>JBBYHL010000003.1:2054997-2069195 GCA_038381835.1 Adansonia madagascariensis
TTGCATATTAATTATCTAAAGTATTCCAAGTCAAACAAATGAATAAAAGTTAGGCAAATTAGATTCTTTAATTTTGTTTTTTTTTCTTTTTCTGTTTTAGATTTGGTAAATTAAACATAATTGTATTATATAAACACGATACAAAAATAATTAAAACATATCATAAAGATAATAATAATATGTAAAATTTAAATAATGCAAATTGCTAACATATTGAATTTTATAATAAATACAATACTTAAATATAATTATAATATAAAAATAAAATAAATATGATATATATACTTAAATTATTAAATTTATTTTTTTATTTATGTTTCATTTCAACAGTTGATCAAAAATTGCTTTTAACGTATCACCATATCACTTTATTATTAATATTATAAAAATCTAATTACGAAACGGTATATAATTTGAGAAATTATCGATTACATCCAAACGAAGTATTAATTCATGTTACCCGAAACAACGTGCACTAAAATTTTTAATAAAAATACAGTTTTCTTCTATTTTTCATGTACAAATAATGAAACTTCTTTCCAATACCACGTTGCTTTCTATAGGCGTCTCGCAATGTTAATTTGAAAGACATAAATAGCCTTCTTAGCTTGCATAGTTTTAATAGAAACGAGTTTTACGTTTGAGGATTCTTTGGTCAGTTTAACAATAAAGACCGGTTTGAAAATTTGTATGGTAGCTGCCATAGCATGTGAGAAATAGCATAACGATTTCGTACGCTTATTTAATTCTTAAAAAAAAATAAAATTCAAAATTTTTTTAAATATTAAATATTAAATATTTTAATTTTATTATTCATTGCAAGGGCAGGCCTGCAGCAAAGATAGGCGGATATTCCTTTGTCTTGTCGTGAAAGATTTACTTTGTTGGAACCATTATAAATGACCCCTGTATTTAGCATAATCACGAGACTGCCCTTTCATTTAAGCCCATTTTTTTAACATTTTTGAAAAATAAAAATAATAAAAAATTTTAACATAATTTGACCTTTTTTATTTAGCAAGTAATTTGGTTTATGATAAAAATAATGGAATAAAGAATTCAAATTTAATTCGATTAGTATGTAATTATTTTTTTAAAATTTTAATATTATATTTTTTTATTTTTTATTATAGTATTTTTATAAAAACATTGGTTTAATTAGTTAATTCAATAATTTTGGTAATAAAAAATTTTAAATGTTAATTTAAAATAATTTTTAAAATTATGAAATTAAACATAAAAGAGAGATATTACGTTTTTTTTAAAAATTAATTATTGTATATTTTCAATGAAAACATTGGTCCACCAGCTTTTCAAATGAATTTTCTTTTTGTCTTTTAACTAAAAGGCCAAAAGCTAATTTTGGCATTGGATTTAGCACGGCCAACGTCTAAGCTTCGTCATTTTCTCAATCATGAAATTCATGAACACCGCACCATGCAAATTATTTTTACAGTGGACTGGATGAGAACGGAAATCATGTTAATCGATAATAAAATTAAAATAAATTTTTATTATTTATTAATTATATTAATATTTATTTAATATTAAATAATATTTTGAGATTTAATTTTTTTAATTGAATCAACCAATTGATCCAATAATCAAATCTTTTATTAATTTAATTTTTGATTCGATTTTTAATTAATAATAAAACCTTTTGGATGGAAATAAAAAGTGATGCAGTAGGAGAACAAAAATTTTGGTGAATTCTAGACCGGATTTATTTATTTAAATTCTTTTTGTTTGGTATTTTTATTATCTACTATTTATCCATTTATTTTAATTTTTTTTACGTACTAAAAAAGAATAAAAATATAAATTAAACAGAATCTTATTTTTTTATATTTAAAGTTACCACATATTAAATCTGCATAGTGTTATTGAATAAAATATTTTAGCGTTAAACATAAATATAATTTTGGCCAGCGGCCAATAGCAACGTTTTCTGTTCCCAGCTTTACTGTATTAAAAGGAAAATGGCAATCAAGTAATAAAAGGCAAAACAAATGGGTAAAACCCGTAACAAGGCAAGTAAAAACCTTGAGTGATCGTCCTGGAATTTAATTAGCCGACTAATGACGCTGTCAATGGCGTCTCATTTTTTAAGACTGTTTGGGAGAAAAGAAAAGAAAGAGAAGGAAAATAAGGACACAGTCAGACCTCAAAGCACGCAGAGAAGAGAGAGAAACAGAAAGAGGTTGGTCTCTGTAGGACCCACCCTTTGTCCCCACCCTTAGCTATCCTCAGCTGACCACACAAACGCCAAAAAGCTTTGATTCAGAGGAGAGAGAGGGAGAGAGAGGAAAAAAAAAAATAGAAAACTGAAAACTCAAAAATACAATTTTTTTTAAACTTCAAAACCCATTTTTTTCCTCAAAAACGAACAATCCCAAGTTTGGGGTGAGGATTTTTATTTTGAAACTAGGTTTTTTTAGCGAAAAAGGAGGAAGAAACGAGAAATAAAGAAAAACCCAGAGTTTAGAGAGAGAGAAAGAGAGAGGGAGAGAGAGGAATATTTGAATATACAAAGTTTTGCAGAAAGCTGTGGGTTTTAGGAGGGAGGGAAGAAGAGGGGATTTCTGGGTTTTGTCCAGAAATTACACCCCAAAGTTTATTTGGGGTTGTTCGTTTCTTAAGAGAGCTTGTACTTGGATGATTTGAAATATCAGGGTTTTCTTTGCTGTTTTCAATGGTGAGGACCTGGCTTGCTTCAATATATTTCTGTTCTTCTTTTACCTCTTATCTTTTACTTTCAGCAATTTTTAGTCTTGTATTTGATTGAGTATATATGATCATGGCATTTGCTGTTTGAAAATTTGACTGTGTTTCTGCTTGAGTTGACTTTGCATGCAAATCAAATTTGAGGAAGTGGGTATTTGTCTATTTGATTATTCAAAAATTTTGATGGGAAGTGGGGTTTGTTATCAGAGCATTGGAGACATTTTATTGGGAAGAAAATACCTCAAAATGCGTTTGAAACCTTTATTTGTTTTTGGTATCTTACTGATGTGTCTGAAGTGTTGTCGAGGGAGTTGAGTGGTTACATTGATTGATATGGTAGTAGAATTAGGTTAAGGAAGCAAATGAATTAAGGATCAGCTTGAATTAGCTGCTTTTTTTTTTTTTTTAAAAAATTCAATTTTTAGGTGGACATTTGCATTTTCAAATCATGCTGAAGTTGTTTCAGTCAATCCTACTTATAGGCCAGTTAGCTTGCTGCTATATAAGAGAACTGCTTCATGTTAGAGCTTAGAAGCAACATTGCTGTTTCAATGCCCTTCGTTTTGTCATTTTCGTTTTCATTTAAGGAAGGTAACTAATATTTCAGAGAGCACTTGTCTGTATATAAGGAGGCAAATTCTTTTGGTTTACTGCCTTATGCTACTTACAAGTACTCGTAAAATGTTCAAGAATAATTTACTTTTAGAAGTCATAATTTCTCTAGTAATGCTTTAGTTTTTATTGCTTGTTACTTGTATATCAGTTGACTTCTGGTTGACTATGTGTTATTTCTGAAAGAATGTTACTAATGAATTCTTATCTTCTCTTACAATCCCTAGCTGAACTTAGATTTTGCTTTTTTCTTAACCATTGTAGCTTTAGGTTCTAACTATCCCTAGCTTATCTTGGATTTTGCTTTATTCTTAATCATTGTACATATAGGTTCTACATTTGATATGTATTCTATGCTTCCGTCTAGTTCAAGTTTGTGCATCTGACTGACCCTTTTTCGAAACTTGTAATTGCCTCTTAAATTAAGAGTTTAATACTTTTACATTTGGTGTTTACTTAGCTGCATACTGCATTATTTTTTTTTTTTTCAGGCTGGCCCAGATAACATAATTATAGGTTCTCATGTATGGGTTGAGGATCCTGATTTAGCATGGATTGATGGAGAAGTTATTCGGATCAATGGCAATGAGGTTTATGTTAAAACCACAAATGGGAAAACTGTAAGTGCTCTCTTATTTCTTCTTCTTCTTCTTTTTTTTTTTTTCTATAAATTATTGAAGAGTTGATTTGTCTTTGCGTTGTAATTGTTTCTAGTTGGAAGTTATATATTTGAGAAGACTATGTATTATCTGTGACGAAATGTGGCCAATAAAACTTGTGAATTCATATGTCATATATTTGAAATGCTTTTATTGTGCCTTCTATTTTGAAAGTGCTCAATTATGAAAAAAAAAAAAAAAAAAAAAACTAATATGGAGTATCTCTTTCAAAGCTCTGCTTTGGCTGAATCAAAAGTGTGCAATGACATTTGCGGCGCTTTTGGTAAAAAGGTATATTGAAGTAGAAATTTGAGCAACGGAGTGCTTATTTCTGGCTTGCTAATGGTGTGCATAATTTAGGAGAAAAAAGGGGAAAGAAATTTATGAGTTATGGCTATTGTAGATGATAGATGATACTGGATCTAGAAGTTTAGCAAAAAAATTTAGTTTCTGTGGCAAAGAAAAATTATCTAGTCAGAATTTTGCCTGCAACGCTGAAGTATTTAAAAGCTACAAAAATAAAAGAGGTTTTGAAGGCCAAGTCTACACATTTTTTTTCTTGAACTCCAAGTCATAAATGATCATTGCGATAAATAAAGGTCGTCAAGGTGCATTTTGAGTCTGGACTTCAACCCTTATCGACGCAGCATGGTACCATGTATTTAACAATTTGTTTTCTTCTGTCACTATTAATGGTAAGGTTTTGTTGCAGAGCTGGGTAAACAAGATCACTCATATCTTCTATTGTGAATAAAAATAAAAGGAAAGAAAGAGATGGTTATGGTGTGTTTATGTGAATATAATCAGTTGGATTGCTTTGTGCAGGTTGTCACAAATATATCAAAAGCTTTTCCAAAAGATACTGAAGCTCCACCTGGTGGTGTAGATGACATGACAAAGCTTTCGTATTTGCATGAACCTGGAGTTCTGCAAAACTTGGCTACAAGATATGAACTTAATGAAATCTATGTGAGTCAATACTTGTTTTTCTTTATATGTCTGTATGTGTATGCTTGGAATGTATTTGTATATATATATATATATTTATATATATACATACCAACGAGCTAAAGAGGTACTTCGATACTAAAGGAAGAGCTGCAAGAATATTCTTACCATGTTAATACATTTATTGTCTTAGACGTACACCGGCAATATCCTGATCGCAGTTAATCCATTTCAAAGATTACCTCATCTTTATGACACTCACATGATGGAACAATATAAAGGAGCTACTTTTGGAGAACTAAGTCCCCATGTTTTTGCCGTTGGTGATGCTGCATACAGGTGATTAGATATCAGTCACTTTCATGCTACGGTAAACAATTTTTTTCATAGTTTGTTTGAAGTCTTACTATGTGCTGTTGCATAAAAAATATAGGGCAATGATTAATGAAGGAAAAAGCAATTCTATTCTGGTTAGTGGAGAAAGCGGTGCTGGTAAAACTGAGACCACAAAAATGCTTATGAGATATCTAGCATTCTTGGGTGGGCGTTCTGGAGTAGAAGGACGCACTGTTGAACAGCAAGTTCTTGAGGTAAGCTATCCATTTTCTTTTTCTCATTGTGCTTTCTTGAGAACAAAATTGCTCAGGGTTTAGCTCATATTATTTCTGAGTTTGCTACTGAATATTGCAGTCCAATCCAGTTCTTGAAGCATTTGGCAATGCTAAAACGGTTAGGAACAACAATTCAAGGTGTGCACTCGTTATCATAGTGTTATAGGCTTATAGCACTATGATAATTTATGAATTTATAATGTTGCTAGAGTCTTGTTTAAAGTATTTGTTGATTTCAATTACTCCTATTATGCTTATTTAATATTCTTTTTGGCATTGTTTCCTTCATTTTAATTGAGACTCTTGACCCTTCAATGCAGTCGTTTTGGTAAATTTGTTGAAATCCAATTTGACAAGAATGGAAGGATATCTGGGGCAGCTATCAGAACCTATTTACTTGAAAGATCTCGTGTTTGCCAAATTTCTGATCCTGAGAGGAACTACCATTGTTTTTACCTTCTTTGTTCTGCTCCACCTGAGGTGTGTTGCTATGTTTTGGTTTCGGTTTGATGTTCTTTGTTTTCTTTTTATCAAGCAATTTTAATACTGCTAGTGATCCCCTACTCTCTTGCTCCGACTTGGCAAAAATTGAGAAGGACTGGTATTGACACAACATAACCTGGATATGATCTAGAATATTTGTCTGACACTGCTAAAACCTTTCAATTCGTCTTCATCCCATGACTAGAACCTCAAAGCCAGTAAGGGATCTGTAGATTACTGTTACCACATAAGGAGAGAGAAAGGTGAGAAAACATTGGGAATATTTCAAAGGGAGAAAAAAATTAGTTAAGAAATGAAAAATAACGTAAAAAGGAAAAGGAAAAATCGTGTCTAGTCATGGCTTCCTCTTGGTCTCGCATCTAGAAGAGAAAGAACCAGTTGCTGCATTAATTTTTTTTGGTACTTACCAGTTGCTGCCTTAGGAAGAAGAGAAAAGAAGAGTTTTCAACGATGGGCCTTAAGAATATAGGGATTAAGCCTTCAACTTTTTCTTTTTCTTGGCTACGTGAGCCTTCAAATAAAATGGGTAAAAAACTGATTATAATCTTTAAGCATTTTGGGTTAATAAAAGATAAATGGCCGTATTCCACACTAGTAGACTTGTCTTTCCAATTTTCCTTAAGTATGCAAACTTAAAATTTCATAGCTCCCTCCCTTTCAAAAATAAGTTGACTTTACATGAATCGTATGTAAGAAAACAGATCAATATGTTCACCTTCCCCTAAAATCATCACCTAAACTAAAATTAACTATCATAATCAAACAAATAATTCATGTAATTGTATTTGTACATATATATGTAAATGTGATGCTTAATTACATTAAAACAAGTCCCCACAGTTGTATCCTTCTCTCGGGCCCTTTTTTTCCATATATTCTTGTCCTAATTTCAAGGCAACTGACGAGTTAAACATCTAGACACATACCAATGCCTGATACTCTTACATGAGTCCGTGCAACATAAATCCTAGTGTCTATAATATATTTTTTGAGACTTTGCAGGATATTGAAAGATATAAGCTGGGCAGCCCGAAAACTTTCCATTATTTAAATCAGTCTAGTTGCTATGAGTTGGATGGTGTAAATGATGCTCATGAGTATCTTGCAACCAGAAGGGCTATGGATATTGTTGGAATCAATGACGAAGAGCAGGTTTTTCTATCTTACTTTTTAGAATTTAAGCCATTTGTGTTTCCGCGATGTTTTATTAATGTATATGATGCAACATAACTTTCAGGAGGCAATTTTTAGAGTAGTAGCCGCGATTCTTCACCTTGGGAACATTAATTTTGCTAAGGGAAAGGAAATAGATTCCTCAGTCATCAGGGATGAGAAGTCTAGATTCCACCTTAATATGACTGCTGAACTGCTTAGGTTTTTATCTTTAATATTTCATATTCTCAGTATCTATGATGTATCATTTTGATGATTGTTAAAAATAGTTGTTCTTTCCTACTTATCAATCAAATCATTAAATAGGTGTGATGCTCAGAGCTTGGAAGATGCCCTCATCAAACGTGTCATGGTTACCCCAGAAGAAATTATCACAAGAAGTCTTGACCCTGAGAATGCAGTTGCCAGCAGGGATGCTTTGGCCAAAACAATATATTCTCGGTTATTTGACTGGTATAAAACTAATTAAACCTATGCCCTTTTCCCTTTTCCTACATAATGATTGCTGGTTGAAACTAAAGTTGTCTTCTTTCTTGTATATGTTAAATATTAATTGTTCTGTTTACAATTCTTGTTTGCAGGCTTGTGAATAAAATTAACATTTCGATCGGACAGGATCCAAACTCAAAGTCAATAATTGGAGTTCTTGATATTTATGGTTTTGAAAGTTTTAAGTGTAACAGGTAAGACCTCAACTTTGCAAACTTGGAAAATACTTCGGTAGTAATAATATTAAACAAATACAAGCTTGACTTTTGGTGCTCAAAACAGCTTTGAACAGTTTTGCATCAACTTCACGAATGAAAAGCTGCAGCAACACTTCAATCAGGTTGGATTTCGTCATCAATGGGTTTGGCCATGATTTTGGAGATATAATGAGACTGATTATCATCCATTGTAATATATGTTTGCAGCATGTATTCAAAATGGAGCAGGAAGAATATACGAAAGAAGAAATAAACTGGAGCTACATCGAGTTTGTTGATAACCAAGATGTCTTGGACTTAATTGAAAAGGTTTATAGCTTGTTTCTCATATGGTCCTTTTGTATTAGCTGATAGGTTTTCATTTTTTTTTGTTCTGTCATATTAATTTGTCCCGTTATTCTGATATTTCATTTTGTGTAATTCAATATATTGCAGAAGCCTGGAGGAATAATAGCGCTTTTAGATGAAGCCTGGTATGCCGCTTTTGTTAATTCTTGGTTAAGAATGATTATAGAAGTTTATACTTGGTTCACTCATTTACTCCTATGCGCTTTGTCAAGGATTATATTTCTTTCCTTGACCAATGTTCTTGGCTTTATTTTCATCACTGCAGCATGTTCCCCAAGTCCACCCATGAAACTTTTGCTCAGAAGTTGTACCAGACTTTCAAAAATAATAAGCGTTTTATTAAACCAAAGCTTTCCCGTACTGATTTTACTATCTCACACTATGCAGGGGAGGTAAACAATTTTGTTTTGATATATAAACCTTCTCCCTGTTAGCTGTAGACTGTTCACAGTTCTTGATGTCATTCTCCACTCTCTAGGTAACTTATCAATCAAATCAGTTTCTGGACAAGAACAAAGATTATGTTGTGGCTGAACATCAAGCTTTGTTGACTGCATCAGAGTGCTCATTTGTGAAAAGTCTTTTTCCTCCACTTCCAGAAGAATCATCTAAGTCATCAAAATTTTCTTCTATTGGATCGCGGTTCAAGGTAATGCATTCTAGTCAAGCCATCTTGTTCGGTTGCATAGCATATGTGATTACAGAATTCCATTTACTAGCTGCCCTATTGTTGGTTTAACTTTTTTATGGAGGCTCATTTGTCCCTACTCCTCACCTGTTAGTTTGCTTGTAGCATATAGATGTGATGTAGAGGCTCTTGCATGTATTGCTAATGAATGACTTCATCACCTTTTCTCTTTTATGCAACAATTTTGTTTACCTTTCTAATATTGTGAAATTTGGGGTCAGCTTATATGTACCTTTTTACCGTGGGATTTTATTTGATTAACTGCTGTTGACACTCCTGTTTTGCTTTGACCTCTTTGCAAGAGCTTGAAATATGGTAAATTCATGGACAGTGGTCCATGAAAACTGAAGGAAAATATGAATTGTCTGATTGACCATCTTTTGGCTGTTATTATGTTTAAATCATGACACTGAGTTGGCTAAGACATGGCAGGCATTTACTATTTCCAGTGTGTTAGCAGTCAAGTTATGCTTTTAGGCTTTCATTCTATTTCTTCAGCTGGGTCATGGTCTGTATGCTTAGTGCTTCTACCCTACTTATTACATTTTGCATTATGTTGTTTGCTCCACTTTGGATAGCATGTTGGCAGTTCTCTTCACCTTTAATGATTTTGAAAGACTTATTGATTGCCATGCATAACAACTTTGTTGTTATTATCTTTATGTTATGATCCAGAGAAGTTGTTAACAATTTGTCTTAATTGCAGTTACAACTTCAATCCCTGATGGAGACCTTGAGTGCTACAGAACCTCACTACATTAGATGTGTGAAGCCAAATAATGTCCTCAAACCTGCCATTTTTGAGAATTTCAATGTCATTCAACAATTACGCTGTGGTGTGAGTATTTGTGTTTTATTCATGCCGTTGTCTGAACTGAGTGTTACCTGTCAAGATGCTCTTGGTTCATTATATTTAGGTACAACCATACCTGATCTTGACTAAAATCTGCTTCCTTTTTGTTTCCCCTGAATTCTAGGGTGTTCTTGAAGCAATTAGGATCAGCTGTGCGGGATATCCTACTAGGCGTACATTTTATGATTTTCTTAACCGTTTTGGTCTACTTGCTCCGGAAGTTTTGGAAGGAAAGTAAGTTTCATTAACTTTTCCAGGTGTTTCATGAATTTATAGACTTTAGAAGTATTTGTAATATATTTCTTTGATTTTAAGTATAACTAACTAATGAAGTTTCATCTGGTTTTATCTCTTCTCTTCAGTTATGATGATAAGGTTGCGTGTCAAATGATACTTGATAAGAAGGGACTGAAAGGATACCAGGTTATCTTCTGTTACCATTTTTTTCATCTCCATTCATTGTTATTTCATAAATCTTCTGGCAAAATATTATTTTGATTGGTGATGGCTCTTCTTGGGGTTACCATGCTTAACTACAATTCCTTTTTAAGAGTGTCCTTACTTTTCTTGCTTATTCTTGGAAACTGTTATTAGCCTAGAGAGAAAGTCCCCTTTCTTTCTAACTTCAATCATCTGTATCTTAAGCTTGGATCCTTCATGTAAATTTACTAAGTAAGAACTTGAATTCTCCTGAACCCTTCTATTTCATTGCTGAACATGATGAAAATAATACTTTTGTTCATTATTGGAGGGTCATTGATTTTCTTATAGGTCAGTACATTCAACATAAGTAATCTGTAGGGTTTGTTAGAAGCTGATTTAGCTAGCTTCAGAAAGTGATATACCCAAATAAAGGGTTAATGGGCAAATTTGTCACTATACTATAGGTGAATGTTGAAATTTGCCACTATACTTTATTTTGATTGATATTTGCCATTATACTTTTGAGATTGTGGCAAATTGTCACTATACAACTATTTGATTAAATTTTGCCACTCAACTTTGATTTTGAAACATTTGAAAATAAAATTAAGTTAAAAAAAATGCAAAAATTAAAAAAATAAACATTGAATTTTTATTTTATAAAATACAAATGCTTAATTTTTTATCATCTTTTATTAATTAATTTATTAGACCCTAATTGTTAAAATAAAATATTTGATGGAATTTTGGTTATTAAATTTTGTCTTAAAAGCACACAAAATCAAAGTTAGGGGAAAATTCAAAAAAAAAAAAAAAAATTAATGGCAAAATTCAATCAGATAAAAGTAAAGTGACAAAATTCAATGTTGAGTTAAACTATAGTGGCAAATTTACATTTACTCCAAAAGTATAATGGTATATATCAATCAAAAGATAGTGCCAAATTTCAATATTCACTTATATTATGGTGTCAAATTTGCCTCCCCCTCCTCCCCCCCCCCCCAAAAAAAAAAACTCTTATCTTTTCTTTCCAGTTATATGAGAAAAAGAATGTAAATGGTAGAAAATCTTTTCACCGATGTTTTCAAAAGGAAGAAAACATGGTATGCCCCCTCTTTCACGTCTTGAAATAAAAAGGATGGCAGCAGGTTGTGAAAGCTCTTGCTGAAGGTTCAAGTGCTCTTGCTTAACATGGCTTGTAGAATCTTTTCAAGTTTCTTAATGTCTTTGCCTGCTTTCATGAAATGTCAGTTCTTTGGGTTTTTGTATATAACGTTGTTTTTTGTCTTTTTTTTTTTTTTGGGGGTGGGGTAATGTTTATTTGCAGATAGGAAAGATGAAGATTTTCCTGAGAGCAGGTCAGATGGCAGAGCTGGATGCTAGGAGAGCTGAGGTGCTTGGAAATGCAGCCAGGACCATCCAACGACAGATTCGTACATATATTGCTCGCAAGGAATTTATCTCATTACGTGGGGCTGCCATCAATCTGCAGTCATATTTGCGAGGTGTTTTTCTAAACGCTGTTAAAGTCTACCTTCCCTAGTTTCTTGTTACATCATTACTGAATTTATTCTTGTTAGAACTGGCCGTCTCGATGATACCGGATTTTTCAGTATCTAGATGTGTGCAAGCTGTATTTGAGAATTTTTTTTTGAGGAAAAAGCAGTGACAACTATTCTGGCTGAAACAAATGTTTAGAACTTTTGGCAGTTTTCATTGTAATTTTCTTTTGGCATTGTGAGTGTGATAAAGTTTAGCCATCCTGATTGTTAATGAAAGAAGAAGAAAAATTTTTGCATTAGGTGTCGAAAATTGTAAATGAAAGAAAAAGGGAAACAGATCCAAATTTCATAATTGTGATGGGAGAATAGCTACCTCTACATTTTGTTTTTGCTTTTGGAAAGTGTAGCATTTCTCTCCTTCTTCAGTTATTAGGTTCGTTGCTTTTTTTCTCACTGACCTGGCTTGAAGTTCTGATTTAATCTTCTTCTGCATTTTGTAGGTAATATGGCACGTAAAATATATGCGGAGTTGAGGAGAGAAGCTGCAGCTCTGAAGATTCAGAAGAGTTTCCGCCGACACATTGACAGGAAATCCTATTTGACAATGAGGAAATCTGCAATCACATTGCAGACAGGATTAAGAACGATGACTGCCCGCAATGAATTTAGGTTCAGGAAGCAAACTAAAGCTGCCATAATCATACAGGTAAAGTAACTTGACATCTTTATCAAAAATATGGAAGGACAGTGCACTTATCATTCGAGAAGTTGTACTATTAACTTTTTGGTGTTTAAAAGAAGGTTAACTCCTTAGTTATAAAAATGTTATCTATATATGTTGGTTCTTATCTCCTGGTTGTCTGCAGGCACACTGGCGTTGCTACCAGGCTTATTCATATTATAAGAGTCTTCAGAAGGCTGTATTAGTTTCACAGTGTGGCTGGAGGTGTAGAGTTGCCAGACGAGAGCTCAGAAAGCTCAAAATGGTGTGTTTTTTGCTCTTTAACATTGTTTTATAACAAGTCAAAATGTTAAGGCTTATGCGGCTGCCTATCCAAGCTAAGAGGTAACCCAATTTCTTTAAATTTCTTCAGGCTGCAAGAGAAACAGGAGCTCTGAAAGCCGCAAAGGACTTGCTAGAGAAGCGGGTGGAGGAACTAACATGGCGTTTACAACTTGAAAAGCGATTAAGGGTAGCGTAGTTATATTCTGACTTTTCCAAAGCATTTACTTTTTAAGTCTAATACGATATCTTGGAGAGATCGATGCTATAGATGGGTACTTCTAATTGTCTAATCAGTTTATCCTATTCTTATATGAACTTAAATGCAGACTGATCTTGAGGAGGCAAAAGCTCAAGAAATTGCAAAATTACAAGACGCGCTGCATGAAATGCAATTACAAGTGGAAGAAGCTAAATCTATGGTTATCAAGGAGAGAGAGGCAGCACAAAAAGCAATTGAAGAAGCACCTCCAGTTATCAAAGAAACCCCTGTTATTGTTCAAGATACAGAAAGGATTAATTCCTTGACATCTGAAGTTGAGACGTTGAAGGTATGCTTACGTCCTTGTCAGAAATGAAAATCACTTCTCTGCTTATAATTTTTCCTTAAGTAGATTGTGTTTGTTTGATTCGGTTGAGGCTGAAAGATGATTCGAATTTTCAATTCCGTTGAAGTGCGTTGAATAATAAAATAAGATTATACAAGTATTTGAGGAGGGTATGTAGAAAAAGTATTTGAGAGCATTATTTTCATACGATGCATCAGGATATTCTACTCATATGGAGCTTGCATGGTTTTGTACTGCTTAAATTATTTAGCTCTAATGTAAATCTATAGCTGTTGAAAAGAGAGGATTGATTACATAATTCTTTCATTAGGCGATTTCTGGATTGGTTTGATTTGTGTATGCATATATTTATCCAGACAAGTGGAAAGAAGAGATTAAGTTTGAAAGGTTTACCCTGGTCCAGATGCTTGCTTGAAAACATTGCTGCATAAACCGTTGGTGATCTGAGAAGGATTCCTGGCCTTTAGCTTCAAATGTTCATCTCTTGCATCTGAGAACAATTTAATTTTTGCAGGCTTTGCTACTGGCTGAAAAGCAAACAGCTGAAGAGGCAAAGCAAGCTTATGCCGCTGTGCTGGCCAAAAACGAGGACCTGACTAAGAAGCTTCATGATGCTGGGAGGAAAGCAGATCAGCTTCAAGATTCAGTACAGAGGTTTGTCGCAAATCCCATGATATCGAAATTGAAATCCTTGGTTGATAAGTACCTGTTTTGGTAGGATCAGTTATGTTTACATCGTTTGTTTATGGTGTCTCTACTTCTTTTCTTGCAAGCAGCTATTGTATAATTTGTAGTCATGACATTTGATCTCATGGTGATCCTTCTCATGCTGTATTTCTATCATCTACATTTGGAGTTATTGTAATATGTGTAT
>JBBYHL010000003.1:2069295-2110242 GCA_038381835.1 Adansonia madagascariensis
TGACATTTGATCTCATGGTGATCCTTCTCATGCTGTATTTCTATCATCTACATTTGGAGTTATTGTAATATGTGTATAGCCGATTAAGTTGACTGCATCTAACATAATATGTAGAACGAATATGATTTGCTGCCAGCAACAGTTTACATGCATGAATCGGATTGGATATGATGCATGACTTAATCCTTTTGTAACTTTTTATTTTTCCCTTGGTTCAGACTGGCAGAGAAGCTCTCTAATTTAGAATCAGAGAATCAGGTACTCCGTCAACAAGCACTGACCATGTCGCCAACAGGCAGAGCTTTGGCTGCGAGACCCAAGACAACAATTATTCAGGTACTGGTTGTATTAGAAGTCTTTTAGTTGAAATACATTGTATATTGGAGGCTAATGTTGTGTGGTGTCTCGAAACTTCAGAGGACTCCTGAGAATGGAAATGTTGTGAATGAAGAAATAAAGAAAGCACTTCCAAATCCACAGGTAACAGAGACAGAGGAGAAGCCCCAAAAATCTCTCAATGAAAAGCAGCAGGTTAGTTTTTTGCAAATTATGGGAATGACTTGTACCTTTTTTTCCTTTGGCTACTAGACAGATGCATGCTTATTAACATGAACAATGATCTCTGTTCAGAGGTTTACGATTTTTGTTCTGTTTCTTGGAGTGTTTTAATGAACTACCTTTAACGGCTTTCTTCTGATTTGTGCAGGAGAATCAGGAGCTGCTAATAAAGTGTATTTCTCAAGATTTAGGATTCTCCGGGGGCAAGCCAATTGCTGCTTGTCTAATATATAAATGCCTGCTCCATTGGAGATCATTTGAAGTTGAAAGAACAAGTATTTTTGATCGAATAATTCAGACCATAGGGGCATCAATAGAGGTAATTAACAAATCAGCAATTCTTTATTTTGTGGCTGATCAAATTGACTGACTCATCACATGGAATATTTGATGGGATAATTTATAAAGTAGTAAATTTCTTGTGTTTCTATTATCGCTATCTAAATACTCATGGTTATAATATTGCCTAACTCTAGGTGCCGGATAACAATGACTTCTTGTCCTACTGGTTATCAAATTCATCTACTCTACTATTGCTGCTTCAACGTACACTCAAAGCAAGTGGAGCAGCAAGCCTAACTCCGCAAAGGCGAAGATCAACATCAGCTTCCCTGTTTGGAAGGATGTCTCAGGTAGGGATAGTCTTGAATCCAAATTTTAGTATCTATTCAGGCATATGTATACCTCAACTTGCAGTTTGATAGAGTTTTTTTTTCTTCTGACTTAACCTCTTAGGGGCTTCGAGGTTCTCCACAAAGTGCTGGTTTCTCATTTCTTAATGGTCGGGTGCTTGGTGGTCTTGATGACCTACGACAAGTTGAAGCGAAATATCCAGCATTGCTTTTCAAACAGCAACTGACAGCCTTCCTTGAGAAGATATATGGAATGATAAGGGACAATTTGAAAAAAGAGATATCTCCGGTTCTTGCATCATGTATTCAGGTATTATAGAGCAATTCAGCCTGCCTTTTTTAACAGTTACAACAATATGAGAGAACACTTGAATTCGCTTCATTTTGCATTTTCAAAAAATTGAGACCTGAGTTTTTGTATATGTAATCAAACTGGAGTTACTCTTTTGTCCATTATTGATCTATTTCTTCTAATTAACATATTTATTTAGAATAGGACAGATTGTCAGATGCATATGAAGTTTGTGGTTTGTTACATCTAGGATTGTCGAAGGTTAATGACAGCCAACAATTTCAAATAATTGACCGTTGACCCTATTTTGCTGCTTTATTTTTAGCATGTGGCTTCTATTCATGTTAATGTTGTGTGTTGTTTAGTACTCACTTTTTTGCATTTCTAAATGTACTTTTACTCACTATTCACGTCCATTACATTGCAGGCACCCAGAACTTCCCGGGCTAGCCTAGTGAAGGGACGTTCTCAGGCTAATGCTGTTGCTCAACAAGCTCTTATTGCTCATTGGCAAAGCATTGTGAAAACTTTAAATAATTACTTGAAGACAATGAGGGCCAATTATGTGAGTGAGATTCCAGATACGTTAACCCCAAACGAATTGTTTTTTTTGTAATGGCAACATAATTCTCTTTGCTCACTTGACTCTGCAGGTTCCTTCGTTCTTAATTTGCAAAGTGTTTACTCAGACATTTTCATTCATCAATGTTCAGTTGTTTAACAGGTTAAAAAAAAACCCCGAAACTTTGAGGTTCTACCTTGTTCTTGACTGCTTTGATATTATATTTAAAACTAAGTATGATATTTAAATTTGTTTTTGCAGCCTTCTTTTGCGGCGTGAATGCTGCTCATTTAGCAATGGGGAATACGTTAAAGCTGGGCTAGCTGAGCTGGAACAATGGTGCCATGATGCAACGGAGGAGGTAGCCACACGTTCTCTTACAAACAATGATAACCTCAATATTTTTTGAAACTTATTTTATGATAGAATGAATGTTGAATATCCGCTTACTTCCAGTTTGCAGGCTCAGCCTGGGATGAGCTGAAGCATATTAGACAAGCAGTTGGCTTCCTGGTTCGTCTCTACCATGTTGTTTACACTTTTTCAATTTTTTTTTTTATTTTCTCTTATTGACCTTCATTTTTAATTCGAAATTTTCTGCCAAAATAGGTCATACACCAGAAGCCCAAAAAGACCCTAAAAGAAATAACCAACGATCTTTGCCCGGTAAGTTTCTTACACTCCTTTTGCACCATCTGAACTCTCCTCTCCCTTCATTTCTCTGATCTTGCCTTTGCTTTTTTCGAATATCAGGTGCTTAGCATACAGCAGTTGTACCGGATAAGTACTATGTATTGGGATGACAAATATGGTACACATAGTGTATCTTCAGATGTAAGTTAAAAATGCTAGTGTCTTTTTCTTCGTTACCTTTCAATTCTTCAGATAACATGGAGCTGATACAACATGTTTTGGTAGTTGATTATGAGATTATTCATTTTCCAATCTTCGTTGCCAACATTTTTGGATTATAGTTTAATCACATGGAACCTTGCTTTATCCTATAAATTCCTAGTGGCTCCTCTATGAACTTTGCTTTACCATATGGTATTCACGATTTTGATTGCGTCATCAGTTCCCAACTTTTATCTCTGTTTGTATACATATGTTAAGCACGCAACATGAAAAGTAGCGAGAACTATCATTTCCTCTTCTCTATTCCGAATGTCGATACCTCAAACGTTATTGTTTAGTAGCTGCTGCTTCCTTCATGTTGAACTTTCACCCAAAAATGTTCTCTCACTGCAGGTAATCGCAAGCATGAGAGTTATGATGACTGAGGACTCCAACAATGCTGTGAGCAGTTCATTTTTACTGGATGATGACTCAAGGTACCAGTTATGATCACATTTACAGCTTCAATACATTTTTATCGATAGCATCCTTTTTGTCCATGTCTATTAAAAATGAACTATATATGCATTTCACCCTTTTTTCACATGCAGCATTCCATTCTCTGTGGATGATATCTCCAAGTCAATGAAACAAATAGAGGTGGCTGAAGTCGATCCGCCACCTCTGATTCGGGGACACTCCGGTTTCACATTCTTGTTACAACATTCAGAATGAAAGAAGCCACCCCTTTTGTCCCCCACTCCACTCTACTGTTATAATATTTGCAGACCCCTGATGATTCATGTGCTGCAAAAATATGTGCATATTCTGTAATTATAACAGTCTTTTTCTCATACATAAGTACCTCATATCCAGTGTTTGTACCGTATATGGTCCAGTTTACTAGTGTTAGCTTTTGGGTTCTTGGTTTTTTTATTTATTGGATTATATTCAAGTCCTGTAATCTTTTATTCTTTTGTCATTTTTAGTAGTTTATTGTAATTTGGAAGCCCGAAAAGAAAAAAGTGCCACTTTTTATAGGCCAATGAAATTTGTAACAAAGTCTGTGTAATTTCATATATGAAACAAACATTATTTTAGACTATTCAAGTTGATGTTTTTTCACTTCAAAACTTCTTGCTTATAAAATGGTTCTAATATTTCATGAGAAAAACACAAATTTTTATGAATGTTTTGGAATTCTTTTTTTTTTTTTTTGGGCAATGAGAAACAAAAATTAATGTTTAAGGGTTTAATAAATTGATTTTTTTAAAAACTCATTTATTGAAATTTTTTTATTATTTTATAAAAAATAGTTTTTAAATAATCCTTCAAAGTACGGTATGTTTAGGCTTTCGTGTGTAGGTAAAATCTTGGGCTTGCAATTTGTAAGTAATTATAATTGGGCGTCTGTTAAATTTTAAGAGGTTTGGGCCCAAAATTGGGCTTGTAATTTTAAAATTCTCTTTTTTTTTTTTTCAATAGGTGACGTGGTAATTTTAAGACAGCTCACCGTATAGAATCAAAATATAATGCCAACTAAGCAAGTTTCACCGACTTGTGTCGACAAATGAAATAAGCCTAAAAATATATATATATATAGAAACGGCGCCTCAGTTTGAAAAACCCTAAACCCTAAAAGGAAGAAGAGATTAAAAAAAAAAAAGAGAAAACTTCAAGAAGTTCGAGAAAAGAGGCTGCAAAGCAGGGACGAAAGTGAACCAAAACCACTTTCGATTTAAATTTTTTTTTTACTTTATATTATTTTGATGTGATTTTGCAGGTTGAAACTTATAGAAAAGTGGAGTCGCTTCCCGGTCGTCTATCTCTTTTTTTGGATTAAAAAGCTACGTTTTTGTAATTAATATAAATTATAGTTTGTTTCCTTTTTTTTTTTCTTTTTTTTTTTTGAAGGAGGGAAATGGCTATGGACGGGAGTTTTAGTCTTGAATTGTCACTCCAGTGGTTTCTTGCTCGTTGCCCTAAGGTTGGGCTTGTTCAGCGGTTCAAGTCCCTTGCGGAAAAGGTAATTTATTCTTCCTTGAGGTTTTGCTTTGTCTTTGCCTTTGCCTTTTCCCTTCTTTTTTTTTTTTTGGTTTTTTTGTTTGGGATTGTTGGGAGATGATCAATAAGCAGAAAAGAGAAAAGGAAGGGAAGGTAAATAATTTTGCTTTTTAAGAGAGTAGGTATCAATACTAATGTTGAGTCCTTTAGCTTATCATAAACCAAATTTTTTATTTCATTTTCTTTTTTTCCCCAAATTGCTTTTATTGGTTTTTTTCCTATTTGTTGGTGGGAGACTGGGGTTTTATATTGATAAGAGAAGGAAAAGAAGAAAAATATTGAATGTCTTTCAATATTTATTTTAACCTTTAAATTTAGCTTATTGGAAGGTCATTTTGGTTGTTTCTTCGTTCAAAATTTTTTCTTGTAATAGTTTTTGGCTTCAGTATTCTCAAATTATGAGGTTTTCTATTATTTTTACTGTTATTTCGAATAGTTGGTTTAAATTTTAACTAATTTGCGATTTTGAATTGGGTTGGGACAGGGACACCTGGTGGCTGAAGAAGAAGTAGTGAGTTCTGTGGCAGAGTTACTTCTGCACCCTAAATATACAATTCCATTAATTGGGTGTTTTCGCCCAATAGCACAAAGAGTAGTGGACAAAGCTGTGACTTTGCTTCGGCTTGTGCCGAATTTGAGGTCAAATTTAGATGTTAATATTGCTGAATCAGGATATCTTGATGATGATGAAGTTATTAATGTTATTGAGTTCCATATTCAACATGGGAGGGGTTTGGATCTTCATGAGCTTGCTTGCCTGGCTTTCTGCCGTGCCTTTGCTTTGGCTCCTTTTCTATTGGGGTAAATTTATGTTATTGTGTTATTATTCTCTGTTTTAAGCCTGTTGATATAATAACTTACGGCATGCAACAATTAGTAAGTGTATCTAATGTAGCCTTCTATTTCTACACTAGTATCTTGTTTTTCTATTACCTTTCTTTTTTTTTTTTTTTGAAGTTTTAACTAATTCTGAAGAGGAAGCTTTTCATCTTAATACTTTTTTTTTTTTCTCTATACCACTTCACCTAGTCAATTCCTGTCTGCCACAGATGATAAACAAGCTTTTCATCTTAATACTTTTTATGCGTACCAAAATTATGAGATGGTTGCTTGTACTTTTATTAGTTCTTTGCTTAGAGATGTACATGCAATAATATGAAAGCAAATATTTTAATTAAGCTTCTTGTTAGGGGATGGCTGTTATGCCTTAAGTTGTTAACAGCTGATTACTTGAATCAGTTGACTATATTTCATTTAGAAACTCTCTATCACATTTGGATTTGATTTTCCTTCATGCATGCTTTAAATGGTTGCTTTCTGAGTTTTCACATTGATATAGGTTCATTCTTTACGCAATATTCATCATTAAAGGATGTGTTTGTAGTAGCATTTGAAAGTAAGTTCCATTTTTCTTTTCTGTGGATCAGGTCTGTGTTAAATTACTTCAAATTTGCTCCACCTCCTTTTGAGCGTATTTTGATGAAAGGAAGTGTTAATGAGCTATCTGCAAAGGTATATTTGATTCTTTATTTATTTCTCATGTCAGAACCAGAACAAGTTCTCTTTCTTTCAACATCTGTATCTAACGTATCTTTTAAATGCAACATTGATGGTTGGATGCTGGACAACTTTGCATGGATTGTAATGCATAATCAAAATTGTTGAAGTTTGAGATAAAGGCATGTTAAGGGTTATCTTTTGATGAATATCCTAGTGAGTCAATGGTGTACTGATGGCATTATATATGCATCCATTTTACATGTTTAATCTGCTCTCATAATCAAAATTGTTGAAGTTGGAGATAAAGGCATGTTCAGGGGTTATTTTTTGCTGAATATCCTAGTGAATCATTGTGTACTGATGGCATTATATATACATCAATTTTACATGTTTAATCTGCTGAAAGGTGGGGATTTTCTTAAAGTTAGTTCTAAATATTGCACTTTTTCATATCTTTGTTGTATCATACTAGAAGATTAGAAGTTAACTATTTCGATCTAATTTACTTTCACTATATATTTTGCCTTCTTTTTTTTCCTTAAATCAGGTTGTTACTTATTACTTGCATGTTGTGCGGACATCTTATCGCCTTTTGGTTGAGGAGACCAATGTATTCTCTAAATATTGGGATTGGTCATGTTTCTTGGACTTCGTAAAGGAGGTTTTAAATCTTGATCAAGGCAGTGATATCAAGTTTGAGAAGGATATCTCTGACATAAGATGGTGTAGTATACAAATACTATCCGTCATCTTGAATATGACTGACAGAGCAATTGCAAAGTTTGGTGTTGGGGCTGAAGAAGCACATTCATGTTTTTTGCGGTTTGTTTGGTTTTATAACAAGTTGTTTATACTATATAGAGCTGACTTAGTCTGCATTTTTGTTAAATCCTGTTTCAACTTGTTTCAGATGGGAGGAGTTCTGTCAAGATATAGCTATAGAGAAGGCTGGTGCATATATTGGAACCTTTGAATGCAATAAGCCAGATTCTGAGAATAGAGAACTTAGTTTCTGTCAAGAAAACTGCCTGCAATCATGTGGCCTTTGTTCTTTTACATCATTACAGTTTCATGAAACTGAGCCACCTTTAAGAAGTCGGAGGCTGGTAGAGTGGTATGTGACATTGGCCTAAAATCATATTTTCCTTTCGGTTAACAGAAAGTGTCTAATTTTCTTTTGCAGTGATATTTAGCTCATGGATGTTGGTGGCTTTAGCATTATACTTAATTCATTTTGTGATGCAGGGATGATAAATCAGCTGGAATTCCATTTGTTATGACTTCTAGATTAAAGCGAAGTTTTGAGATGGTGCTTCTGGCAATCAGTCAAAAGTGGCCTGTTCTTCTGTATGGCCTTGCAGGTGCTGGGAAATCTGCCCTCATTAGCAAGATGGCCTGTGATACTGGAAACCATGGTATTCTATTTTTTAGTATATTCTTTTATTTTTTTTTTGTATGCCTATTTATAATAATTGAAATCTATGTTAATCGGACTCGGGTGTGAGTGTCGGACACGGATATGTGTTTGACACGGTTATGTTCAATTTTTGCCAAGATTTCCAAATATTTGGAGGGTCTATATAGGATCATATCCCCATACCCATCACTGCATATATGTTGGAGAGGGGTGTCAGGCATTTATACTTCAAGAAAAACGAAGAATCAAAGCAACATAGATAGAAATAGAGTCACGGTTTGCTGGAAGCTAAGAGAATACCTACCATTCAGTCCCTTTTAGAGAATACATCTATATTTATTTCATTATGTTGTCAACAAGGTTAGTAACATGGACAAGTAATAGTCCAAATTACATGATTTGGTTTCCTATTGTGTAGAAGTATTCATTATCTTAAATAAAATTTAGGTGATGTTTATTATGTTTTTTAGTCTTCCCAAATAATGCGGTGTAGCGAATGCTGAATCAGCATTTGCTAATGTTAAGAGGTTTGTTATGATGGGTTAAATTCCGCATCAGATTATTTAGACATGTGGTATGATTTTATTTTAGTCTTACCCATTTATATTTGCTGGCTAATTGCATTACAGTCAAATCCTAGGTTAGCGTGGCTTCACGCAATCCGAATAGGATCATAATTGTTGCTGGAACTCTCATAAAGTTGTTCTTCACTAATGAAATTGCGTTTGTGCTTATGTTGGTTTTCTACTAATCATAATCCTGCAAGGACTAGAGATTCTAGATAGAAAATTATCAAAAGTAAATCCTAGAAACTCATAAGCTGTAAATATAACAGTAGGAATGTTTAGGATTTAAATTATACCTCTAAAGATTTCAGGAAATTCTGGTGATCTTGAATTTCTAAATTATCTTTAGCCCTTACACTGCATATAACTTGAATACATTTGCTATATCCTAACTTAAATGACTGTGGAAACTAATACTTAATACTAAATTGTAAATATGGATGGTCCCAAAATGGTGAAATATGAAGCGGAGATCCTTGTTTTCGAGGCAATTTGATGCCTAAGTTTGCCTGACGTTTTTCCTATCTCTATCGTTGTCTCTGTGTCTTTCCTTCTTGTCTGCTTGTTCATTAATGTTTGTTTATTGCTTATGGCATTCTTCTGTATGTAGTACTTTCTATTCACGTGGATGATCAAATCGACGGAAAAACATTGGTTGGCAGTTATGTTTGTACTGAGCAACCTGGTGAATTTAGATGGCAGCCTGGATCACTTACCCAGGTTTGTCTCCCTTTAAATGAGTTTCTTTTGCTTTTCTTCTTTTGGCTTCTAATCTTTTGAGGTCTGGCTTATTTGTGATATTATCAAATTCCATTTTCCCTCAGGCTGTTCTGAATGGATTTTGGGTTGTATTTGAGGATATTGACAAAGCACCATCAGATGTGCTATCTATAATATTACCGTTGTTGGAAGGTTCAAACTTACTTATTACTGGTTTTGGGGAGGTATGTGACACTCTGATATAAAATTTCATTATGAAACTATGTAGTTCTTCTTCGAGATTGTTGTAGCTAAAGTTCTCTTTGAACTTTTGCATTGTTTTAGGTAGTTTGCTTACTTAGATTTACTTGGTCAATTTATGTGTCTTAATCTCTCCTGCTTAGGCTATTTTCTATTTTAACTTTTCTTTTCTGAACTGACTGTTATCTGCAAATTAATGTAATTTCTTATGTTTAATAAAATTCTTATGTTTATGAGAATAAACGGAGGCTTTGTGTTAGGCATTTATAGGATCCCTTATTTGTTATTATATGCTTGTTGAACTCGAGTCCAAATGAAGTCCTGTTTATCTGCAGCTTTCTATCCTATTGAAAAATTGTTGCTTTCTCTTTTTCTTTTTAAATAGCTTTCCTTTGCGGTGGTGTTGTTGCCAATTTGTCTACTTTTTTTTTTTTTTTTCCAGTTTTAGTTTTGAGGATGGTGCTTCTTTTAATTTATTTTATCTTGTTCTACATCAATTGGCACATCTTGTGACAGATGAACAAGATGGAGAAAATAGGATTAATTTCTCAATTTATGTGTTTAGAAACTAGTGGAACTTCTGGTGCTTGTGCAGGAAATTAGGGTGGCAGAAAGCTTCCGTCTATTTTCAACTATTTCTACATCCAAAAGTGATATAGGTCGTGGAATAGAAGGTATCTTAATCCTTTCTCATTCTCCCTTATAACCTAAGAATTGCTGTTTGCTTTTTGCTTGTTTTTTACCGTATGGCTTTCTGACTGATCTTAAATTTCTCGTCTGTTAATGGGTATGTTGTGAAATGAATTCTCCATTCTGCGGGAGTGTTGCTCTTTTGCTACTTTTTCAATTTTTCCGAGGATACCTTTTTGTTTACTTCAGCTAAGTTCTTTCTGAGTGAGTCTATTTTGTGGAAAATTCATTTTAGTTTGATCTTAGTTATAAAAAATGTTAACACCATAAAGGTTTTGGTTAAAATTGAATGAATACTGCTACTATCGAATCTTATTAAAACTTGCCATGGTTTCTTTCTCTTTCTTCTGTTTCATTCATGTTACAAGGGGCTGCTGGATAAGTATTTTGTAATTCTTGCCCTTTGTAAAGCTCATTTGGCATAATTTTCTTGATCATAGTCAAAGGATTTCTGTTGGTATTTACTCCTTCTGAAATGAGCTCTTTGATCATATTTGCGACTCAGCTGTGGAAATGAATCGAAAGGTCACAATCTAAGTTAATAACTTGTCAAGAAAAATTTTGAACAATTCGAGAGATTATAAAAGATTATTCTCCTAATTCTTTATATGAGCAATGATTTTATATTCCTAAAAAATGAGCATTTTGAAATGAATTTGATGCATTGATTAATGAGATGCCAAACTGAAGTAGATGCGGAAGTTTACTGTCTTTTAATATGGTTATGCATAAAGCTTCTACCTTTGATTTTTATGCCATGGGTGCCTTCTTATTGTTTAGATATTTCTTCTTGTGAAAGATTTCTTTTGCATAATTTGTCTTCACTATATATTTTAGAGACTGTTAAGCTTCATATATTTGTTTTATAGCTTCTTTTGCCATTTGTGCTGCTAGGTGGGAATTTAAATGGAGTTTTGTGGAGGAAAGTGATGATTGAGCCACCAAATAACCAAGACTTAAAAAATATAGTAACGGCATGGTATCCAAATTTGGAGCCTCTTGCTGAAAAGCTTGTAGGTAGGTCCAACCATGCCTCAAGAAGCTCTGGTCTTAGACTACATTATTTGTTGCCTCATAATCATGTTTTTTGCTTCAGAAACTTTTGAGGTTGTTAACTCCATCTGTCTGCACCAATCTATGGACTTTCATCCTGGAAAATCTGTTTCCTTAAGTTCACTCAGCAAGTTCTCATTGAGGTAAAAGCTGGCCTTAATGATATTCAATATTTGTGATAGCAGGGGCTAGATTAGAGTTTTTTGGCTCCTGATGACAGGGATCTACTTAAGTGGTGCAAGAGAATTGCTGGACTGGGTTTTATTCCTAGGCTAGATGTTCTGACAGCTTTTCAATGCTTTTGCATTTATCGGGAGGTATGATTTAGCATATGTATCGTCTTTCCTTGATATTTTATTTATGTGCTTCTGAATCTTATTATTGGTATAGTCTGCATGTTATTCTTAGTGACTTACCTTCTCGTTCTTGTAGGCTGTGGATGTTTTTGCTGGCTTTTCAACATCTGTTGGAAATCGGTTGACTATAATGAAAGAGATTGCAAAGAAGTGGGCGGTTCCAATTTCTCAGGCAGAAACTTTGTATCCTCAGGATGAACCTATAATTAGGGTAGCTAATATTTTAGATTGTTGAGTTATGTCATATGATCTATTAGATGACAATTTAGTTCTCATATTGAAAACTTAATTGCAGGATTTGCTTTCTGAACTTAGGATTGGGCGAGTGACGCTTCAACGAACTGAAGCAAGTGTTAGTAGCTTGCTTGTTGAATTGTGTAAATCTAGATTAGATTGTTTTTTTTTCTTCTTTTTGATATTGTGATTTTTGCAGTTATATGATGAAAAAAGACCTTTTGTTAAGATTCGTAGTTCTTTGCATCTACTCGAAAGAATAGCTTGCTCCGTTAAGTACAATGAGCCTGTTCTATTGGTTGGTGAAACTGGCACTGGGAAGACTACACTTGTGCAGAATCTGGCTGTGAGGCTGGGGCAGAAACTTACTGTTTTGGTATGCTGATTATCTCTTTCTTTTTACCACACAGACACACGTCCATGGGGCTGTGACAGATCAGACTTATGTGATTATGTTTTTTGTTCCAGAACTTAAGTCAGCAAAGTGATGTTGCTGATCTGTTAGGAGGGTTTAAGCCCATGGATGCTCGGTCTATTTGCATTCCCTTATACAATGAGTTTAAATTTCTTTTCTCGAAGGCATTTTCTTTGAAGGTATTCTTGTTTTTTGTATGTTGTTTTCTTTTGTTGGCATTTAGGTAGTGAATGTAACTTTTAATACTGTTTGCTTTGTATATTCAGGGTAATGATAAATATTTTGCTCGTTTACAAGAGCTTTTGTCCAGTAAGAATTGGGAGAAGTTACTTCATAAACTTAAGAATGGTGTTAATTTATTCAGAAAGTTAGTGGCAGAAGAGAGGTCTGGGTCTGCCAGAAAGCGGAAAAAACCTTTAGATGTAGAAAAGAAAGTAAAAGCTTGGGAGGACTTTTCTGCTAGACTTGAAACTGCCCACAGGCAGATTGCTTCTTCGGGGATGGTATTTTCCTTTGTAGAAGGTGTCTTTGTGACTGCACTTAGAAATGGTCAGTGGATTTTGCTTGATGAGGTGAATTTGGCAACTCCTGAGATTTTGCAGAGAGTTATTGGTGTTCTTGAGGGGGAGAATGGGTCACTTTGTTTAGCTGAACGAGGTGATGTCAGTGAAATTAACAGGCATCCTAATTTTCGTATATTTGCTTGTATGAATCCTGCAACTGATGCTGGGAAGCGGGATTTGCCTTACGCTTTACGGAGTAGATTTACAGAATACTTTGTTGATGATATATTGGATGACCAAGATTTGGACATATTTATTCAAAAATTTTTGGGTGACAGTGGTTCAAATAGTGAATTAGTAGAAAGAATCCGATGTTTTTATAAAATAGCCAAGAAGGATTCTGATGAAAGGCTGCAAGATGGGGCTAATCAAAAGCCACAATACAGTTTAAGGTCTCTGTACAGAGCACTAGAATTTACAAGGAAGGCGGAAAGAAAATTTGGGTTTCAGAATGCAATTTATGATGGATTTTGTATGTTTTTTGTTAGTTTATTAGATAGGCCAAGTGCGAAGAAAATGAAGGAAAGGATTCTGCACTATCTGTTAAGAGGAAGTAAACCTTCACATGTTCCTTTTCATCAGTACTTAATGATTAAAGAAAACTCCAGCTCTAATGAATTCTTAAAAAACTACGTCCTGACTAAGACTGTTAAGAAGCATCTAAGAAACTTGTCACGTGCTGTTTTTATAAAAAGATATCCTGTTCTTCTGCAGGGTCCAACTTCTAGTGGGAAGACCAGCCTTGTCCAGTATCTTGCTACCATCACTGGGCATGAATTTGTGAGGATAAATAATCATGAACACACTGATATACAGGAGTATTTAGGTACTTACATAACTGATGCCCATGGGAAGCTTGTATTTCAGGAGGGCGTGTTGGTTAAAGCTGTTCGAAATGGTTATTGGATTGTTTTGGATGAGCTAAATTTGGCTCCAACTGATGTCCTAGAGGCGCTAAACCGATTGCTTGACGACAATAGGGAGCTCTTTGTGCCTGAAATGCGTGAAACAATTCGAGCACATCCAAATTTTATGCTTTTTGCAACTCAAAATCCACCTACTTTCTATGGTGGGCGTAAAATGCTTTCTCGAGCATTTCGCAATCGATTTGTGGAGATTCATGTTGATGAAATACCTGAAGATGAATTGAGTACAATTTTAAAGCAAAGGTGTCAGATACCTGAAAGCTATGCCAAGAAAATGGTTGAGGTTATGAAGGAGTTACAGCTGCATCGCCAAAGTAGCAAAGTATTTGCTGGAAAACATGGATTTATAACTCCAAGGGACTTGTTCCGTTGGGCTGATCGCTTCAGAATTTCTGGGATATCATATGAAGATTTGGCGAGAGATGGATATCATCTTTTGGCTGAGAGGCTACGGGTTGAGGATGAGAAACATGTAGTTCAAGAAGCTTTGGAGAGACATCTCCGAGTCAAACTTGTCAAAGATGACTTATACAAGCCGGTATGTTGTCTTCTAGATCTCGATATTTGTATAATGCTTGATTTTTTCTTTTTTGGTTGCATTGCTGTTTGTGTGCTTTTTGGTTCTGGTGGGTTTATGGGCTAGATGGTAATTGGGGATTTCATGTTGATGCATGATGGGTGCAGGTTTGCAGTTTTAAGTGCATCCAATCAAGCATTTTTAGGAAGATATGTTGTTTGTTAAATTCTGCATTTTTTGCATGCAGTTGTTAACATGCATAGGCTAAATGCACAATTTTATTTACATTGTGCAAGCTTACGCACAATGTGACTCTATCTGTTTTTATGTGCTGCTCATGAATTTCTTGAGGGTTGAAGATTACCTCTTGCTATTACTATTATCTATAGTTTCTGTTTTTAATTTGTTAATTTATGCCAGAAGTTACTGATGCTCTTTCTTTCTGGATATCCACCGTGAATCTTTTCAACTTGATCCATTAAATCCTGGTTAATTAATTATCATAATACATTGCTAAAAATTATTATTATTTAGTAATGTACATTATTTCTCGCTTTAGTCACTAGATCTGAAGGGCTAACAAGGTTAATACTTGCTAGTTAGAAGTATAAATGTTACCATACCTCAGTAGGCATATTTCTTTCAAGTATCTCTGAGAATTTCTTTATGGTTGGAGACCTTTTATTGTTTCATTATCTCTGTTTCTATTATTATCTCCGTCTTCGTTTTATTTGCAGTAATGGAATAATATCTTTAAAATTGCTTGCGTCTTCTCATCTAGCTTTGAAGTAAGCTGGATTGGGTTGTAATTGCCTGCTTAGCAGTGTAAAGGTTTCTAGAATCTAATACATTTTGCTATCCTTTTTTGTTCCAGGAGTTGCTTGGAGAGGAGCCTATTCCAGAGAGTCTTGGGAAGTAAGGACTCATAGATTTTATTTTATCTTGGTTCTGCTAATTTATGTTAAATTTCATTTTACTCCTAAATGATCTCTTTCATTGCAGTGTTACCTTGACCAAAAGCATGAGAAGATTGTACTTCCTTGTTAGACGTTGCTATAAGTTTCGTGAGCCGGTGCTCCTTGTTGGTGAAACTGGTGGTGGGAAGACTACAGTGTGCCAGTTACTGAGTATTGCTTTGGGGTTAAATTTACACATTTTGAATTGTCACCAATACTCTGAAACGTCTGATTTTCTTGGGGTTTGTTTTTTCTTTCTCACAAGCTGTTGTTGCTCGTCTGAAAGTTCAATTCCCTTAGAAATTCTAATGTAATGTTTAACAGGGTTTCTATCCAATTCGAGATAGATCAAGGTTGTCCTTAGAATACAAACGTGTGATTGAACGATTGAAGCTATTGAATGCCCTTATTCACTTCCCTCAAGAGTTGGTTAGCATGTTTTTGTTAAAATAGTCTATTGGTTTTTTAACTTATTTTTATTTCATGTAGGATAATGACTAACTCCTCAAATATGTTCGGTTGCAGGATATTTCTTCAGATATTAATCATGCTTCCTCAACTCTTGACCAGCTGAATGTAGTTAGCAGTAAGTATAGACAAGGGCTTCTTTCAAATCCTGCCGTAACTTTGCAAGATATAGATAATTTAGAGGAAGTGAAGCAGGAGCTCGATCTGCTTAACTGTAAGTGGCAGACATTTTTTACGTGGCAAGATGGGCCTCTTGTTCAAGCTATGAAGGCTGGTGACTTACTTCTTGTTGATGAAATTTCCTTGGCCGATGATAGTGTACTGGAAAGGTTGAACAGTGTCTTGGAGCCGGAAAGGAAACTGGTAAGTAATTCTTGTTTGAAGATTTTGGTCTTTGCAGTGCATTCCAAGTTAGCTAGTTAAAAAATATTAGATTATATGATATCCTGATGCTTTTGTACTTCTGCATGTCGAATTTCAACTGTTCCTTCTGCTGGTATTGCCATTTAATAGTTTAGGCAGGGTATTTCTCAATATCAGATTATATTTATTCTTTCAGCGATTTGCTTGGAGCATCTTGTTCTTTAGTTGCAATTGTTCACTTTTACCTGGTGTTATATTTTGTGTGCAGTCTTTGGCTGAGAAAGGGGGAAATGTTCTAGAGAAGATTACGGCTCATGATAACTTTTTAGTTCTTGCAACAATGAATCCTGGTGGTGACTATGGTAAAAAGGAATTATCACCTGCTCTTCGTAATCGGTTTACCGAGATATGGGTTCCTTCTGTTAGTGATTTGAGCGAGCTTAGGAGTATTGCTTCGAATAGGTATGCAAGCTTGCGAGAAAAGATTTGTTGACTGAGGTCATTAAGATTTTTCACTAATATTTTATTGATATTGCAGATTATCCCGCTTTGAACTCTCTTATATTGTTAATCCTATGGTAAACTTCTATGAGGTATGCTCTGATCCAATTCCTTAATTTTTGTTTTTGTATCCTTAACATGCTTCTACATTACTGTAAGATGAATTAACTTTGCAAGATTGAAGTTTTTGTCCTATGTTTTTTGTTTTTTTTGGTCATAAAGCTCCGGGGAATTATATTCCTGAATAATTATTTCACTAAAAGAAACTCCTTTTTATTTTTGCTCTTTCCCAACTTCTTATGATATATGACTTGGGGCTGGCTTACTGCTTATCTTGCATTTTTAAAGTTTTCCTAATAATTGTGAAATTAAACAACGTTCTTTTTGATTCCTCTCTCTCTCTCTCTCTCTCTATCTCTATATATATATATATATATATATGATCACTCTTCTTTTTTCCTCCTGAGACTGCCAGTGAATGTGACGTTAGTATTTTTTTGACCCATGGAATTGTTGTTTTCTTTATTGTTTCCTTCTTTCATTTGTTAATCATCTTGGTTGGTGATGGAACCAAAAAACATTTCCATGGCGTTTGCTATGTGTTTAATCAATCTTATTTATTGAACTAATTCATTTCTTGTACCTTACAGTGGTTTAATCAATTGCAAATTGGGAGGTCCCTCACTATCAGAGATCTTCTGTCTTGGATAGCATTTGTTAATGTATCTAAATTAGGACCAGAAGATGCGTTCATTCATGGTGCCTTCCTTGTTCTGCTTGATGGACTAAGTTTAGGTATGCTCTTGCTATTTCATTTATTTATTGCAATTCCTTGTTTTCTTTGATGCATGGAATATGATGTTTTGATAGCATTGACGCAGACAACTATGCAGAAAAATGCTTTTCAATTTAGAATTTTGTCTAGCCTTGTTTAATATTGGCTACTCTTAGCATTTGCTTGCTGCTATTTTTTTTAAGATGTTTTTACGCTTTGCTGATGATGTTATATTCTCTTGTATGTTACCAATGATTTTTGTCATTGTTTTTGTCGCTCATTGCTCTTTATTTTTGTTTTTCAGGGACTGGTCTTTCTAAAAGGGATTGTGGAGAGTTAAGGGAAAGATGTTTGTCTTTTCTCTTAGAACTGCTACAGGTAATGTGGTCTTTATGCTTCTTGTTAAAGAACTGTGCTTATGGTTTGTGGCTTTGTTTGTGAGCAATTTCGTATATTTCTTTATCACAACTAACAATGGCAGTGGCTGCCATTAACACTTCTAAGTTAATTTATCTTGATATTAAAGTTCATGAGATGTACTAAAACTCAGGCGTTTTTACTTGTTAACTCTTATTTAATAGTTAATACCATTGTTTATTGGACTAGGCTATCATTGTATCCGTTTGTTTATTTCTTGAGCTGTTCACTTCCAATCATTGCAAGAGAAATAAGTTTGCATGTGTTTCCCTTGTAATAAAGCATATGTAATGAGTTACATGACTGGTGCTGGACAACATTGGGGAAATGTGCCTACTAGTGGGTTAGGGCTAGAAATTACAGATTGAGTGGTTTATGGTAATGTAGGAAATGTGATTTGATTGAATTGAGGTTTGCAATTAATGGAGAAGGGTGCTTGAATCAACAGAACTAGAATAAATCTTGCTATTTTTATTGTTCCTTTGCTATGAAGTATCTGGAAGTGCGCATAGATAAGGTGAGAAAACAAGTATAAGATGAGGAAAAAAAGAAAAAATATTCAATCACAAATTCTGCAAGAATTTATAACTCAGATCTTCATTAAAAGTAAACTCTTCTCAAGAACAGAAGAAATACTGTCCTGTAATTATAATGTATGATATAAGCGAAGTTTAGTGGAAGCATTGCATCTATAACAGAAGTTGTGTTTGAAAGGTAAGGAAAAGTAGGGAATTGTGAGACAGATGTAAATTCTTCTTCTTCTTCTTCTTATTATTATTATTATCATTGTTATTATCATTATCCTATCAAATTGAAGCCAATATTTTTTCTCAGTAGTCTGTTCCATATAAAAGGAATTACATATGCCATAAATTATGTTATCTTGCTTTGCTTTTTGAGATGCGTTGGTTGCTAAAAAGCGATTGTTTAGTGTTCGATTTTAACTATTATCTCTGTAATCCTAGTTAACAAGTGATTAACGGTGCTTGCACTTTTTGTTTTGCAGGTGGACAATACAAGTTTGTTGTACTCAGAACTTTCAAAAATGGAGAATTATGGTTGGGGTGATGTTGGAGCACCTACAGAGGTTAACACGGATAGCATGCTATGTGACGATATCTTTAGTATTGATCCATTTTTTATTGAAAAAGGTGATTATTTTATTCAATCTAAACAGTGGGGTTTTTTTCCCCTTCACATTAAGAATGAGTCCTATGACCGTCTGGCCATTTTAAATCTGCTTGTTTTAAAGTCAGTTAAGGAAACTCAAGTTAGCAATAAAGTAATGGTTCAGGTTGGAGATAAAACTTTGGATAAAACAATGTGCAATTGGAATCTAGTGATGTTATGGTTTTCTGATGCTTCCTTTCTTCCATGAGCGGAGGTTGGAAGCTAACCATGTAATAGTATGGCAATTGAGGACCGGAATGCAAAAAACTTGTATTTATTTTCTAGATCTGCTTATTAAGCCATGTAACACGGACTGTTTGGCTTTTATCCTGCCTTACCTTAATATGAAAAGGCTTACAGGACATATTTATGTGTCTAGGTTCTGAAAAGATTGAGGCAGGTGGATTTGAGTTTTTGGCACCAACTACACGAAAAAATGCTTTACGAGTGTTGCGGGCCATGCAGCTTTCAAAGCCAGGTATGCCTTATCAACTGTATGCTATGTTTCTTGGACTCTTTATTTTATCTGAAGTAACCGTGTCGACACCTGTGTTCAACATGTATTAGGACATGGATAAGGTGATACTACTTCAAATATATGACCTAAAATAATTGGGCATGCCTATGTAGGACACACCCATTGACACACACAGAGAGTCCGGGTAACATAGGCTTTATGTTAATTTGGATCACGTGATGTCTTCTTACTTATCTTTGAAAATTGTTTGTTCTATACTCCCAGTTTTATTGGAAGGTAGTCCAGGTGTTGGGAAAACAAGTTTGATAGTTGCATTGGGAAAATTTTCGGGGCATAAAGTTGTGCGCATAAATTTATCTGAGCAGGTTGGTAATTTCATTTTATTAACTTTGAATGTTTTCAATTCTTATTCTTGTAGTCTATTTAAGTAGATCTAATTGTGCATCTGGTGCAGACTGACATGATGGATTTGCTGGGGTCTGACTTGCCTGTTGAGAGCGATGACGGGATGAAGTTTGCTTGGTCTGATGGAATTTTATTGCAGGTAATGCATCTTTAAGGTTTGAAGCTTTTCTTTCTGTAGTGTACATGGAAGTACCTGATATTGCTTTGTTTCTGTAGGCTTTGAAGGATGGTTGTTGGGTTCTGCTGGATGAGCTTAATCTTGCTCCACAATCTGTCTTAGAGGTATTGTTACAGTAGAGTTGTTTATGTAAAGAGCAAATTCCTTCTGCAAGTCCTTTCAAGCAAAAGAAAGCTGTTAATTTATATTTCATGTTTCTTAGGGTTTAAATGCAATTCTGGATCATCGAGCTGAGGTCTTTATTCCAGAACTGGGGCGTACTTTTAGGTGCCCAGTATCTTTTCGAGTTTTTGCTTGTCAGAACCCTTCTTCTCAAGGTGGTGGCAGGAAAGGCCTACCAAAGTCTTTTCTTAATCGTTTCACCAAGGTCGGTTGATCTGCTACAGCTGCTGCAATGTACATATGACATGCCTAGTTGATGAATGATGAACTGACCACAGAACATTCTGCCATTTCAGGTATATGTTGATGAGTTAGTTGAGGATGACTATCTTTTCATCTGCAGCTCACTTTATCCGTCAATTCCATGTCCTCTGCTTTCAAATCTGATCTCATTTAATAGACGGTTACATGAGGACACCATGTTGTACCGTAAGTTTGCTCAGAATGGATCACCTTGGGAGTTTAATCTACGTGATGTGCTTCGGTCATGCCAGATCCTACAAGGTGTAATTTGTATTCTGCATTTTTTTTAATTTCAATAGTTGGTTTTCAATTAAGATGCTTGCTGAGGAATTTTTTTTAATAAAAAGGGGTTAATAAGTTCTATGTAATATAATTTTAGGTACATCAGTTGGTAGCTTTGTCAATCTTATTTATGTTCAAAGAATGCGTACTGCAACTGATCGCAGACAAGTTATGCAGCTTTATGAGCAGATTTTTGGGGTGAAACCATTTATAAATCCTTACCCAAGAGTGCAGCCCAATTCTGATTACTTGATTGTTGGGGGTGCTGCTATAAAAAGAAAATTTTTGCAGCCATCTGTAAATTTTAATCAGCTGAAAATTCTGCCCAGCATTCGTTGCAATTTGGAAGCTGTTGCACATTGTGTACAACAAGGATGGTTGTGCATCTTGATTGGCCCACCGTCATCTGGAAAAACCTCATTGATAAGGTTGCTGGCTCAGCTTAGTGGCAACGTACTACATGAATTAAATCTCTCATCAGCAACTGACATTTCTGAACTGCTAGGATGTTTTGAGCAATATAATGCTCTTCGCGATTTTCGCTTGGTCGTTGCTCAAGTTGGTCGTTTTGTTAATGAGTATAGCAGTATGGTATTGGAGAGCTCAGTGGCGACATTTCTGAGTGACAGAAAGGATTTAATTGCCAGATGGCTTGCTTTTTTATCTGATGTCAATTCTGACATTATGCCAAGTTCTTCTTTTATGTGCTCAGAGACTTGGGATGGCATTTACAAGTCTCTTTCTTCATTGACTGAAATTATCAAACATTTGAAGTCCGATTTGGAAAAAAATCTTTTGCCTATTTCATGGGCAAGAGAGGATCTGGACAGAACCATGAAGACCATATTGAAATTGCAAGGTCAAAAGGAAAGGCCATATTCTGTCAAGTTTGAATGGATTACGGGATCATTAATAAAGGCTATAGAGAATGGAGAATGGATTGTTCTTGAGAATGCAAATCTTTGTAATCCTACGGTATGCGGATTTTGTTTTATGATCTAAAATGTTGTAATATTTTTGTTACTGTTCTGTTCACGACCTGATGCCTTTTCTTATTTTTCATTTTATGGTCAGGTGCTTGATAGAATCAACTCTTTGGTGGAACCAGATGGAACAATTACTGTCAATGAGTGTGGGATTGTTGATGGAGAACCTGTGGTTCTCCGTCCACACTCCAATTTTCGAATGTTCCTTACTGTAAACCCAAGCTTCGGAGAAGTATCCCGAGCGATGCGAAACAGAGGTGTCGAAATATTCATGATGGATCCATATTGGATTTTTGAGGAAGGAAGTGGATGCAATTCTGAGGAGCTAGAAATGAAAGATGTGAAGAGATTTCTTGTTCTTGCAGGCATTCCTGGTGTTAAGTTGGTTGACTCAATGGCCAAAGCACATGCTTATGCTAGGGTTCAAGGTTTATGCCGTAATGTACACATCACTTATCTTGAGCTTGCACGGTGGGTTCAATTATTTCAGCACCTTCTCATGAATGGCAATCAGCCGCTGTGGAGCCTCCAAATAAGTTGGGAGCATACCTATCTTTCATCTTTTGGCGAGGCTGACGGGGTAAACATTGTCAATCATGCAAAGAATGCTTATTTGTCAGTGACCGAATTGTATGAATCTGATACACTACTGGAGTCTGCTCTTTGTTTGCCTGGTGGATGGCCGATAGCATTAAGTTTGAGGGATCTTGCATGGTATTCGAAAGAGGTCTATGTCAAGCAGAATTGCTCATATCTAGAGGCCTTGGGAGCACAGTATGCATCACATAAACTTGCAATCGGCTGTGGTATCTGTCCTGTTGAAGACGTGTTACGTAGGTGTGGATGCAGGGGAACTTATTTATTGGACTTGAAGATGTTACATAGGACTCTCTATCCTCATGCTTCTAAAGAATTGACTTCAGACTCTGATGACAAAAAAGAATTTAAGTTAAATGTTGCTAATAAGGTGATGTTGTTTGCTGCCAACTGGGCAATTGAACAGGCAACAGAAGATGATTTTCAGCTGTATCTTCAATGGTTTAGCTGGTTCAGTTTTCAATTGGAGCCATGTGGTCAGTTTTTCAAATCTTTTTTAACTTCCCTTGAACAAGAAAGGAGGCATCCAATTTGGACCTGTATAATTCGCTGTCGTCAAGAGCTGATATCACTTAATCAAGTAGATACAGACTTGCATCCAACTGCGATGCTTTCGCTGGAATTGGTTAATTTAACTTCATCAAATCATTTGTCAAATAAATCAACTAAACTTCTGTATAATGCTATTCACTCTGTGGGCCTACTCAGACTTAGTTATCAACAGTGGAACGCTGAAAGTAGGCATAATTACACTGATGAGTCATGTTGTTTCATACCTTTTTTGGAAGCTCTCCGCATTTTGGAGGAGGAGATCTTAAATATGCTTGTTGTGTCTCCTTCCTTTGATTTGTTATGTGAGTTATACGCTAATCTCCTTGAAGATCACAAACTGTTCTGGGAAAGTCTTATCTCATGGCAGCTTGAGTCCTTGTTGATCTTTTGGAGGTCTTTGTTAAAAGATGCTGGAAAGCTGAAAGAATTTTGCCCTGTAGCAGTTAAGAATATGCTGGTGAGCTTACTGAATATTATGTATCTTGCGAGTTATTTTCCGCATATTTATTACTGTCATTTTTTAATTATAAAATTTGCTACTTTGTTACCTTTGATGTAATTGTGGGGTAAATCATTTTGGTGACCTTATGCATAGGTAACCAAGAATCTTGCTGAAGTTTTATCATTGCCCTTCCATTCGGAGAGATCACTGCTATGGGTTCATGGTGGTCACCCAATTTTGCCCCCATCTTCCAAATTGTATCATCAACAGCGTCAGCTTTCACAGTTTTGTGAGTTTGTTTGGCCAACGAAGGGAAAATTATGTATGCAGGGTATGCCTCCTAGGCTGGCATCTTTGTTGAAATTCTTTTTCTTGCTTTATCATCACTTGGGTTTGTAATTTGTTGGACTTATCTGATATAGCAGTGAACGAGTTTCCTATTGAGATTGTAGCATCTCTTGATCCTGAACTCCGCTTCATTGCATTGGAAGGTAGTATTGGAAAACTTTTCACTTCTAAATTTATTTGTTTTCTATTTTTTTTATCATGTTGAATCGAGACTGGTAGAGTTCTGTAACATTGCTAATGATGTACCTGCTAACATCATGCTGTTCTTGTTTACTAAATAAGAAGTTTAGTACAGCTAAATAGAATTTTTATGCACTATTTAAGACCCAAACTTTTCTCTTTGTGACACTATTTCAAATTAGCAACTTAGTGTTTTTGTTTTTTTTTTTTTTAGTTTTAATGTTGGATACTTTGCAACATTATAGTTATGCAATTCCTTGATGCTAGGGGTTAGCTTTGCTATTTTCTTGAAGTCAAACTTCACCCTTTTTTGTTCATTGATGACTTTTTTAATGAATTTTTATCTGGCGGGTTTAGTCATGAATCTCTAAGGCTTTGGTTAATTAGATGAAGTATTGATTCCATTTTTAGTCAATTGAAACGAACCCAACTTATTGAGAATGCTTAACTCAAAATTCCACCAAAGCTGTAAATCCTTAATTCTTTAATTGTCTTGTTGTATTAAGCCTTAAATAGGCATTCTTCCTCAATCATGTCCTATTCCACTTTGCATGTGTAATCTGCATATGGTGTATATGTGGAACTTCTGTGTTTTCTCTTGCTTTCTGTTCTGCACTAAAAGTCTATTTCTTTATGCATCTCACTTTCTGTTCTCGTCTTTTTTCTTTAGGCATTTGCATGTCATCATTTATTATGGGTAAATGTGATGAAGATGAAATCCATGTTTCTCATCAAATGGAGGACGTGTATCAGGTTGTTACCTCCTCATATTTTATTTTTGTTTCTTTATTTTGAACATTCTGGCCCAAGAAATATTCTACATTAAACATTTATTGTTACTATTCTCTGACACGTGTGGAGGTGAACTTGTTTTATCCAGATGCTTTTGAAAAGGTTTGAACATGAGAAAAGCAAATTGTTGAGCAAATATGGGCCTGATGATGCTATTTTTGAGTCGGCTATATGTGTTCTTGGTTCTGAAACGTTGTGCTCAAGGTCTGGCTTTGAGAGTTGGCTGGATATACATCCAATAGTTGACTGTAATAGTTGTTTTCTAGATATGGAGCTACTTCAAGAGTTATCATTGCTCACTTTGGTTGATAGTGGGGAACTACAAAAAGTAAGTGGACAACTTTTTTCTGCATACTATAATCTTTTCTTGATGAATGCTAAAAAGTTTTTGCTTTGTTATCTTTTTTAAAGAGCATGAAGTGGGAAACCTAACATCTGGTCTTCATTAATGGCAGAAGGGTTTAGTTGATCTGTCAAGCCTTCTGGAATCTGACTTGAAATATTCGCTGACTTATTCCACAAGGCCTCCACAATCTTTTGTATCGCATCAAAAACTTTTATGGTTAATTGATGCATGGACATCAGTGGATGCGGGTCAGTATTATTTTGTCTATGTCTTTGTTTGTGTTTCTTATCAGGAAGCTTAATGTACTCTATTCTTCATGTTATAGTGCATACAAAAGTTTCTAGTTTTGTACTTGAGATGTGGTTTTGGTGGCATTCATTATTGTGGAGCCACTGCCCTGCTTCTGTCAAGGTATGTCTATCGAAAAGCTGTGTGCTTTTATTTCAAGGACATGGTGCTAATTTCATGATTTGCGTTTTCCCATTTCAGAATTTCTCAATAATTGAGGGTTATGATGTTCCACTACCAAATGCACTTATTCTGCCTGTGAGAACAGCTAGCTGTGCCAAGATATTGTAAGACAGTTATTTACACTTTTAACATGTTTATAATATATGTACCAGAATGGTGCCTGGCAGATTGCATTTTGTTTTAGAGATTGCATTTAACTTTGAACATCGCTGTGTAAAGTGTAAACAATGAATTGAAACTTCTCTTCATTACCCTTTGCTCCTCTTCTTTCTATATTTGCAAATTCCATTGCTTATGATTTGAGGCTATATTACGTTTTAAGATGTTTTTGACTGATATTGTGGTAATATGCGTTGTAAAACTTTCCTTTTTCTTCTGATCTTGTAAGTAGCATTCTATTTATCACCAAATTGCTGCCATTTTACTTTGCATAAGTTTAGAATCAAATATAATCTTGAAGATTGTGCCATTTTGACTTCCATTCTCACTTTTTTTTTTTCTCTAACTTAATTTAGGCAAAGTACACATGATATCAAGGATTTTTCCGTGCATTGCATGAAGCTTAAGGTTTCTTCATGTGCGCTGTCACAAATTTCTTCCCTGAGGACAGATACACATAGTTTTCTTTTTTCTGCTGCTCGTTCTCTTTTCCAGCAGGTAACTCATTTACATGGATTTTTACATTTTCTTTAATCTTGACAGGAATGCTCAAATGTTGATGTCTTAATGTTGCAGATTATATATTCACATAAAAAATCTTTTGATGTTGAGAAGTTTGCTGCTATCAAGTCTATTCTTTTTTCCTCTCTGAACAGTTTAACGGTATGATTTTTCTCCCTGCGGCATGTTTTATACTTGTGTTTAAGTGCTATTGTTTTGTTTTTCATTTTTCCTACTTTCTAAGATCTTTTCTGTTCAATGAAAACTATGCATTTGCAAATGTGATATGGGAGACGTGTGCTGTGTTGAACATTTTAATCTGCGACATATTTTCACTTAGGCACTTGCCATTCCTTAAGAAGTGTGCTGCGTTGAACATTTTTATCATGTGACATATTTTCAATTTTTTACTTAGGCACTTCCTTTTCCGTAAGTATATCTTATTTTTCATTTCTGAGTTCTGCATCTTCTTTACTGTCAGGAAGAAAGTATAGGGCTTGTGAGCTCGCTTATTGCATCATCAAGTCATCAAAGTTTGAAGTCCTTGATCCATTTGCTCATTGAACCACTGCTCAGACGACTATATCTTAATTGCTCATCTACTGGTGACTATTCATTGTTGTCTTCTAAGTTGAATTGTTGTGAAAATAGTCATTTTGGATTAAATCTGAGATCCTTTTCTATAGAATCATACTTGGATCTTGGTATTGCTTGGTTACATATTGGAGGATTACGTATTCATCTCCTGCTTAGATGTGATAGTCTTGATCCTGCCAGCAAATATTCATGGAAGTTATCCCATTTAGAAGAAAAGATTAGTTCTTCTAAACTTGAGACGGAGGTAGGAATCTTATTTTACACTATGATCTATCTTTGAAAGGTTATCCAGTATTTAATGTCTGTTTATTAATTCAAATTCTTAGTTCTGACAAACCTTACAGTGATGTGGGTTGACAATAACATGTTTAAATGTGGACTACTGTATGCAAAAAGGGATTCTTATGTGTAAATGCCTACGGACGTCTATTATAAAGCTAAGGCATTCATAAAGAAATGAAATCATTATTCATACCATCTTTGCCTGAAATTGAATGTCTACATTTTAATTTAGGGATGTCCCAGAAGGCCAAACTTGTTGGTTTTCCTTTTCTGAAAACTTAGAACTCTCAACTTTTGTTATTATTGTTGAATGTCTACAGTTTTTTCTTTTTCTTGTAAACTTCTGGCGTTAGAAAGTTTTAAACATAAATGTTGTTAGAACATTTTAAAATTTGAAAAAAAAAAGAGGACCCTTTAGTTTTTTTCCTTAAACCACATATAAAGTAAAACGAGGTTTTTTGGAAATGGGTGAGTATTAATCTTTTCAGTTGTTTGTCTAAGGCTTGAGTTAACTCTTATTATTTTATAGGTGCGGCAAGAATGTAATTATTTGGCTGGATGGTCTTCTTCAAAAGAAACTGATAGAAGGATATCACAACCGGTAGAAAAGCTTGAAATTGAACGCAGAAAACTGCTAAGGAAGGTCTGAAAACTTTTCTATAGTTCTTCTCTTGAACCTCTATTTTTAATTTTCTCTTATAAATTTGTTCATTTGTGAAATTTTATATTTTATTCAGATAGTTTTCCGCCCCGATCCTGCAAAATTCAAAACACTGAGAAAAGAATGTGATGAGTTTATTGTACTTGTTAATTCTTCAATGGGTTTGATTAATAATATTGAAGGCATGGAGTTACAGCAGGTTGTTGACAAAGTGTGCAACTGGCAGGTAGAATTTTTAGACATACTTTTGTATTGAATGCAGTAAGGTTTCTTGGCTATACTTAATTACTTGTCACATTCTTGTCTGATCAATTTTTTCAGGAGACAGCCAGCTGTTTTGTTGACCGTTTGTCAAATGAATATTCTGAGTACATGGATGTAGTCCGGCCAGTTCAAGTGGCTGTATATGAAATGAAGTTGGGCTTATCTCTAGCTCTGTTGAGTGCTTTGCAGAAAAAATTCCTTGACAGAATCCAGGAGGAAAATATCGATATAGTTATGGTGATGTGTCCACTTATCTATTCTTTGTTCTTGAAGTTCTTTGTTTGTAGATTTTGTATTAGCTACCTTGGCTGACTTGAAGTTCCTTGCAGGAGTTGATTTACTCATTTATGAGATTCCCTAGGGGCTGCCCGCCTGAATTAGTTTCTATAAGTGACAGAAAGAGGCTGCCGATGCTTTCTCCTCTTGACATGGTTTGTTGTACAAAATTCTCTGAAAGGGAGTTGAGCTTACTCGAAAAGTTGGTTACTATTGCCAGTGATTTCGACACTGAAAAGGTAATTGTGCTTTCTGTTTTACCACTTTTGATTAGTGTTATTCAATTGTCAAACTTGCATCATGCTTGATGTTGTTTCACATTTGAAATAGGTGTCTGTTTTGCAACTGAAAGCTGCTCTTTATAACAATGTTCTTGTTCGTATTGCACATTCAGTGGCTACCGCAAAATTGATTGATAGTGCATCTTTTAAGGTAAGTCCTTTGGTTGATCATTTGCAGCTGTAGATTATGTGAGTCTGATGCTTCATTCTGTACTGTCAATCAGCTATTGGACAAGATTTTCTCTGGATTTGCAAGCATTTGGATGCATATGAAAGTTCAAGGGAAAAATCAAGAAGACTTTGATGGTCAATCTTTTAAGTTCAGGCCTCGTGCATTTAGGATTGAAAATGTAATGGAAGTAGATATATCAGCTCTCGGCAAGTTGCTTTCAAGTGACAACTTCATTGAATGGGAAGAATTGCTGTCTGGTGAAGTATCTGCTGAAACGGTAAGGCTTCTGTACTGTTATGCACGCTGTATTTGTTTTAATTTTTGGCTGTTATCTTATAATATGTTACTGGCCTGTTGTCGATTCAGATGGAAGATGGAGAGAAACATGAAAATTTACAGGACGAATGGAACCTAATTGAAGAAACTACTTTGACCAACATGATCCATATGCATAATCAATTGTTTGGGTCCAGTGATCTTGTGCTTACTGTAAGTTGTCCTTGAGAGTGTCCAGAAATTTTGAAGTTCATATTATATGGTGCAAAGTGCAATAACTACTTTTAAAAGTGATGGTAAAAATTTTTTAAATTTGTTAATTAGAGTTTTTCCCCCTAATCTATTACTTTGACATCTTTGCATTTTTCTGTTAAAACTTTGGATCTATGTCTGTTTAATCTTCTAGTTTCAACTTTTTATTTGCCATAAGAGGGATGTCCATGAAGATTTTCTTCCCTGATCTCTCCATGTCTGTGTGATTAGGCTTTTATCTTAATTTTTAAATTTTCATGTATGAACTTTATGCCATGTATGTCTATTTTCTTCTGTTCAGCCTGGATCTTTTCAAATCACTGATGTGGATAGGTTGCACTCCTTCATTGGCTCTTACACTTTGGGAGTTGGAATTATCAAAGGTGTTTAAAATTGTGGCTTACAGTCAATATTGGGTATTGTCTCCTCTGGAGAAACACAAACCTTATCTAGTCTTTTTATTTGCAGGTTTCGGAGGTCTCTTTTCTTCCTCTTTGGATGCCAAACTTGTGCCGGAACATCTACTTCGACTATGGTGGGAGTATGAACAGAAGTTTCCTTCGTCTCATAAAGCAGCTGGCAAATACAATTTTTACAAGGTCTTACGAATTATTGCATCTCACTAATAAGACATTAGTTTTTTTATTATTCTTATTTCATCTGAAGGCATTTTCTGCTGTATTTATTGTCTTTTTTTAAACCTAGGATTCAAATACTCATATAATGGCCAAAATGGTGGAGTTACTCATCACTCTTAAGCAGCGTGTTCTCTCTCTTTTAAGTGAATGGGAAGATCACCCTGGTCTCCAAAAAGTCTTGGATGTGATCAAAATGCTTTTGGCTATTCCTCTGTGCACCCCTCTAGCTAAGGTAGGAGAAATAATCAGTGCTTGTTTCTTATTGAGCTATTTGTGCTGGTTGTTTATTTTTGATGTAATGGTTAAGCTTGGTGGTAAGTTACTTATAACCTTGTCTAAAAATGAAAAGCGAGCAACTTTTACATCCCCCACTCCAAAAGAGAAAACGATGGACTAATATTATCTTGGGTTAGCCTGGCACATGCAGTCCTCTAGTGTTTTCTGCACCTAAAATGAGAATGAAAGGTTGATGTTCAAAATAAGCTATTCAACTTTGGTGAAACTTTTTATCATTATGTATTAGTCACTTTGCTCTTTAGAATAAAATCGATGGAGGATAGATATATGCTAGTTGAGGGATTAGTACTCTATATTTTACGACTTTGATTGTAATCTTTACATATATTCAGGCTAATTTAGATTGTTTTAGGTTGTTTTATATCAATTTTTATTTTTTCTATTCCAAGAATTAGGGTTAAGGTTAAATTTAACATTTATGGGTTTAAGGATTAGCTTAATCTGTGTTATTTTAGTTTTGATTAGGTTTTGGATGATGAGTATTTGAGATTTGGCGGCGTTGATTGTTGAGGTTTTCTCCCTCTGTTGATTCTTTATGGTCTTCTCCGCTGGATCTTTTGTTTCTCTCGCTATTTCCTATGTTCCTCCCTATTCTTTTGTCTATTTAAGATTTCCCTCTAAATATCTATTTTCTATCTCTTCCCCCTATTTGTTCTACAACGCACATGGATGGTTGAATTAGTTGATGATTCATTGATTGAGTTAAATCTTGACATAAAGAAGCTTGTAAAAAGGCTTTCTTTAACACACTTATCTTCTTTCCAATTGCATGCTTGTGGCATCTATTATAAAAATAAGTTGGCAGGGCGTTGTTGGTAGTTAGTGTTGGGACTGACATATATGAAAGTGCTTCACATGTTGCTTATAGACTTTAGCATCTCCTTTGATGGCTGAATTCTATCTTGTTTTGAAGGCTCTTTCAGGATTGCAATTTCTGCTTAACAGGACCCGGATATTACAGGAATATGGCTCAAAATTTTCACTCTCTGGTATGTATTCTATGCATTATATGTCTTAGGAAGTCTTTGTTGTACTTGTAATAGTTTGTTTATCCATTTTCCTTCTGTTTTTTACTTGGTAGGACAACTTGAACCCCTTATTTCTCTGGTGTGCACATGGCAAAAAATGGAGTTTGACTCTTGGCCCGTGTTGCTCGATGAGGTTCATGACCAGTACGATGTGAATGCTGCTAAGGTATGAAGTGGTCATTTTTGTATTGTGGACTATAGGTAGAGTTTGATTGAGAAAAAAAATATTGAGATATTCAACTGAATACACACACACACAAGCACACACGCATATAAAAGATGCATAAGCATATACTAGTACATATAACCCCCTTCCCCCCCCCCCCCCCCAAAAAAAAAAGAAAAGAAAAGATAAACTAGCATTCATTTTCCATATTAGTCCTGGATGCTTTTACCAATCCTATGTGGAAAATTGAAGCCAGTTATTCCTATACTTGTGTCTATCATGCTCAGAACTTTGAAGGATATTTAGTTCTTAAGTGTTGTTTTTGTTTTAAGTATTAACTGATCATATGTACCATTGAAGGAGTTGTGTTGTCCTTTTGCTGAACCTTGTTCCTACAACATAGTTTTCTTATGGATGCATGATTTTAATGCTCCACATTTAGGCTCCCAACATCTCCTGGATCTTATCTTCTTATGGATTAATATTCTTTATTCTTTTCATTTTCATTTAATATTTGTTTGTGAATATTTTCATTGTAGTTATGGTTTCCACTTTACTTGATTCTTCATCCAAGGCATTCTTCTGATGTTGCTGGACATGATCAGTCTACAATTGCAAGGTATGTTCTGACTTCTATTTACTTATGCATTTCTGTTTGCAAGAGCTGGTGTCTAACGCAAATAGCATTTGCAGTCTGGAGGAGTTTATTCAAACATCGAGCATTGGTGAATTCAGGAAGCGCCTTCAACTTCTTTTTGCATTCCTGGGACAAGTAACTAGTGGTAGGAGTCTTGAAATTTATTCAAGGTCAGTCATGCTGAAGACTGGGCACCTATATTATTTATTCTTTTTTTTTCTTTTTCTATTTGTTTAGATATTTTTCATATTAGTTTTTATTAATAACAATTTTTGGAGAAAGATGAGCCCTTTTTTACATTGGGTATAACATATAATTTCATTATTGCTGCTTTTAATGGCATTTTCATTAAAATTAGGCCATGTTGCAATATTTAGCTTTTCAATTTAAAGCTCTGTGATATGTTCTCATTGTAAGCTTTCTGTTTCAAAACTTTAATGCAGTCCTTGGCAAGAGGAAAACATTAAAATTTTGTACAACATATTTGGATTCTATGTGCAATTTTTGCCGATGTAAGTTACCCCTCTGTTATTGCCATCAAGAATATCTGAACCCTCGTTGACATTTTTATTTTGTTTGGTTGCTCATCATGTTTGTACTTTCTGCAGTGTAATGGAGTTGATAGAAGCTAATAGAAAAAAAATAGAGACTGAATTGAAAGAACTTCTGAAGTTGTGTCGTTGGGATCGTTTTGAGAGTCAATTGTCCATAGACAACTTGAGAAAGCCTCGGCTGAAGATCCAGAAGCTAATACAGAAGTACAGTGTAAGTTGCACCCCCTGGCAGTTATAGAGGATTTTCTTTCTGTGTCCTTGGTCAAGGAATAACTATTTTTGGAGATAAACATATTCAGTTGCTTTTAATTTGTTGGACAGGATATGTTGCAGCAGCCTGTTATGCTTATTCTTAATGAAGAAGTGGGGCAGAAAGGATTAAAAACTGTTTCACTGCTAAGTCCAAAGCCACTCAATGATATCTCTGAGAGCATTAGGATGTTAAATGCTGTTTTAAATCTGACCCAGTTCAATGACGAATACAGGTTCAATTGTTTGTATAGTTTTCAGTTTTGCTTTCTGTATTCATCTAATTGTTCATCAAGAGAACTTTCTTATCATTGAGATGATTTCTTCTATCTAGGTCTCTGTGGTATACTAGTTGGGGGAAGCAAGTAAATGACACTCTTCAAAACTTGCACCTTGAAAGGATATCTGAACATTGTATTAATTCTGAAGGTTTTTTTTCTTTTTGTTCACTCTCCTTTCCTTTAAAGTTTCTTTGAAAAGACAGAATTTTAGGAGGCTTTTAAAAAATAATATTAATAAAAGAAAAGAATTCGTCAGAGAAAATCCTTGAGAATTTAAAATTTTTGTAGAAATTGCAGGTGTCATCAGGCAGTTCCCCTTCTCCCAGTTTGTGTGCTTATCATACCAGGACGAGGGGAAGAATATGTGGCACACACTTGAAAAAGTGGGTAGAATGGCTGTGGGTTGTGCTGATCTTTGGATGGATGTTAACAGAAGTCAAGGGAAGAAGAGGGCATTGTCTGAGCTTCTAAAGCTGTTAGAATGCACTGGGCTACATAGACACAAGTTTGAAATTATGGAGGTAATAGATGCCAGATTGTACTTTTTGTTGTTTTGGTGGATTACTGTTTAAATTTTATCATATATCTAATCGGTTGTACTGCCATTTGGTAGATATCCAATCCTTCAAGCTGGCTATTCCTTCAGCCCTCATATGATGCTAAGCATTTGTTAGTGGAACGAACTAGGCTGCCTAATGGAATTGCTAATGTTGCTTCTCATGTGGAAAAATGTTCGCTGAAGGAAAACCTGGATGCTGGATGGAAAACAGCCAATGAATTTTACTTCAAAAGCTTGGCTGCAGTGCAGCTTCTTCAACAGATTCGCCTGAAACATCATCAAGATTTTACATCTGAGCAGGTAGAATTTGTGGCTATAAATGCAACTTGATAAAAACCAGGTTCTTAGCATGCTTGTTTATACTTCTTTACTTTTGAAGATTGATCCCTCCTTGCAATTTTGCAGCCCTTTTACTTACTGCATTTACCTGAAGTTTAAAGTTTTGGGCAATGATGGAAAATGAGTTTGAGAATGACGTATGATAAATTGTTCTTTGTTTTAATTTGTTCAGGTTAACCGGTCGGTCTCTTATCTTAGCCATCTCATAATTATACAACAGATGCAAAGAGCAGCTGTCTATGATTTTGCTAGACAATTAAAGACCTTGCACAAATATGCCACAGCTCTGGAAAGCTTATTTTCATTTTACACAGATGTTGAAAAAACAAATGATGGTTGTGTTTTTGCTAAAAGTCAACATGCGACCTTTAACTGCATGTGGCAGCAGAAGGTGTTACATAATCTTTTACTCTTTGTTTTTGCTTGTTCTATATTCCGTAAAGCTTCTGCTAAGTCCTATGGCTGGTTATATTGCAGCAACTGTTTGATAATCTGGATGCAATGTTGGCTGAAGAGTCTCTGTTGCTCAGAGCTGTAGAATGCTCCCGTTTGAATTGTTGTCAAAAAGTCAAAGCTGTAGCAAATAGAATCCTTGGTGTCATTGAAGAATTTATTCCAATTTTGAAGAAATCTAAGGTGCAAAAACTTTCTTAGCGATATATTGGTCTTTGCATGATGGTGTTGTAGTCTAATTGAAATTCTGTTGCAGGAATCATTGGACTACTATTTTATCAGTTGTGATGGATCCATAATCACGTTGGGTGGTACTATCTGCCCTTATGTGATTTCGGAACATATGGAGCAATTGGTGCTTCATAACTTTCAAGTTCTTCAGGAGTTTGAGCAGCAGCTTGCTGTCCTTGTTGAGGGAGGTTTTGAGAAAAGTTCAATTATAGAGTCCGTGCTCAGTAATTTCAATGAAAGATTTGGCAAGGTATCTTCTGTTTCTGAAAACATTCATTGGTAGTATGTGATGGTAAAATATGTGGTACATTTGACTTCAAAAAGTTCACCCGGAAATGTATCTTTGTCTTAAAGTAGTCAAATGCATTTTGTGCATGGTTAGTGTATTTAGAGGGAGCTTTAGTGAATCAAGATGTTGCTTTTGCAGGGGAAATTGATTGCAAAACAATTCAATGTAGCCTTGGAGAAGGAAGACGAATGCAAAAATTTTCATGAGCTACTTGATCCTTGCGGAAAGTGTTCTGAACTTGAAGCTCAGTTTGGTGATGCCTTCAAAAGAACAATTACACATGTTATGGATGTGTTGCAGACCTTAGGTTCATTAGGTAATCATGCTTCTCAACCTGAAGCGTCATCAGGGAGTATAACGGCATGGGAGTCCCTATTTAAATCTGTAAATTTGGGAGTGGATGAACTATGTGATAAGCTTCTTGAAACAATTCAGTTTGCGGTAAGTTCTTCAATGTTTCTGTTTTTCTAAAGGTTTCCTAGAAGATAGTGTTATTTTGTTTGCCTTATGATTAAGTTCTATTGGTGGCAGGAGAATCTGATAAATCATTCAGGCAAGAAGGTTTCCATTCTCTCTTTGAATTTTGGAGCACTCTTAAAGTGCATACGTGCCTTGATGGACCTAATTTTGAGCTTTAGTGATAGTTTCCTTGAAGACTTCTTAGTTATGCATAAAACAGTAAGTTTGTTCGTTATATGTTCTTACAATTTATTGTCTTGCTTGCTTGCTTTTTTTCTGTCTTTCTGAATTTGAATGATGCATAACTTGTATGTTGAAAGCCATAATATAGCTACTGAGCAATCATGGTCCATATCTTTTCACTCCATCAGAAGTTTTAGGCTTTGTGTTTTGGGAGCTGTCCCCTGATAAATGTTTTATAGACCGTTTGGGATGCGGAAATCAGCTATTTCCTTGGAGAGAGTTCCAAGGAGGCGTAGGAAATTGGACTGGTGGTACATGACGGGAAAAGTAGTTTTGCCCTTATACAATGAGACTCGTTATTTTTATTTATCAAATTTATTGTATTCTTGGTACCGCCTTTTGGAGATTAGACAAAGGGCAACAGTTTCCCTAGCTGGCTATTTCTAAGACTTGATCTTTTTGTACTTTGTGTGCAGGTATCTGTAATTACTTATGGGCTGGCAAACATTTTAGCTGCATTGTATGCCAAAGGGTTTGGTGTTTCACCCAAAGACCAGGACGATGATACCAGTCATGATAAGACTAGAGATGCCAGTGGAACAGGCATGGGGGAAGGTGCAGGGTTAAATGATGTCAGCGACCAGATAAATGATGAAGATCAACTGCTTGGGGCATCTGAAAAGGTATGGTAGTTTATTAGATTGGACTTTACTCATCGACTCACTAACATGTAATATTGAGAAACCATATTGAATTTTCACTCTATGCTGCTACAGCCAAGTGAAGAACAAGATGCCTCAAAAGATGTTCCGAGTAAGAATGAAAAAGGAATCGAGATGGAGCAGGATTTTGCTGCTGATACATTTAGTGTAAGTGAGGACTCTGGGGAGGATAACGATGACGATACTGAGGATCAGCAATTGGAGTCTGCTATGGGGGAAACTGGAAAAAATAGTGAGGTGGTTGATGAGAAGCTTCAGGACAAGGATGATGATGATGAAAATCCAAAAAACAATGACAAGTATGAATCTGGGCCTTCAGTTAGGGACGGCGACACAAGCAGTAGGGAGTTACGAGGGAAGGAAAATTCTGCTGGTACTGCTGATGAACCTGAAGAAAATAAAATGGATGAACTTGAGAAGGAGACTAGTGAGACTGAAAACCAAGCTGATGTTGATGAGACTGAGAACATTGATGACCTGCACTTAAACAAAGAAGAGGCATTTGCTGATCCAACTGGATTGAAGCCTGATGAGTTGAATCAAAGTTCTAGTGAAGATATCAACATGGATGAAAAAGAGGAAACTGATGTCAAGGAAGAAAATGGTGCAGATGAGGAAGAAGAATCCGCTAAAGATGGGACTAATGAAAGTAACTCAAATCTTGTTGATGAGACTATGGAAGAGATGGAGAGTGAAAGAAATGATGGAACCTCTGAAAAGGATGAAAATGTGGATGCAACTTCTGAGAGGGATGATATTGGTAGAGATCACACGGAGGATCCTGAGATAAACCAAATGGCAGCAAGGAAAAATGTTTCTGAATCAAAAATTTCTGATGTCAACGATGATCATGTTCCTAATGCGGGAGCTGCAACACAGCCAAACAGTGAGGTATTAGGTGTGAGTAATGTTGCGCCTGAAGCAAACTGGGCTAATGACAGTGACATTTACAATGACCTTGCTCAGAGAAATTTCCCTTCCACTAATAATTCTGACTTCAATGTCATGGTGGCTGACTCATCAAATAGTGGGAAGATTGGTGATCATCATCCAAAACCAGAGTTTCCTCGCCCGGATGCTGCTTCATTTCAGAAAAAACAATCAAACCCTTACAGAAGTGTTGGGGATGCACTTCAGGAGTGGAAAGAAAGAGTCAGCATATCTGTTGATCTTCAGGATGATAACAAGGAGTCCCATGGGGAAATTGAGGAAGAGAATGCTAATGAGTATGGATATGTCTCCGGGGTTGAAAAAGGAACAGCTCAGGCACTGGGACCTGCTACGGCTGAGCAGATTGATGCTGATGTCAATGTCAATAAGCCTGATGAAAATACTGCTGTGGAAAAGGAAGATGGTGTCATTGATATGGTAATAGATGAGCAACATTCTGAAGAGTATCCTATTAAGCACTTTTCCTCAATCATTAAAAATAAGACGGAGGAGCAGGTACGGGTTCCAGAGTTAGAGGAGGGAGCTAATCATCAATCTCCTGGAGACCATAATCGTGATGATGGTGATCCAGGAAACCTTTCTATAGGCTTGGTCTCTGTAAAGAAGTCTTACTTTAGTGAGGATGTATATCAACTCAGCGGACTTTCTATAAGTGAAGAGGAAATGGGGCAAGCCCTAGACCTTGAAGAAGTTTCAGGTGATGTCAAAAATAATGCAACTGCTCTTTGGAAAAGATATGAGCTGCTTACAACAAGACTATCCCAGGAGTTGGCCGAACAACTACGTCTTGTTATGGAACCCACACTTGCCAGCAAACTCCAAGGGGATTATAAGACTGGCAAAAGGATTAACATGAAGAAGGTAGAGTATATAGATGTTACATAGGGTGTATACCTATTATATATTTGTTATTAGTTTTGCAAAATCTTCTCTCTCCCCCTACTCATTTACGAGCTTGGAAATTATAGGTCATTCCATACATAGCAAGTCATTACCAAAAAGATAAAATCTGGTTAAGGCGGACCAAACCAAACAAGCGAGATTACCAAGTTATTATTGCTGTTGATGACTCACATAGTATGTCAGAAAGTGGTTGTGGTGAGGTTGCAATCAAAGCTTTAGTGACTGTGTGCCGTGCCATGTCTCAATTGGAAGTTGGAAACTTGGCTGTTGCCAGCTTTGGGAAGAAAGGAAACATAAGGTTGTTGCATGACTTTGATCAGCCCTTCACTGGTGAGTCAGGCGTTAAGGTTAGTGCTCCGATTATCCTTCTTGCGGGAGTATGATATTACTTGCCTTATTGGCGTGTCTTCTACTTAGGCTATATGTGTGTCTAATCTCTCTCTCTCTCTCGCCTCTGAGAATGTGCATTTTTATGATCTTTTTTCTTTCTTTTGGATCTTGCAAAATTGTTTTCATCTCCGAAGTGACTAATTTTCTTTTGTATATATTTTGTCTGGGACAGATGATTTCTAGTTTGACGTTCAAACAAGAGAATACAATCACTGATGAACCAGTTGTTGATCTGTTGATGTTTTTAAACAAGAAGCTGGATGCTGCAGTTACAAATGCACGACTTCCTTCTGGGCAAAACCCGCTCCAGCAACTTGTTCTAATTATTGGGGATGGTCGGCTACATGAGAAGGTACCTCTGTGTTTTGCTGAAAGGAAAAACGAGTAGATTATACTGTGCTGATATATTTTTTTCAATCCACGCCGATTGAAATCCTTGTTGATTTACTTGTGTGCTTATTTTCCATGTATGCAGGAAAACTTGAAGCGGTGTGTTAGGGATGTTTTAAGTAGTAAGCGAATGGTTGCTTTCCTGATTCTTGATAGCCTGCAGGAATCAATTATGGATCTTCAGGTACGTTGAGGCCTGCAATCTCTGCTTCAGAAGATTAAAACTCCTCAATTGCCGTGATTTGATTTTTTTTTTTTACATCCTTATTTGTTCTACAGGAGGTAATAACTAGTCAGGACAAGAACAATCAATTTAAAATCTCGGTTTTGAATTATCTAGATTCTTTTCCCTTCCCATACTATGTTGTTTTGAGGAATATCGAAGCCCTTCCTAAGACCTTAGCAGATTTATTGAGACAGGTAATCTGACTCAAAAGGCGATTATTCGTTTGGATGCTGATTTCATGTATTTGATAAACATGGCTGAATTTTAGTTTTGCTCTTTGCTGCTGGCAGTGGTTTGAGCTCATGCAGAATTCAAGAGACTAGCCACACCGTTGGATCGAAGGACGGAGACTAGCCGCGCTGCATCGCGACTGGACTCTTTCAAAGGCTCACCTCTTCGCCCAGCTTGCCGCGATCGAGGGCCATACAGAAATTTGTTAAAGCTTTGGTTGGTTCCTGATGAAGAAGGAAGCGAGATTAATTCCAGTAAAGTTGAGATGGTACAAGAATTGATCGATGCACAGCCTGACAATGTATTAGTACTTAATAAACTATGTACAAGTGCATTTAATCATGCTTTTGTTTCATACAAATGTCAATATATTTTATTATTTTACTAAAATAATGGTTATTCATTTAATTTATGTGGTATGCAATATTTTATTCATATTACAAAAAAAGTACTGCAAAAAATTGCCACAATTTCTAACGTAATAAATTTGTATTAAAATGTAATGTAATATTAAGTGAATGATATTCGTAATGAATTGTTTTACTGTATTAAAAAGTACAATTAAGTGATAATATATAACAACGTATTTTTTTATTTTGAAATATTTTTAATTATTTTTCCCGAAAGATAATACCAAAGTTGACAAAAAAATAGCACAGATTTTTTTTTTTTTGTTCTTTATGGAACAAAAAAAAAAAAAAAGAACTTTTTTCTTTGATTTGTTTACATTTAAGTTTAAATAATTATTTGTTTAATATGCACATTAAAAAGAGCTTTTCGTCATTGGTGAAAATGGTATAAATCAAGCAAAAAAAAAAAAAAAGAAAACAGTATAAAGCTAGATAATATATATATATACACACACACACAGAGACAAGATTAGATTCCTTAATTTCAATAAGAAATTAAAATTTGGAAAGTAGGCTTCACCAAGCAGAATGTGAGTCCACCTAGGATGCGTTACTTCCAGAAGATCGACTTGTTCTTGACGGTGCTTCACTTGCTTGTTTCCTTGAGACCTCCTCCATTCCGCATTGCAACTTATGGTGTCTCTATATCAACTTAGATCGTAACTTAAAAAATTTTTATTTAAATTTAATTTGTTATTTATATTAAAAATTAATTTTTATATTAATATTTATATATTTTTTATTAAATTTAAATAAAAAAATTTAATTATTAAATATAAATTTAAATCAAATTGAACCAGAAAAGCCAAGTGAACCCGTAAGGGCCATGCACAAATGTAATTGAAACCATGGTACGGTCACCTTCGTCATTGTGTTACGTCACTCTTCCATCGATTTGACCTGAGCTGTCCATTGACTTCACCGTCTGACTTTGACTGCCATTGAAGGCCATGCAGAACTCGTAAGACACTTACCGAATGTAGGTATGGTTCGTAAAATGACTCACATCTATGTTAAAAAGTAATGCTCCTTATTATTTCGCAAATCAAAAGGATATCAATTAAAGGAAAGTACACAAAGTCAAATTAAATTTTAATATCAAATAACAAAGTAACAAGGTTCATTAATGTCTTTGTTTTATTTAATATTTTTTAGAAAAATTACTTTGAAAAAACTACCTACATCCTTTAAGAAAAAAATCACACATTTAACTTTTTCCTTTCTTTTATTAGGAAATATATATTTTCATCGTTTTTTCACCGATTAGATGTGCAAATTTCTAATAAAAGAATTAATTAAAAAAGGTCGAATTATCTTTTCAAATTTAATCCTGTGTTTATTTCTGATTTTTTAGTATAATTTATTCAATTTAAAAATATATATATATAT
>JBBYHL010000003.1:2136241-2148085 GCA_038381835.1 Adansonia madagascariensis
GAGTAACATATAGGCTACAAGCATTAGCATCATTGCCACTCTGCACATAATTTAATCTTGATTTGTTTTTGCCTCAGCTTTACCCCAGCATTAAGTTGTATTTCATTCTTTTATTTGCATTTTGTTTACAAATAAGCTTTCTTTCAAGCAATCGTGCATAATGGCTCTGTTTGACACTTTGTAAGGGTGTATATAAGATGGATGAGTTCTGTCCACCGAAGGCGCAGTTGTTTAGACAGTGTTGCCTTAACGTCTAATTGATACTTCTTTGGGCCAACAAGAAGATTCATGTCATGAAATGACCACATTTTAAACTCTTAAGTTCATATAAACATAGAAAGTTACAAAATGTTCTATTTCTAGCTGTAAATGGAATATGGTTCAAGTCTTCCAAATGATTTTTATTTGATTTTTTCACTTAAAAATGGGATAGATTTGTCAGACACTTTTAATAATTTTCAGGATCTGTTACTTTCTTCAATCCATCACAAAAATGATCAGGATTCAATTACTTTTCTCGAAAAACTCGCTCCCAGGATTCACTGTATTCTTTGTCTGCTTCTAGGATTCGTACTCGTGAACTCAAGAGCCAATGAATAATGGCCCATCACTGAACGTGACTATGAACCAAAAGGTAAATCATCAAAAAAAAAAAAAAAAAAGGGTGAAAGAAAAGAAGGTAAAGTTATCGGTGGGGACAAGAGGCCATGGCCTAGCTACTGAGCAGATATGATCCCCTGATATTATAGCCCAATTTGAACAAAAAAGATCATCAGAAATAAAAAGGAGAATCACCGTTTACATGGTGGCAGATGTAGCAAAGTCAAAGAAGGCAAATAACTTTTCAATACCAAATACTCTTTGCCAGTTTTTCCCCGCGAACACTTTTGTTTTCAGTGCAATTGGTTTAGCATAACCAAGGGAAACTAATAAGGATAAACGCTTCATCTGAGTCCAGTTTAAGTTTAGAAATTATTGCTCACAACCTTCTCTACCTTTCACAAGCAAGAATTCTGGAGAGGCTTTCTGCTCTGATAGGTTTGTTTTTTTTTTTCTTTTCTTTTCTTTCGCAGGATCAGCTGGCTTTCATTATTTTGATCTGAACATATAAACCCTTGCTCTGATGGGTCACCACGTAACGACTTTTAACTTTCGATGGCATTGAAGCACATTTCTATTGTTCTCGTACATGTTATCAGACCACTTCATTCTATGTATTGTCCTGCAAATCAGATACTGATATTTCATCAAGAATAGAGTTGCTAAGAATAATTAGCTCCTACATACCAGCCTATGTCTGCGTGTCTGTACCTGAATCTAGCCATAGTCCTCAATCCCAAATCTGTCAATAAATAAAATTTAATTTAGTGCCAGAGTGCCATTTGCTAATTGTCATGGTTGGTATGTAAATGAACTTTGATATGCTTGAGAACCCTTTGCATGTAACCATTTATGATCTCATATCATTAACCGCGTGCCGTCGCGACAAAGTTCTGTATATCACAAGTTCACAACTCTTCTATAATATATTCCAGTACTTTATGCTTTCGTTTATTACGGCAACTGCAGTGGCAGTTAGAGGTAGATGTATCAGTACCTCAGAATATTGCACCAATGTCTACGTTTCTAGGATAATGGCAGCAGAACCTGTTAATGTCAATGGATTTCGAGAATTAGCAAGGCAAGCCCTTCCAAAAATGTACTATGATTTCTTCAGTGGAGGAGCTGAGGATCAATACACCTTAAAGGAGAATGAGGAAGCATTTCATAGAATCACGTAATGCCCTAAATTGTTTAATGACTCTTGAGACTGAGCAAATAGGTTCCATCATTGTAAACTAATTATTGTCTATGACTTCTTAGTATTCAGCCCAGAATTCTTCTAGACGTGAGCAGCATTGATTTATCAACTACGGTATTGGGTTACCATATCTCAATGCCAGTCATGATTGCTCCAACTTCCAGGCATAAGCTGGCAAACCCTTCAGGTCTAAGTCCTCTACAATGAACTGCTTTTAAGTTATTTCAAACTTTTATTCAGTAGCTGTTTGTTCCATTTCCAGGAGAGATTGCCACAGCCAGAGCAGCATCTGCATGTAACACAATAATGGTACAGTATATATGAACTTTTAGGTGCCTTAGATTTTAATGTTTGTTTCACCGTTAGTTCTCATTCCAGGTTTTATCCATCTCATCCACCTGCACTTTGGAGGAAGTCGCTGCCTGCTGCAATGCTGTTCGCTTCTTCCAATTATATGTGTTTGGCCTTGCCAGAGCTCTTCATCTTTTAGTTAGCAGCAGAAATTTCATTGCTAGGAACTGGACTCTAATTTGGTTTTTCTCCCAAACAGGTTTATAAGAGACGGGATATATCAGCTAAGCTGGTGCAAAGAGCTGAAAATAATGGATATAAAGCTATTGTCCTAACAGGCGATTCTCCAAGACATGGTCGAAGGGAAGCAGACTCTAAAAACAAGTGAAATACCAGCATCCTTTCTAAATGTTTGGATTAATCTGCTTTACGTAACTGATATTTTGAACTGATATGGTTTTTAACATGATAAGAAATAATGTTATTTCTGATTCACAAATTTACGCGAATGGCTATGACTTACGCATCTCATTTGAAACATTACCTTTGATAAACCTTTACAGGATCATTGTACCTGAATTGAAGAACCTGGAGGGTCTATTATCAACAAAGGTTGTCACTGTGAGTAGAATAGTCCCAATCCTGCATCTTGCATCAGAGCCTGTGATGCTATTTTTCTTTCTGAGTTGCATAGGCATCTGGCTTCTTAAGCTAAAACCATATTTTAACTGCACTGTGCATCCTTCTGTCCAGACTGCATGGCATAAAAAGGAGAAGTAATGAGCTTATATTGATTGCCAAATAGATAGAAGCCCAAGTTACTCGGACTCGTTCGTTGTGTCAGATAAGGGTATGTGTCCGACATGGGTATAATTAGTTTTTCTAAGTTGTATTTGGAGGGTCCTTCAAGGGTCATATCCCCATACCCATATTTGGATATGGTTCGGACACTGGTGTCGGATATCAGCACCTCAAAAAAAAAATAAAGAAAAAAAGAAGAGTCGAAGCAACATAGGATAAGGCTGTCTCTCAAAGGATAAACCATACTGTTTTTATGAGAATTGTTCGAAGGACTTCATCCTGTATTTGCTTTTGCTTTTGCCTTTGTCTTGTCATTCTCGTCTATTTTCTCCAATACAATGTCAATTTTACTCAACAACAGATGGTGGCACATAAAATCTGTCCCTTTTCTTTTAAATGAACGAAGGAAATTAATTGGAATTAAGGGATTGTACTACATCTATTGAGCCTGTTTGATGTTTTTGATCATGAAATGTAGATAACATGTAATAGATTTTGCAGGATGGAGGTTCAAATTTAGGAGCTCTGGCCAATTGGACCCGTGATCCTTCTTTCTGTTGGGAGGTAAAGATGGATAAATCACTTTCAAAAAAAAAAAAGATGGATAAATCATTCAAGTTATTTTGTAATATATTTCAAGGATTTTTATTACAGAAGTTGTATTCTTAGAGGCTTGTTTCGCCCTCCTTCCTGTTTCATCTCTTTCCATTTCTGATAACCTGCATAATTATGTTAGTACTGAATACTGATACCGATTGATAGATGGTCTTAGGCTTAGTTTGACAATGTATTTCGGTTGCACCATTGCAGAACTATCTGTCTGGATAAGAATTGCCATGCCAAACAGAATAAAAGTTTCAACTTCACCTGAGGTTTGAGCTATATTACTCGGACTCAGACGTGAGTGTCGGGTATGAGTATGTTCAATTTTTTCAAGTGTTTCATATATTTGGAGGGTCATATCCCCTTACTATGTCCGAATATGTGTCAGACATTGATTCTTCAAGAAAAACAAAGAGTCGGAAAGACATAAGGTTTGAGTTTGAGTAAGAAAGTGGCCTTTTTACTTTGGTTCTACAGACCGCACTTTTTCGAACACCCTACAATCCCAAACAAACCCGTCTCGCTTGTTTTAGTTCTTTGCTTAAAGGTCCTCGCAGATATTGAAGGGCATTTTCTTTTTCTCTCTACAATATTATTAGAGTCGTCTGGGAAGAGTGAGGTGAATATGAGAAGTGAGAACCATTGTTCTTGACCTCCAGCTTTATTAATGGTTTAACAAGTGCATTGTCAATTTCTACAGGACATCAGATGGTTGAAATCTATCACAAAATTGCCAATTCTGATCAAAGGTGTACTCACTCATGAAGACGGTAAGGTTGAGGATCTACCTTTGTTAGTTTGGATTCGCTATTAAATTCATTTTCTCTAATTGAACATCAGTATATTACTCAGCTATTTGTATATAGTCTCTTGCACTTCAGCAGATTCTTATAGATTTTGTTTCTGGCATGTAACATCATTTCTAACTTTAGAAATCAGGTTATGTTCGATTCAATTTTTAGTTTGATTTTGTTCTTAACTATCAATTCGTGTCTTGATACTTTCTGTTGGCATTGGTTGCTGAGCGCTGATCTCAGCCATAAAGGCGGTGGATGTAGGTGCTGCTGGGATTATTGTCTCCAATCACGGAGGTCGCCAGCTGGATTATTGTCCTCCCTCGATTTCTGCTCTTGAAGAGGTGCTCTCCTTGCATTCCATTATTGTTGTTAATGCAATACACAGCCTTACAATACAAAGAAGTTAAAACGTGCCAACTTATATAATTAAGCAAAAATGCCCTCGGTTTTACATCTTTTAACTCTCTAAGGAAAGCCGTATGAACTTGCGCTTGCACTTGAGTGTTTATGGACGATTTTTAATGAGGAGAATCCGAAACGATTATCAAGCAAAAATTCTTTATGTTCAGTTCATATTTTGTGCACAATTGAGGTTGCAGGTGGTTCATGCTGTTGGTGGAAAAGTTCCAGTTTTCCTTGACGGAGGAGTGCGGCGAGGAACGGATATATTCAAGGCAATGGCCCTTGGTGCACAAGCTGTCCTAGTAAGCTCTTAAACATCCTTTAATCACTTCACTCAAAGAAATAAAGTACCTGCAATGTTTAAAGATAGCTTAAATTGAACCTGGAGCTTAGCTCTGTACGGTCATGTAGTCACCCTTAAAAGATAACATTCTGCAAGTTTGAGTTTCGAATTCTAACATCTACAATCCTTTCCCTATTCTCAAGCTACGGTCTCTATTGTACCAAAAAAATAGGATCGCTTAAACTGATAAGCCCGTGATTCGGGATTCAGCTTTCAATAATAGAATTTTGGCTTGCTTGTGTATTGTTGTAGGTTGGAAGGCCAGTTGTGTATGGACTTGCTGCAAAGGGGGAACATGGAGTGGGACGAGTGCTTGAAATGCTCAAGGATGAGCTTGAACTCACCATGGCCCTTTCTGGTTGTTCTACTGTGAAGGAAATCACCAGGAGCCATGTCAGAACCAAACATGATAGGCGCCTCCTCTCATTGCTTTAATATTTTATCCATTACTAGAAATCAAATAACCTATTTGCTCTATGTTTTTGTTATTATTGAAACTAATGATTAATGAATAGTAATATTAAATATCACATAATTCTATCTATATATAAAGAGCAGGTTATTTTATGAAATGATTTGACAGTAAGATATTACTTAAGAATTTTGTTTATTATTATTATTTTTTTTTTTTTGAAAAAAGTGAAGATTCGACTCTCTTCTTTGATTGGAGATGAACATCAATTAATTGAAGTAAATAGTAAATACTCAAGTTAAATGTTGTAAATTATATTTGTATTATAATTGTAATGTCAATTTGACAATGTTGATCTATGTAGCACCCTAATTAGTTATACATTTAAACATGATAATACAAATTGCCTTCAATTTAATTTAGCAATAATTATTAAACTAAGCTTTAGTATTTTGGTTATTATTAGATATAAAAAAAAGAAGGGCAAATTTTAAAAGAATTGAAAAATTAAAATTTGTGAGTATTAGGATCGAATTGGATAATTTAAGCTAAAATCTCATATAAGTTTCAATTATTATGAACTTATTAAATGATTTTTATAACAAATATGCTATAATTTAAGATGAACATATTACAAGTACTAGAATTTGAATGTCTTTTTTTTATTATATATTTTTAATAATATTGCAAAACTGTGAACTCCGATGTCCTATCCATTTTTTTCTTATATTTTTATGTATTAAAATAATAATAAAATTTTGGAAGTGAAGAGCTTAGTGGGCATCTCAATGGCCGAACAAAACTTTTTGGGCCCATTAGACACCCCCAACGGTATAGAACACTTTGAATTTCGAATCCTCTCTTCTTTAAAAGCCTATACCTCAAAATTGAAACAGGGAACCAGACTCATCATTCATTCGTCAATGGCTATCTCCGACTCTGAACAAGAAACCTCTGAAGATTACAACGAAGGATTTGATGAAGAAGAAGAAGAAGATTGCAGTATTAGCTATGGGTCCGACTCGGATTACCATTCGGTTACAGACTCAAGTTACGGCGATGAAGAGGACAGTAGCATCGAGTTCAAGAAATTGCCCATCAAGAAAAAAACAAGGTCAGGGAAATTCCCATTTCCCCATATGTAGTGGCAATATTTAATTAATTGGATTTTTTTGGTTAAAAAAATTGAGTTTAACATAATGGATAGTGTTAAAGTTTTCAATTTCTTTTGGTTTTTTTGTTTATATTTGCAGTGTTGCTGCTTATTCTGATTTAAGAATTGAGAAAGAACATGAAGAAATGGAGATGAATTTTCCACAGGTTGATGATAAAAGTTATGCGAACGTCCAAGATATTATAGAAGGTTAGTATTTAAGATCTCAATAGAAGGAAATGAGAAATTTTTTTTTTAAAAAAAAAAGAATGATCATTTTTCACTGAAATTAAATAGATTTCTGAGGCTGCTTTATTTTGGAATTGTGATTTTCTTGTTACAATGCTTTGACAGCTGGGAGGCTAGAGAAGCTGAAAGTTGATGAATGTAAGGTTTATCTGAGGAAAAATGGACTTAGATTGAGTGGAAACAAGGATATTCTTATTAGACGCATAAAGGAGCATTTAGAGTAATATCCATTTTTCATACATGATTTTGTAGGGTTGCTTAATTTTTCTTTGTTTTCTTAATCATTAATTTTTTGTATTTTAGGATTTCAAATGGTGGAGGGGAGAAGAAGTATCCACTATCCAGCTTTGTATTGAACTGTAAAGGTACACATTTTTAGCTCCTGGTCTACAGAACCCAGAAGCTTAAAAATTAAGAAAACACTTAATATCAGTGTCTGCCTTCTCCATTATACAAGCTAACGGGTTTCGTTTAAAAATTTTAATTACTATTTTATGCATAAGGTCCTTTAGATTTTGCATGCTTTCTTTGTAAATTTGTTCTAAGAATCGAAGGTATCTGGTGCAGGTGATGCATGCACTGGTGACGTCGTAATGTTTGAGCAGAATGTTTACGAAACGTAAGTGTAAAGGATTATTCTTTTCTGCAAAAAATTAAGAAGCATACATGCAAAGTAGCCCTTGATATGATTCTGATCTAAACAGCACTTTATTTAATTCTATGCATATTGCATACGTCTTTAAGAGTAATACTTATCTGTGCCACCCGAATTCCTCATTTTTTCTAAGTACCCATGTTTCACACCTGTATCCAGCTTATATTTAGACATGGGTATGGATTATGATCCTCCAAATATGTGAAAAACTTTTAAAAAATTGAGCACGGCATATGATAATCACCCTGAGTCTGGTTATAACAGATACATATAGTTTCCATCTCATTGTCTAGTTATGCTTGTATTAAATTATTATTGTCTGTTAGCCCTGTCTGATTTGCATGCTAATTGTTTCAGGTTTAACATATCATCGCGAAGTGCTTGTGGTCCTCCATGTGATACAAGAATTGTTGCAGGGCGCATTGTCAAAGAAAGCTATGGCGCTGCCAAACAGCAGCATACATTTACAGTGAGTATTTTTTGCAGAATAAACATGTTTAGACTAGAAAAAGAGAACAAGAGACGTTAAAACTGTTTGTAGATTTTTCCTAATTAGGCTACATCCAATTATGGCTTAAATAATATCTTAAAGCAATAATTCGAGCGAGAAATATCAATGAAGGAAACAATCAATTATAATTTTATATATATATATATACCTGATGTCTTTGTTTTGTAATACTTTAAGCAACCTCGATACAGTATTTTCTATATTTAGGGGTAGAAGTTTTCTAACTTATTCATGGTTATGTATGGCAATCACCAAAACAAAACTCAGATCTAGTGTTCTTGGTTTCTTTTTCCATTAGTTTAACAGGAGACTGTGCGGAAGTAAGACTACCTTTTATATATCTCAAATATTGGTCAATGTATACCTATTAGTTTATATACCCTCCAAATATATTATTGGGCCATGTTAAAGAATGATAAGGGCCTAATTCATGATTTTCCCACAAGTGCATGCAGAAGATATGCAGTTTTGATATGACACTCGTAAGAAGATGAGATTTTTACCTCAAAGCTAAGGTAGTAGTTAACGTAGCGTTTGTGGCTAATGTGATCAGATAGAAGTACTCTGGAGTAAAGGGGAGAAACCGCTTCCTCCACTTCACCCCCTTCTAATTAAGGGTCGAAACCTTTACCGACTGAAGACTTTGAGACAGGTTTGAGCCATTTCAACAGTTTTCATTTTCGGCTTCCCAATGATTTCTGAATATAATGCTAGGTTATCAATAATGTTCATCAGAGATGGGAAGATGAAGGGGAGAGGCAAAACGTTCTGATGGAAAAGCATTCAAGGGGCTCGCTTGCCAGGTCAGATAGAGAAGTGCGGATCCGGGAAAAGGAAAGGAGGAAAATGCTCAGAGAAAATAGGTAAATTGGTTCTGATTGCACTTCAAAAGATTCAAAATTAGTTTAGAGTGATGCTAAGTATTCTGCACTAAGAAATCAGAAAAGATGCTAATTAAGTATGTTGATGCTTGGAATCTCAGTTTAGCTACTCTTATCATGTTTGGACTGTAGGGTCTTTACAAAAGAAGAAAAGAACAAGAATCAGTCCCAGTTGAGTTCTACAACAACAATGGAAATTCGACATCAACGGCCGGGTTCATCTACTAATTCATGGGCAACAGTCAGACGAACATCAGCAGCAGGAAAACTAACAAGTCAAACTCGTTTGAAGAAGCTATCAACTAGGTCTCAGCAATCAGGTTTCTTAGCTGAAACTCAACGACTTGCAATTCAACCTCTGCCGTTGAGTTTATTAATTGCTTCCAGAGAAAAACGGATTCAACTCCCTGAAGGGTCAGGTTTTTGTCCTAATTTCCGGACTGCAAGTATTCAATCAGAATATAAAAAAGTTCATGTATGGAACAGTTATCAAAATCAAGTTCCTTGTAATTCGCTTGAGAACAGTTGCATTCAGGAGGTTCAGCATCAAAAGGGTGATAAATTTTATATGAACTGCAACCACCCAAACTTCCATATGAATAGATACTGGAACTGTACCACTGAAAAATCTATGGCAAGTGGAACGAATAAATTGCCGGAGAAGAATTATCATAGGCAGCAGCTAAGAAGCATGAACCATTGTCATCCAGCAACTCTGCCTCAGAGACAAGGCTTCCTTTCAGAACAGCTTTGCCGATATCATGCTCAAGGACGATGCCATTATGGAGAAAATTGCAAATTTTTGCATGAATCGAGAGAGTTGCATGTAGCAGAGGAAAGGAGATGCCAGAGGCAATTTAAGCAAGAAATATGGCCTTAATGAAACAAATCTAAAATTTTGTGAACTACGTGATGGATTTTTCATGGAATTTTTATGGTATGTGTATATGGAGTAATTGGCACAAATCCTCTTGAATGCCATTTGCTTTAGTGGAAGTTGGTGAAGATACCCTTATATATTTCTTTCACTGCTGTTAAACATTGGCTGAAAACATGAATGCCACTTCCTTTATACCTACCCAATTCTTTGCAATACCTGTATTTCAATCCAGATTGCTTGATTCTAAATTGAATTCAGGATGTGCTAGTCCATGCCTTATCTGAATTCAAACCCTTTACTATTAGATTAAACATGTAGCAGTAAATTTTGACAATTTCTTGTATACTTACCAACTGTTGTCTTAAAGTAATATTTCCATGATGAGGTATTTCTTTACATGATGACATTTCAATTTGATGTTGGTTGTATCAACCAGATCATGGCAGAAAACTCAATACGAGTCAATTATATATATATATATATAGGCTGAAGCCAATCAAGTTACGTGCTGCTTGAGATGAAGCAAAAAAATGACAATAGGTTCGACTCTAATATCTACACTAACATGTTCGTGTTTGGCCGTTTTCTTTATCACTCCGTAGGGTATCACTAGATTAATTAGTACCTTTATCTTTAACAATATCTTTATTTAGTTGATTTTATATTAGTTTAGGACTTATCAGTTTGGATATCTTTATTTTTAGGGTTATTTTTCATTTTTGTTAATCTTAAGCATCCTAAGTAATATTTTACCTTCTTTATCTTTAGATGAGAAAATTTATAAATACAGACAATCTTGCTTGGTTCAAGTCGAATTTAATAAAACCCAAAGATTAAATTTTCCTTTGAAAAGCTCTTCTTTTCACTTTTTTTCGTGCTAAATATCATTTTCTGATGTTCTTTTTCCAACATTTCTTGAATGACTATATAAAATGTCTACTCCATGTCACGTCAGCTAATATCAGTACATGACAGTCATGGTGTCTTGCAAATGGTATTGTATTTGTCAATTAAACGTGTTATGATCTAAATGCTTTTTACTGTTACGAACGTGAATCTTTTGGAGATAGAGACGAAAATATGTTGGACATTAAAGGATTTGACGTTTTCCATATGTTTTTTTTTTTATACTTGCGTGCTTAACTTTGCAAGAGGCTCTCAGACTTGGATAAGCGAGCTGTTTATTTTCTCACTTTATGACAAGATTGATGTGATGTTATTATAACGAGTATATTTAATTTTTTAAAAAATTTTAAAATTTTAAAAGTTTATAATTTTTATTTATATTTAAATATATAATATAAATATTAAGCATATTGACGTTGGGTTAGACACTATCATTCATGCTGATGAGTCTTAGGCCAAACTAGGGGAAGCTCCTTAGGGTGAGCCTCCCCTAAGGTACTTGATGTGGTGAGCTCCCTGCTCACCACGTCAAGTAAACTTAACTTCACGTCAAGTAAACTTAACTTTTTTAATTGATTTTGTCAGTTGAAAAGATTTTTTTTTAATTTTTTAATTATTTTTATTAAAATATTTTTAAAATAAATATTATTAATTATTAAAATATAATTTTATTATAAATTAATTTTTTATTATTAAAATATAATAATTATTAATATAGATAAATAAATAATATGAAGAATTTTAAAAAAGTAATATAGAGTGATAATTTTTATGATAAGTAAAGGCGAAAAAAATTATTCTAAAAAATAATACTTATTAGAATTATTAATAAAAAAATTATAATTATAATTTAATCGTACTTTTCTCTACTGTTTTGCTTTTTGCTTTTGTGTTCATGAAAAAGTTAATTTTTTTTGTATGGAATGAGAACTGACACTTTTATATATATAAATATATAAATTACAAATATAAATTATATATATTATAAATAGTTTTTAAAAATAATAAAATATTATTTTTTACTAAATTGTAAGCTATTATTTAAAAATAATAAAAATAAAAATATATTTTATATTAAATTATGAAATATCATTTATGAATAGCAAAAAATAAAAACTATTTTATATTAAATCTTGAATTATTATTAAATAATTCGTGA
>JBBYHL010000003.1:2148185-2160813 GCA_038381835.1 Adansonia madagascariensis
ATTGATAATTTTATATATTTTTTTAATTATAAAAATTTCTGTAATATGTAATGTATTTATGTAATCATAATAATTTTCTGTTATATTATATAATAATCTATATAAAAAATTTATAACCAACTATATAAATTACAAATCAAACTTTATTATAATTTTACTTTAAAAGCCTTACCGTATAACTCCCCCAAACTAGAAAGCCATGGCCCAGTACTAAAGTGGCTATATATGAGAGAGAGAGAGAGAGAGAGAGAGAGAGAGGAAGAAGTGAATAAGGGAAATAGGTTGGCCGCTTAACATAACTGGGTAAGATTCTCAGCAACTTGACTAGTAACAGCATGCCTCTAGCTGAAGTGGTTAGATTAGAATACAGGAAACAATAAAGAAAACATTTATGATGTGGAAGAGATGGCAAAATTCAAAGAATACAATTCTATAGTTTTTTCTTTCTTTTTCTTTTTTAATAATTTTTAAATAAAGAATTAGGTTGCAGAGCAAATAATTGGTGGTAAAAATAATTATATAAAATAGATTCGACTTTTTCATCTGGTAATGAAAGAATGGAATCCAGATAGATATTAATATTTATTATTGGTAAAAAGATAGAGACCAACATAAATAATTTTCGTGGTCCAAAATAAAAGATAAGAACTTGGAGCATTAAATAATTTGTATTCATAAAGCATCTGACGTGATATAGATAATGAATAAATCAGGGTTAATATCATTTCAATTGCTGTTACGAACATAATTAGTATTTTTGAAAACTAGATATTTTTTTTAATAGGCCTTGTTCGTAGGAATTTTTGCAGACAATCTGGTCTACCTTGACGTAGTATCTCTGGAAAGAAAGAAAAGAAAAATTCTGGAGAAGCTTTCTGCTCCTATAGGTATGTTTTCGGAACATCTGAGCTCGCTTTAATTATCTTTTGAGCTTCAATCCATGCACCGGTTTTCCTGGCATTCGAGCACTTTTCAATCATGTTTTTTTGCATGTACCAGCTCAAATCTACATGTCTGTCCGTAAGAATGTACAGGAATCTTAACATGGCTCCATCCCCCTTCTGCTGATAAAGTTTATCATTTGAAAGTTCACTTCGATTTCGTACCCGATTGATAGTGTGTAAAAGCTTGAGAACCCTATACGTGATATAAGCATTTCATTTTTTGTATTGTAATGACGGCAGCAAATTTTTCAGAAGCTTCAGCTCGAGCATTGCCCGAATCCTGGCAATAAAGTTCTGTAGATCACAACTCTTCTAAGATCCTGGAACTTATGCAGTGGCTTGTTAGTATTACTGGAACTGTAGTTAATTATGTTGCTATGACCCTTTTCTTTAAAGTACCCCGTGTTTGACCTATATCCATAATAGATAAAAGGATATGAATTCTCCTAAGACATTCAAATACATGGAAAAACTAAAAAAAAAAAAAATTGAAAATCCCCGTTTCTAAGTAACTTAGGTAGTTAAAGCTAGATATACCAGAGCGTTCAAACATGATTGATGCCCCATGTATCCAGGATAATGGCAGCAGAACCTGTTAATGTCAATGAATTCAGAGAATTAGCAAGGCAAGCCCTTCCAAAAATGTACTATGATTTCTACACTGGAGGAGCAGAGGACCAATACACCTTAAAAGAGAATGAGGAAGCATTTGGCAGAATCATGTAATGTGTTTAAATTGATTAATGATCTAAGAGCAAAGTCGTTCCAATTGTTTTGCTAATTATGATACATGACTTCGCAGTATTCTGCCTAGAATTCTTCGAGATGTGAGCAGCATTGATTTATCGACTACAGTGTTGGGTTATAACATCTCAATGCCAGTTATGGTTGCCCCAACTTCTATGCACAAGCTGGCAAACCCTGCAGGTCTAAGTCCTCTCCGAAGAAATCTGATCTAACTTGTTTCAAACACTTTTATTGACTAACTTTCTGTTTTCATTCCAGGAGAGATTGCAACAGCCAGAGCAGCATCTCTATGTAACACGATAATGGTATTACTAAAATATATGTGAACTTTTTATATTGTTTTTGGTCCCCAAAAAAATAACTATTTTCATAATTGGTTGTCATTCCAGGTTTTATCCACCTCATCTACCTGCTCATTGGAGGAAGTAGCTGCCTGCTGCAATGCTGTTCAGTTTTTCCAACTATATGTATATTTGGCCTTACCTGAGCCCTTTCAATACCAGCATGTAGACTTTATCATGATTTAGCAGTGGTAGTTTCTTTTCTGTCCTAGGCAATACCATCGATATGAAGTTAACATCCATTTGGTTTCCTCCGAAAAGGTGTATAAGAGACGGGATATATCAGCTAAGCTGGTGCGGAGAGCAGAAAATAATGGATATAAGGCTATTGTCCTAACTGCTGATAGCCCAAGACTTGGTCGAAGGGAGGCTGACGTTAAGAACAAGTGAAATATCAGCATTCTCACTTTTCCTTGAGTTTCTGTCAACTAAAAATTGAGTTACTTTTGACTGTTTGGATTCATTTGCTTTATATCATTGAGATTATATACTGTTTGCGGTTTTGAATCATGCATGAAAAGTTGCCTTATGCATCCCCTGTGAAAGATTACTTTTGACAAACCTCTGCAGGCTCATTGTACCCCAGCTGAAGAACCTGGAGGGTCTACTATCAACTAAATTTATTACTGTGAGTACAATAGTCCAAATCCAACATTCATGAACCAAGATTCAATCTGTTTTGCCTGTTTAGATTAATTTGCTTTATATAACTGGAACAAAACATTGTTCTGGTTTTGCCATGACAAAATTCTTAATTATAGCTCGCATTGTACACAAAAAACTATGTCTTAGAATATTATGCATCTCACTTGAGACAATTATTACTATTTGGAAAATCTTTGAAGAATCATTGCACTTCAGCTGAATACATAAGGGCTGTCTCTTACAAAATAAACCATTGTTTACATTTTCCATTTTCATTTAATCACTTTCTCAGAAAGGGGTACTGAATCCTGCATTTGCTTTCGCTTTTCCCTTCTTTTTAGACTCTGCCAGAGTCTGCGGCATATCAAACCTGTCATTTTTCTTTTGTATAGGTGAAGGAAACTAACAAAAATGAAGGATATGGTTTACATCAATTAAGCCTGTTTGATGTTTTTAATGACAAATATATTGCCTGTAATAAATTTTTACAGGATGGAGGTTCAGGTTTGGAAGCTCTGGCCAGAGGGACTATCGATGCTTCTTTCTGTTGGGAGGTAACAATAAGTAAATAATCTAAGTCATCTCATGGTATGTATCTATAATGTCTATTATATTAGTTCCATTCTCAGGCTTTTTTTCTCCCTCCTTCCAGTTTGACACTCTGGTTAGGTTGCAAAACTGTTTGTTTGAACCACAATTACAATGCCAAACAGATTCAATATATCAGTTAAGGTTTCAGTAAAAAAGTGACTTTTCCTATGGTTCTAGCTCAGGACTGCTATTTTTCAACCTTCCCACAAGTCCAAACTAATCCTTATTCATTTCTTCGGTAGGAAAACTTTTACTTGTTGGCCTAAACACCTAGCATAGAGCCTCCAATTAGGTAAATGGACTGTTTGTTCACTCTTAATGTTAGCGTTGGTGGGAAAGACTAGGTTGAACATGAGAGGCCATGGTTCTAGTAGTATTATTGGTTTAACTAGTAACATGTTGATATCTGCAGGACATCACATGGTTGAAATCTATTACAAATTTGCCAATTCTGATCAAAGGAGTGCTTACTCGTGAAGATGGTAAGGTTATTTTTCATCCAGTTATTCCTTTATTTATTGGTTTTTTGTCTATATTGTTTTATATTCAATTTTTCTAGGATGGTAAGTTTTTAAAAAAGGTACTGGTGGAAAGCACATTCAGAAACCTTAGTTCTAGTTGAACACGACACACACCATTTCTCAGCAATTCATTCAGATCCTATTTTCTTACAAATATGCTCAAAGATTTTAGTGGATGGGTCATTTTTAATTTATAGAAATCAGGGTATTTATAATTTCTTTTGGCTTGTCCGCCAATTGAGTAGCATGTTCGATATCTGATACTATTCACAGCAAGAAAAGCTCTGGAAGTAGGTGTTGCTGGGATTATCGTCTCCAATCATGGAGGTCGGCAGCTAGATTATTCTCCTGCTACCATTTCTGTTCTTGAAGAGGTGCTTCCCTTTCACTCATTATTGTTGTCGGTGGGGCATAGTTGCAACTATCGTATTTTATATGCTCCAATTTAGTTAAGGAAATCAATCATCGGTTTCTTAAACTCCAAAAAGCCACGTTAACTTGTGCAAAGCATATAAGAGATTATTGAAATTTCTTAGTAAGGAGAAATTTGAAATATTTTTCACTAGCTGCTGATTCATTCCGCTGAATATTTGTGCACAATGAGATCGCAGGTAGCTCATGCTGTAGGAGCAAAAGTTCCAGTTTTCATTGATGGAGGAATACGGCGAGGAACAGATATTTTCAAGGCAATGGCCCTTGGTGCGCGAGCTGTCCTAGTAAGCTCTTAAACTGCCCCTTTTTAACTTCATCTAAGACATAAATCCCCATGTTTCATTCACCTATGTCCTAGTGGTTTTATGATGGAATCTTGCTGCAAGCTATGTTACCTGGACTCAAATATGAGTATCAGATATAGATATATGTCTAACTTAGACATGCTCAATTCTTTTTAAGTTTATTATTTTTTAATATATATTTGGAGGATAGTACCCTCGTACTCACATCCGAATATGTTTGAACATGGGTCTTGAAAACGGGTAGTTTTAAAAAAAATAAAGAGTCCAAGTAACATAAATTAGAACTGCTTATGCTAATTATAAAGACAGTTTACAGTCAGCAAGCTATAATCTTGAGTTCACATTTTACCGTTCCAAGGTAAAACCGGGATATCGCAGAGCTTTTGCATTCTTTCCTGCATTGACTTTCTCTTATGTTTTCTATGTTCTTTAAGAAGAGAATTTTTGTTATGTTATGGTGGGTATGGTGTAGGTTGGAAGGCCAGTTATCTATGGACTTGCGGCAAAAGGGGAAAATGGAGTCAAAAGAGTCCTTGAAATGCTTAAAGATGAGCTTGAACTCACTATGGCCCTTTCTGGTTGTTCTAGCGTGAAGGAAATTACTAGGAGCCATGTCAGGACCAAACCTGAGCAGCTTCTCTCAATGCTTTAAATTTTTATCCAGAAGAAACAAATTTCCAGTTCATACCAGTAATTTTTCACGCATCAAATAAGTGGAACCTTCTTATAATACTTGATTTCAGTTATTAATGTATTATCTCATTTTATAGACCAAAAAAAAAAAAAATTCTTACAAAATTCTGATTCACAATGGATACACTCGACTTTAATATATTATGGATTGATTAGTAATGTTTTATTAAACAATTAAATCTTCAATTAATAGTTTTTGTTTCAATGAAATTTTATCAGTTAGGTACTTTTGTTGAGAGTTTCAATCTCATAAACTCGATTTCGTAATAATCATCACGCAATTTTGACAATTCAATAACAGCCATAAATTGTTAACTTATAATAAATAAATAAAATTACTTCAAATGCTTCAAATTAACAAATCTAATCTGAATTTAACATACATCAAATTGATTTTACAACCTTATACTAAGAGAATAAATCACAAATTTTCTTCTTAGCTTTCAAAAGAACAGGAAACTAAAAACATCGTGTTCATGTTCATATCATATTGGACTCTAGTTATACTAACATTAAGGGAACATTAACATTTTTAAGTACATAAAATAAATTTTATTTATTAATTCTGAAACAAACACCAACAATAGAAGTTTTTAGGATTTCCGGGGGGGGGGGGGGGAAACTGCCACCAACCCAAATCTTCTCTGGACCGCTTGGCACCAAGTTGGCTCAAGCATTAGCTTTTACACTTACCAAACAATACCTCATTCCTTTTGAACAAACTGCTTTCCAATGGCAGACGCTGATCTGTCTGCAAAATTAGAGGAGACGGATAGCATGGCACCACGGCGGCTCAAGTATTAGTTTAAGATAAGAGTGCTTTAGACATGCTATGTATTGCCAGCAGAGTTGCTTTTGTTCACACCTAGCTCCATTGGAGAATTTGTGATGCTACTAACTGAGCCAAGGGTCTGGGAGCTCAATTGGGGGCTAGCTGGACCTACCTCTGTGTTACCAGCACCTAGTGCATGGATAGCACCAGAGCTCAGTTGTGGACTCATAGGAGTCCTTTGATTCATTTGTTGCGGGCTGGCCTGCTGTTGTTGAGGTTGCTGGTTCATTTGTGGAATTCCCATGGTTGGTGGTGAGCCTACCTGTGAAGGTGAAACGACAACCTGTAGCTGAGAGGTTGTTTCTTGCTGCTGTTGCTGCTGCTGCTGCAGCTGCTGTAACTGTTGCTGTTGTTGCTGATGCTGCAACTGCTGCAACTGTTGCTGTTGTTGCTGCTGCTGCTGCTGCAATTGCAACTGTTGCTGTTGCGGATGCTGCTGCTGCTGCAATTGCAACTGCTGCTGCTGCGGATGCTGCTGCTGCTGCTGCTGCAATTGCAACTGTTGCTGTTGCTGTTGCTGCTGCTGGTTCATGTAAGGATGATTCATCCCAGGTATCATCTTCGGAGGACCCATGGGCCCCAGAGCAGTCCGTTGCATTGGGTTCATATTAGCCTGGTTCAGATTCTGGCCCAGCATAGAAAGACTAGCAGAACCTGGATGCATCTGTCTGGCTCCGGACATCCCAGCTATGCTTGATTGAGGACCGCCTAACATGTTTGATCGGCCCATCCTTAATTTTGAAAGGAAAGCAGCTTGAGCTTGAGCTGATGTTAGCGTTCCAGATCGAAACTGCTGGTTTATTGCATTGGCAATATTTGAAGCTGGATTAAGATTAATTGGGTTCTGGCCCATATTACCCATGCCAGAAATAGGTGCCATTGGAGCTGAGATTCCTGTTCCACCGATTCCCCTTGCACCTCCAATTCCCACGGCATTGCCCAGGCCCCCAAGCCTGACCATGTTATTGCCCATGTTTCCCATACCTACAGCCGTCATCACTTTCCTCTGCATTTGTGCCTGCTGCTGAGGCTGCTGCTGCTGCTGCTGCTGTTGTTGCTGTTGTTGTTGTTGTTGTTGTTGTTGTTGCTGCTGCTGTTGCATCATCTGAAGTTGGAGAGGGGGAGTTTTGTTGACCATTTGATTACCCAACTGCATGTTCGAATTCTGCCCAATTGCATTCAAGTGTGAGAGAGGACTTGATGCAAGCATCATTGGTGATCTCTGGAGCTGCTGATGCTGTTGTTGAAGCAAGGCGTGTTGCTGACTTGGCTGCTGCTGTGATTGTTGTGGCTGTGTCTGCAGCTGAAGTGGCGGCCTTGCAGGCATTGAGACTCCTTGAGACATCTGTAAGGCCTGAGGGTTTCCAGGAGGCAGCATCCTATTGTTTCCTTGCACACTCAGGGACGGATTTATGGATATATTATTACTGCTATTCACCTTGCCCACTTCATTAGTCGCCTGACCTGGAACAGCTTCAGCGTATTGCTGCATCGTATGCTGCAGATCGACTACAGAATTGTTGGGAAAGGTTACAGCAGAATTTGGTTGACTGCTTGAGGCCATAAGCACACGAGTTGGTTTTGCCTGGATAATATCTTCCATAAGGTGATGTCCTTCACGCAGCATCTGCACAATCAAGTTAAATTAAAATTGAAGTGAAATAATAATTGTAACCTAAAATCAAGAATTCTGAATATCAAGACCATTAGAAGACATACCAGTGAACAGAACTGCACTGCAAGCAAGTCCGCCAAGTGCTGTTGCAGGATTTATCAGGTAAACATGTCAGAACAATGGAGAAATTCATGCATGGATAAGAAGAGTGGAAAAAATAAAAAGATGCCATTGTTCAAACTTCAAACTGCAATGAAGCAGAATATTTGATGTTTGCTATATTGTTATTCATTCATCCCTTTTAGCCTAATTAATAACCCGGAATGGGATGCTGTAAAATAACAGCCTAAGAGAAACTTTCTAAATAAAACAATTGAATAATTGACTCGGCCTATCTAGTCTTCTCAATATGGTTGTCAGCAACTGAGTTTTAGGCTCCAAAAGAAAACACGAACTGAAAAGAACACATTGAGGAAACAGGGAAGTGAAGCAAGATTAGTTGATAGTTAAACACGCAGGAAATCCTCCAGGATGCAACAACGAAAATAAAGAATATGCTGAATAAGCACCAAAGATAAATATGTTTTAAGACACCAAGAAGCAACCCAGAAGCACAAGAACGAAGATTTAAGAGGCAAGAGTAGAAAGAGAAAAATACTAGCAAAAAAAAAAAGCTCTAAAAAATAAAATAATGGCAGAAATTTGCTTTTACCGCCCAAAAAACTGAGGCCAGGCAATTTTCAATTGGTCTAAAAGGCATATTCTTATTCCAGGACTGCAAAATTCTACGTAAAAGCTTACAGTATTTGGAAGCGTAGGAAGATGATCCTCTACACCAACAATGTCACCATCGTCTATGTCCCCATAAAACATTGCTACAGTTCCATCAGTTGGTTTCTCAGACATTATCATTCTAGTCCTTATCCTAGGAACTAGAGAAATGACATTTCCTGTTTAATTAGAGAGCAAAGTTAATGCAAGGGAGATAAACTACTAAATATCTGAGGGGAACAGAACCTGAAAAATAACAACAAAGCAAACCTTGAACAACACGTTCAGCGTGCACAAAATTTAAGACTCTTGTCTTGTAAGTGTTCATGCTACCACCAAAAAGTGACTTTGATAGTGATTTCGAATCGTCTTTAAAATCCTCATTATTGGAAAGACTGTTTAGACAGGTTGCCAATAGTTGAGGAGAATGTGTGCTGGGTTTCCGGATGGAGTACTCATCAACCTTGTTCTTTTTGCTGTTGAGTTGATACCTGGGATTGAAACTGTAACGTGAATATTGCCATCTATGCAACTTTAGCAGGAAATGTTAAGACATGAATTTTACTTCCTGAAAAATATGAATAACACCACCAAGCAGGTGTAATAATATAATAATCCTCCCAAACAACATTCATGTTCTGGCGTCGCACCAGGACAAACATGCAATCATCTAGAGTATGCTTAGCTTTATATAAGTTTGACCAAAATGATGCTAACCCTACAAATCGCATGGAAACATGAATCTATCTACTCAATGACTAGAAATCAATCAGAAAACTCCAATTAGTAGTACTTCAATTCACATCATACCTCATAGTCACAATTTCAATCTTTGAGAACCTTTCAAGCATTGTTTGATCAGCCAAAGGTGGGGTTCCAACAGACGGACTGCTTGCATTTAGTGGAACACTCATATTGCTAACACTTGCAGGAGATCCAACAGCATTTATTGCTGGGGTCTTCGAGTGGGAATTTGATCTTCGCTTAGCAACAACTTGAGCCTGATGTTGTCGTTGCATAGTGTCATTCGCACTTGAAGTCAAAGATGGGGTACTACCAACAGCAGGAGCTGAGTTAATAGCTGCCTTCTCCTTTAGAGATGGTCCAAGTGCAGTGCTAGCAGCAGCCCCAAAGTGAGGCCCTATAGAACCACTTGAAAATTCCCCAGATTTTGATGATAATGGAGATTGAGGCAAAGCTCCTCCTGACACACGTGGACTTTGCACTGATTTCCTTTTTTGGAACTGTTCCTCCTTTCTCACATCTTTCTCAACATGCTGACTAATATTGTTCCAAGGTGTTTGAGGGAAACCAGGTCTCACAAATCCATGGGTTAATCTTGGTTGAAGCCGACCGTGCTGTGGGTCCAAATGGTTTGCATCAGTTTCCCTATTGAGCTCAGAGCCATCTAACCTGTCAGGATCAAATGGCTCTTCCTTGGCACCATATCTCAATGCTTGCTGTCCTCCAGCAAATGGCATTCCACCAGTCTCTTGATTCAGAACCCCTTCAAAAACCTGCTGAGGATACTTCTGCATGGCAGCATTTGCATATGGAATTCCTCTTGCCATTGCTTGCTGAGGCAGTAAAATATTCTTCCAGCTCATATCTGGTCCATGGAGGCCATCCATATGTGGCCCAATTTGTTGCTGTGGAATCCCATCTGGTCCAACAGCATTAAGCCTGGTCCTTTTATTAAGACCGGATAAGGGAGACATTGGACCATCTGGATTCTCCCGCTTTCCAAGAGAAGAAGCACCCGAGTTTATGCTGTTAGCATAAGAGATTGCTGTATCCTGCCCAGCAGGGGAGGCAGCCGATGCATTGACAACAGAGCTAGACACATGATCCTGCACGCTTCTTGCATTCACGACTCCCATTTGATACCTTGGTGACTGGGAAGTCATGGGTAGAGCAGGAACAGATGAATCTTGCACAAAACTTTTAGATCGTAATGCTAAAATATTGCTTTGACCGATATTTTGAGAAGTCAGATATTCCTGGACTTGTTGCGGCATCAAACTCCCTGAAACAATTCCTACCTCTCCCAACCGACCTTTAGAGCTTTCTGGCACTCTATCTGTGGAAGCCTTCTTGCCATAGATCTTACTAGAAGAGGTTAGTGCAACTTCTGGATCCTGCCTCAATCTCTTTCTTCGCAAGCTAGAAGAAGCAAGGTTGAGCTGCATGTTGATCACGGTTAAAAAACATACAACCACATATTCAAAGCAGAAGAATTGACATTACTCCCTGAACTCATTACCTTAGTTGGAACAGGGTTAACACAGAGCCTGTCCAGTTTGGGAGTAGGATCCAAACAAAGTTGTGGTTGCAAGGCTTTCAATATCCGAGACTCTGCTTCCTGCAATAAAAGGGTTAAATGTATAACAAATTAGCAACACGTAAAATAGTAATTTGCAAAGGATGGAGGAGCTCTCTGTATGTACCATTAAATCACCGTAAGTCCATGAATTATCTGAGCTCAACGGAATATCCTTCACTATATTCTCCAAAGACATCCTAAGACGCACTTTATTGATGATAGGGGATCCATCCATGGATGGGATGGTAGATTGTTGTTGAGGGGTAACTTTTCGATAATCTCGCACCTTCAGTCCAAAACATGAGTTCATTAAATGCACATTACCTATGAGATGGCATGTACTTAAATAATTACAAACTGCAATCAGCTAAGAGCTCTCCATAATAAACCAACAAAGAAATTAAAAGTTATTTGTCCGCAAGAAGCAATGGTGGAATTTTAAAAAGATCAAAAAAAAATCTTGAAACAGACAGCGGTAGTGACAACAATACAGAGGGATGGTTCAAGCGAGTTGAGACTTGCTTTTGAAAGCACTCATGTAAAGACATTTGGTAATAGAAAGGAACTGGTGCAGATTCAATGGAATGAAGTAGAATACGATTGACTTATGACATAAAAAGATAAAGATATGCAAGGTATGATACTTTTATAACTCACCTCACATACGAGTGTCCCATCAACATATTTGCATGGTATATCATCCAAAATATCTCCTGGCAATCGGCCGGATTCAATTGCCTTCAAGCACATTCACGCATAATTGAGGAGAAAACTCATAAGTATAGCTTACAGTAAGAGAAAAAAGTAAGAAGACAATGAGAGTAATTATGCTGCAATTTCAAGATAATATCAATTAATTGCCTTATTAAAATTAAGAGGAAATTCTTCCTGGAACCCAAATGATTTCCTTTTTCAAACCAAGTTTCAAAATATGAGTGTGTTAACTCCACCAGCAAACCACTCAAAATCATAAAGGCTCGACAGGAATGTTACTTTTGCTCCTTGATTTTTGCTAGCTAATTTTGGTAAAAACTAAAACAATGAAGAAAAGAGTTAAATAGAAATAGGTAGAAAAAAAAAAAAGGAAACAAATAAAAAATGACCTGGTTAAACACTTACTGAGAAGAGAGTTTCAGATGATCTATCATATGGATGCAACTTTGGAGCATCCTGAACAATAGCTTGATGCAAAGCCTCCTTCAAAATTCAAGAATAGCTTTAACTTAAAAGTGACTTACACAACAGAAACAAAAGAATCCATGCTGATAGTAAACTTTTTCTATTGAATTAGAGAATTTAAACAAACCTCTTGCGGTTTTCCAATAGAATATCCATCAGGGTAAAGATTCAAGGTGAAGGAAATTTCATGATCTGCAGACACGAGAACCAACACAATCACAATTCGAACATTATCAACTATCTGAAGAGGGAAAAATAAAACAAAACAAAACAAAATAATAGTTTTGACTCTAACCTGCAGGAACAGGAAGCGGTCCATCAGAAACAATTGATTGAGGCCGTCCAAGAGCATGATTGACATCTTCAATGCCATCACCCTAGATCAAAAAACAATCAGACAAAATCACAAAAAAAAAAAAAAGAACTAATTTCATTTTGCAATTCCCTCCTCTCTCAGTTATGGTCTATGAAGCAAACTAGAGAGAGAAGTATTACTAAAATCAGAACTTGTACCACTTACTAAGGAAGTTGCCAACTTAAAACGATAAGAAAATCCAACATAAGGGCACGACAATGCTTTATGAAAGAAAACAGGCAACACATGAAATCAAGCTAATTTCATTTTGCAATTCCCTCCTCTCTCAGTTATGGTCTATGAAGCAAACTAGAGAGAGAAGTATTACTAAAAT
>JBBYHL010000003.1:2178945-2193952 GCA_038381835.1 Adansonia madagascariensis
TCAAAGTGTTCATTGGCTCTTTGGCAGTCATGTTAGTATTTGATTAGAGATATTAGTCAACAAGTCAATATGTAAAATAAAAAGAAAGTTTAGTATTAAGTTGGTAAATTTTATTTAGATATTAAACTAAAAATCGAGCTATAATAAAAAAGCTAAATGATTATTTAATTATTATTATTATTATTAAGAATTTGTTGGATATTTATTCATGTACCTATATTCTTTCAAATTTATAGGTGTACTAAATCTTAATTAGTTTATGTATAATATAAGCATTTTACTTTTGCAATTTATAAAGTAAGTTAAATTCAAATCACTCCTCTCAATTTTTTTTTCAAAACATTAGGTAAAAAAATATGACAAATAAAAGATTGGAGGTAATTAACATAACATTGACTTCGTCTCATGCTTTGCAATTGTAGTCTCTAACCTTCTATCTAATTGTGCATGCAGTGCTCTATAGAACTAGAGAAAAAAATGTGGTTTGTTGTATTTTGGATTTTTCAAATCATTCTCCCCTGAGATCAAGACTCATTTACCTGATGTTTCGAAAAAAATTATATTTTTTTAAAAAATAAGAGTTAAAATCATTAAAGATATTATTTTTTAATTCTTCCTGAATTAAATATCACGTTCAAACATTGTTTTTGATTCAAGCTGTAGAAATCAATCTCATGATATATAGTAGTTTGATTATTGATAAAATGAATAGATTTGTCATTTTTTGAAATCTTTCTTCATATTTAAAATCACATACATTTTGTTTTTACTGTCTTAATTGCCACCATTCATTTTGTTTATTTTTTTTTTTTATAATTTTCTATTGTAAAGAGACAAATTATCATAATTTTGATATCTAAATTCATTTCAAATTTACTATGAATACTAATAAATTTAACATTCAAATACGTAAAATCAGATTAAATAATCGTTGCAAACCTTATGTTTATGCTTGTACTAAAAGAAACGTGCAGTTGTTATTTTTTTTTTTTATTATTTTGAAAAAGAAACAAGCTAGATTTTAAAAATCTAGACAATTAAGTCAAAAGCGAGAAAAAATCTCATATCCTTGTAAGACTTTGCTTGGTAGGATGAAAAAATATAAAAAAATAAAAATTAGAGAAAAAAAAAAGTGAAAAGAGGGAAATATTTTTTTCTTTTTATTAGTGGGTTTGGTAAAATAAATAAAAAAGCAAAAGAAAAAAAGTTTTTTTCTTTCGTTACTTGATATGATTGAAAAAAATAAAATAAAATTTATATTATTTTATCATTATACTTTTTATAAATTAAGATAAAAATTTTAAAAAATATGAATAATCTTGTAAGTATACGTACTTAACTCGTACCACTTTCATTTTTTACATCTTTTCTTTCAATTTAGAGTGATCTATTTACATTAATAAATGTTAAAATATAATTTTTCCTTTCACTTTTCTTTTTCTCACTTTTATTTCTAACCAAACATATTTAAAATTCATTTTCTTTCTATTTTTTTATTCTCTCATTCAGTTTTTTAACCTTTTTCACACAATCAAATGCACCATCCAGGTGGTTTAGGTTTTTTTTTTTTTTTTTTTCTTTTTCACTTTGGTGCAAAAGGTGAAGGTTGAAGCCCTTTTTGAGAAGTATTTCATTTATAATTTTTTTATTATAATAATATAATTATTTAATCATAATAAAAATTTATTTAAAAATTTATCATTTATAAATATAAATTTTTTATAAATCGTAGAAAGTATTAAATATCGATTAATTAATTATATTGTCGTTACTGCATGTAATATGGTTTCGAGAGGCGATGATGATCATTTCAATCCATACAAGTTAACGGTAATAACGGATTTTTTTCAAGCTTGACTTGTTCAAAACTTGTGTCCTCTCCCTCTTTCTTTGCCAATCACAAGGGAAAAAAAGAAAAAAGACAAACCGACGCCATGAGGAAAACGCTACAACAATCCAAGCAAATACGAAAAATTAGCACAACAACAATAGCTTTTTCACGGTCATATACTACTAAATTTACATTGCCAAAAACCACCCTGAGGGTCTCCAGTGTCCGGTTAAAGTTATGGCTGACGGGGATTGGTTTTTCAGGTCATTTCTCCTGTTCTTGATCTTGTTGCCATTGGCATTTTCGGTATCAGATTCTGAGGCCTTGTTGCAGCTCAAGAAATCTTTCACCAATGCTAGTGCTCTCGATTCTTGGGTGCCAGGGTCAGCCCCTTGCAATGAAGAAGCACCTTGGGTTGGACTGCTTTGTTACAATGGCATCGCCATGGGTTTGCGTCTTGAAGGAATGGGATTATCGGGAAATATTGATGTTGACGCTTTGGCAGGGATCAAGGGTTTGCGTTCTTTCAGTGTTATTAATAATTCTTTTACCGGCATCATTCCTGAACTCAATCGTTTGGGTGCTTTGAAGGCATTGTTTTTGTCAGGGAATCAATTTTCGGATGAAATCCCGTCCGAGTATTTTACCAAGATGGAATCGCTGAAGAAAGTTTGGTTATCACAGAACAAATTTTCAGGGAACATTCCATTGTCATTGGCTCAGTTGCCTCATCTCATTGAATTACATCTTGAAAACAATCAATTTAGTGGACATATTCCGGCTTTTGATCAACCAACTTTGAAGTCTATCAATTTATCAAACAATGGACTGGAGGGGGAGATTCCTTCTAGTTTGTCAAAATTCGATGCAAACTCATTTGCAGGAAATCTACGTCTTTGCGGAGAAAAGTTGGGTGTTGACTGTAGCGAGGTAGCTGAAAATTCTCCGGAATCAAAGTTAATTCCAAGCAATACTGATCGTCGACATCATAAAAGTGATTTCAAAAAGATTATTGCTGCATCCATAACGTTAGCAATGATGCTAATTTCGGTAATTGTCTTCTTGGCAATTAGATGGAAGAAAAAGGAGAAAGAGGATTTCAATGAGCCTGCAAGGGGAGGCTCTAAAGAGGCCGCCGTTGAGGTGCAGGTTTCGGTGCCAACTAGAAAAGAAGCGGAAGTAAGCAGAAAAAGTTCAAGCGCTAGCCGTAAAGGGTCTAACCATGCAAAGGCCAGTGGTGGCGGTGGTGCTGTAGCAGAGCTAGTAGTGGTAAATGATGAAAAGGGTGTTTTTGGGTTGCAAGATTTAATGAAGGCAGCTGCGGAAGTGCTTGCAAATGGAGGGCTGGGGTCCTCTTATAAGGCCATGCTGGCTAATGGAGTTGCGGTGGTGGTGAAAAGGATGAGGGAGATGAATGCATTGGGGAAAGATGCGTTTGATAAAGAGGTTAAAAGGCTTGGAAAGCTCCGACACCCCAATATTTTGACACCTTTAGCTTACCATTACCGGAAAGAGGAAAAGCTTTTGGTCTATGAGTACCTTCCTAAAGGCAGTTTGCTTTACCAATTGCATGGTATGAAATTATCTTACACCTGAAGTTTATATCTGCTGAACCTGAAAATTAGTTTAGTTGATTCATACAGCTATTTTTAAGAAGTACCATTCAACACATCAGATGTTTGAATTTTAGAATCTACAACCCTTTCCCAGGCTACAACCTCTTTTTGTACCGAACAAACTGGAAGCCCATGTCAATTACTCCAATCGTTATTCGATGTATTTTGCCTTTCCTCCGTTCCCATTTCGGCAAAATAAGGCTGATAGTCCATATTAAAATGGGTTCCCAAGTGATTGCCGAGGACGTTAAAATGTGATACTGATCTTAGAGTCTTAGCAAATAAAGCATGCCCCATAGTTATTTAGACATGCGGTTCTGGATTAGAGGATTACAGACTAGCCTTTTTTCTTCTTTTTTTTTTTTTTTTCCTTGCTTCAGAATCTTTGCATAAATGCTCTCGAATATGTTTTCGGTTTTGAACTCATTCAGCATTTTCGTTCCTATATACGCCTTATATTGTTAAACGCAATAGCGTACCATCTATGGATTCTGGCGAATAACGTATAGTTCTGATGATCCAGGTGATCACGATTCATCCTATGCCAAACTTGATTGGCCTGCCAGGCTAAAGATTGTGCAAGGAATTGCCAGGGGACTAGATTATCTTCACATGGAACTCGCCTCTCTTGATGTGCCTCATGGCAATCTCAAATCAAGCAATGTTCTACTTGGCCCTGATAATCATCCATTTCTCTCAGACTACGGATTTTGCCCACTAGTAGACACTAATGGGGTTGAAGCCCTCTTTGCTTATAAGACCCCAGATGCTATACAATATGGAAAAGTATCTCCTAAAAGTGATGTATACTGCCTAGGAATCATCATTCTTGAGATCCTTACAGGGCAATTCCCTTGTCAATATCTTAGCAATGGAAAAGGTGGAACTGATGTAGTCCAATGGGTGTCATCTGCATTTTCAGAAGGGAGACAGGCTGAATTGCTTGATCCAGAGATTACAGGCTGCCGAAATTCATCACTTGGCAGCGTAGAGAAGCTCCTCCAGATAGGCTTACTTTGCACTCAAAGCAGTCCCGAGAAGCGATTAGAAATGACAGAAGCCATTAGAATGATAGAGGAGATCAGAGATGAATTTGCAGATAGTAACTCATCTAGTTTCCCTGAAGGGAATGGCGAGTACGCGACAAGGAGACATGGATCAGAAAGCTTTGAAGATAGATCGGGACGGAGTTCGTGATGGTGATAGTTTTGTCTTGCGCCAGCTACAAAGCAATTACGTGCGCAACTGTGTGAAGATGAAGTTTAGATTTTATGACGTGTGAAATATTTCTGTGTATAATTTTTCAACGGAGAATGAGTTGAGTTGCAGTGGCTTCTACAATGATCTGTATAGGCCCCAACTGTAGAAAATTTTAAGTTGACGTTCAAAGACAATTACTGTAAAGAACATGTTGAAAATGTAAACTTCTAGCACTTCCTCTAGTCTATAAATTAATTGGCCATGTTTTATAGGTAATTCTATGCCGCTTGAATAACATATTAAGGAACTATGTCGACTGCAGAAACTTGTTTAGTAGGAACTCTAACAAACAACATTGATAAATGGTTACTGACAGGAAATTTTAGAACCCTTGGAGACTTACCAAGTTTCCAACTCATTGACAGATAAAATCATTCTATTAGTCAACCACTGCTCTCTGCCTCGTAATTCGTATAGCTCAATACAGCTGGAGATTTCACAAAAAGTAATAATTTTAAGATAACCCACTCTGGCATAAAACAACAAACCCTATCTTTGCAATAGAAATCATATTAAATATTTGAACATTGCAACTAATACTAATATCTAATACTTATAATCGAAAATTGATTTAACATCTTCCCAGATACCCATACTTGCACGTTGAACCATGATTCGGCGTCTTAGAGATTACCAAACTCAGCATGCTGGACTATCAAACTCATAAATCTTCTGCTGGAAAATTTGGCAACTTTGCTCAATCTTTTAAACAGCAGAAAATCTTTAACGTTAGGGAAAAAAGATGCATCAAAACCCACTCGTGCAACGCTGCAACTACTATTTTTTTTTTTAAAAAAAAATAATTCCTTTTTCCCCTAGATTATTATGGCAATTAAGCATATATTAATTATCTGTAATCAAGATTCATAAATCAAAATGTTTACGTGCAAAGCATGCATGCACGTGAATGTCGGCCTAATTTGGCAGTAGATTAGTTGACTTCATATTGATTAATTTATGTTTGCTGTATATGTGGCCAGAGCAGCAGGGTTAAACAGCCATATATGCTAATATTATTAGTTAAATGAGTAATTTAGTGACGAAGTGGCATGTTAAGCCGTTGCTTATGATACGGTTCACATGAACTACTCAAAAGGCATTTACTATGAGACGAAGAAAAGCTTATTCCAGCTCACCTAATTGTGCATCACCTTCGTTGCATTGATTCTTTTGCTGTTAAAGGAGAAAGATTCATTTCGAAACGGGTCATTTTGATTTAGTATCTTTTATGAAAAGTTTACGTTACAAAAGAGTTGGATACATTATGATATCATTTATTATGGATATTTGTCTTAAAATATATGTTGGATGAAGAAAATCCTTACTTGTAAATAATCTTATCTCTTTTACATATAGAATCTGTGACACTTGGTTAAATATAGACTAACAATGCAAAGGAAAGCATTCGATTTTTTAATTATGTTTAATTCATGCATTGAAATAGAAAATTTATTTCATCTATTGTTAGTGAAAATTTTCACAAACAGGTTTAATAAAATCACACATATATTTAAAATTTATATTAAAAATAAAAAATTTTGTTAATCTCATTTATAGAATTAAAAAAGTTCCAATGATAAAAAAGGAACTCTTAAAAATATTAATGATTTTTTTCTCATTCCTTTTATTCCAATTATGAATAATGTTTCCACTTCATTTATCTTTGCACCATGCTTTGATGTCCTTAATATATGTGTATATATATATATATATATATATTAAAGATGAATTTAATAGTATTTGTTAAATATGTAATTTTCAAGCTACTTGTCAAAATTAGTTCACAAATACAATACATGAATGTTTGTGGACTAAATTCATAATTAATTAGATTGGGATAAATTTAAAGTAAACCTGACTATTTATATATATATATATATATATATATATATATATGAATTAAGAATACAGTTAGCAAAGTTGAACATGCAGGGAGTTTAGAATACGTTATTATGCTGAGATAGCACAGATTGAAAATATGATATTCATTAATGGTAAAAGGAAGAAATCGGTAGTTATTATATATAGTTTCGAATTTAGAATTAGATACTGCTTATAAAGATGAATAGGATATTTGTAATTTTAAAATTTATGAATTTGAATTTGTTAAATTTATCCAAAGTACATGTGTATATATTATTTGTTTATTATCCAAATCAACATCTAATCCAAAGAAAAAATATCTACAGGATATTTAAATTTGCTAAATATCATACTCTATTAAATTAATTTTTTTAAAAGAATAAAATATAAAATTAAATTAAAATTAAATATGTAAAAAGATATATGATTCATATATTCAAATCCGTTACTCATATAAATAAAATAGATTCGAATTTAAAAATTTAAATATTTAAAATTATTTGAGCAAAAATTAAAACGAATATAACTAATAGGTTTTAAAGATTCATATATGAAACTGTTACATATAGTACATTTAATATCTAAATTTATAAAAAAAAAAAAAAAGAATAATGCGGGATTTCTTATTATTATTATAATTTGCAATCCCTAATGGTACCTGAAAAAGGAAAACACGTGGGGAAGAAGTGAACAAGCCTAGCCCTACCCAAACCCAATCGTACAGGGAATGTAGATGGGTCTAAGGCCCGAGTGAGGTCGTATTGAGTAAAATCAAACTGGGATCATTATATTACAGTTTGAAAGCAATCCACCCAAGACTTTAAAATATCTTCTTTAATTTTTCATCCAACAAAATTATGCCATTTTCTTTTTTTTTTTTTTCCCCTGTTTTCTAACTAAAGTATAAAATAATTTTGAATTTTTTTGAACCGAAAAGAAATTTCGCGGGAAGTTCGCCGGGGTTAGCTGGGAAAGATCCAATCGGCGGCGAATATAGAAAAGAAAAATTATAATAGAAGAGAGAAAAAAAAGAAAAGTAAAGCAAAAGTGTCAAAATTCAAAGTCCAACAAATAATTATAACAATAATAATAATCCGGTCCTTCAAAAAAAAAAAAAATTCCACAAAATTTCAGGTTCAGACAAAAATCCCCATTAGCAGCCTTACTGGACCACCCACCTTACATTTCATTATCTCTCTCTCTCTCTCTCTCTCTCTATCTGCCTTTCCTTTTCTCTCCTCTACAAAGGAAACCCTCCGCCGTCGCGCCACTGCCAAAGGCACTGACTTTTCAAATTTTCTTACGAAAGAAAACAACAAACAACAAACTACAAATTATTTTTTACTTTTGTTAAACCCTTTTCCAAGATTCCAAGAAGGGAATTTTTTTTTTTCAATTACTGAAGGTTAGTTATGGAGCCGCCGGAGAATCCGAGTATGGGATATGAATCGGCGGAGAAAATAATTCTGCGGTGGGATTCAACGGCATCGGAGGAAGCAAGAGAGAGAATGATCTTCGAAACGGATCGTCAGGAAGCCGATCTTTACCTACAAGCGGTTGATGAAATCCAACGGTCCTTTTCCAACGCATCGATCTCAAACTCTTCAAACAACAACGAAGTCGTCGATGACCAGTCGAAAGTCAACACCACAATCCAGATCGCCATGGCTCGTCTTGAAGACGAGTTTCGCAACATCCTCATCACTTACTCATCCGCTTTAGAAACCGATTCCCTTTTCGATCCAACTTCTTCTTCTAATCCTCACCATGAGCTGGAAGAAGACGATACCTTAAGCAACGACGGTAGCAGTAACAGCAACCTGGTTCAGCTTCAGCACTCTGAATCTTCGGATAGCTCGAGTTACCGATCTACGAGCAGTATCCGAGAAGTGGATCTGATGCCGGCCGAAGCGATTTGCGATTTACAAGCAATTGCGATGAGGATGATCTCGTCTGGGTACTTACGCGAGTGTATTCAAGTGTACGGGAGCGTCAGGAAATCGGCCATCGACTCGAGTTTTAGGAAACTCGGAATCGAGAAGCTCAACATCGGAGATATCCAAAGGCTTGAATGGGAAGCTTTGGAGAGTAAAATTCGGCGTTGGATTCGAGCCGCCAAAGTTTGCGTCAGGATTTTGTTTGCCAGTGAGAAGAAGCTTTGCGAGCAAATCTTTGAGTATGTAGAAACGGATATTGATGACGCGTGTTTCATGGAAACGGTTAAAGGGCCAGCAATCCAGTTGTTTAACTTCGCGGAAGCCATAAGTATAAGCAGGAGATCTCCTGAAAAGCTTTTTAAGATACTTGATTTACATGATGCTTTGATGGATTTGTTGCCTGATATTGAGGCGGTTTTCGATTCGAAATCATCAGATTCCATTCGAGTTCAGGCTGCCGAGATTTTGTCCCGGTTAGCTGAGGCCGCACGAGGGATTTTGTCTGAATTCGAAAACGCAGTTTTGAGAGAGCCCTCCAGGGTGCCTGTCCCTGGTGGAACCATCCATCCTTTGACTAGGTATGTTATGAATTATATCAGTTTGATATCTGATTATAAACAGACCTTGATTGAGCTAATTATGTCGAAACCACCGACGGGTTCGAGGTATTCGGGTGATCCATCGACCCCGGATATGGAGTTTGCTGAGTTGGAAGGGAAAACTCCTTTAGCTTTGCATTTGATTTGGATTATTGTGGTTTTGCAATTCAATTTGGATGGGAAGTCTAAGCATTATAGAGATGCTTCTTTGGCACATTTGTTTATAATGAACAATGTTCATTATATTGTTCAGAAGGTTAAAGGGTCACCCGAGTTGAGGGAAATGATTGGGGATGATTATTTGAGGAAGTTGACAGGGAAGTTTAGGCAGGCAGCGACGAGTTATCAGAGGGCTACCTGGGTCAGTGTTTTGTATTGTTTGCGAGATGAAGGGTTGCATGTGAGTGGGAGTTTTTCTTCCGGGGTGTCGAGGAGTGCATTGAGGGAAAGGTTTAAAACTTTCAATGCCATGTTTGAAGAGGTTCATAGGACTCAAGCAGCATGGTTGATACCCGATGCTCAGCTGCGGGAGGAACTAAGGATTTCCATATCCGAGAAGTTGATCCCAGCTTATAGGTCATTTCTCGGGCGTTTCAGGAGCCATATAGAGAGTGGAAAGCACCCAGAGAATTACATCAGGTATTCAGTTGAAGACTTGGAAACTGCTTTGTTGGATTTCTTCGAGGGATATCCTGTATCCCAGCACTTGAGAAAGAGATCTCAGTGAAGGAGTGATCTGAGGTTAGGTGAGATGAGCTGAGTTTTGCCATGGTAGAAACTAGGAGACATTCTTTCAATTTTTTGTGGGGTATTTGGACGATATGGTGCTGCCGGACCTGGGGCTGCCCTGAACTCTCCAATTTGTTTAGTGATGGCTGATTGAACTATTTCCACGGTCGAGGAAGCAACAAGATCAGGTGTTAGCTTTTCTAGAACTGGCAGGCCATGGAGCCTGAATGCTTTCTGCACTGTAATCATTATGTTGGTTTGTTACCACATTCTAGATTTTGTTCCAATTTGTTGATATGGTTATTGTTGTATTTGTAATTTAAAATTTTGTTTGTGTGTTTGCTTTTACTATTATTAAATGATGTGAAGAAGCAATTTTTCCCTCTTTTCCTACGTTCTTAGCTTTTATTGCAGTAACCCCATTTTAGTTTGGAACACCTGATTGATCGCATAAGTATGCATTCTCGGAAAGGCAGGTACAGTAGGCACCGATATTGAAGTTAGGCATCCTTGGCAGTGCCTTATGTTCAATTGCCTGTATAGGTGGAGACAAAGTATACCGGGCAATCATAGTCATTGATTAAAAAACCCAGACTCTAATCGGTTGGATTGATAAAATCGAGAATAAGCAGTCTTTCCAATATGATGAAATACCAAAAGTGGATATTAATCAAATTGGTATAAAGCTGATTCAATTAATAAAAAAATTATATATATTTATAAATATATAAATTTTTAAAGGTTTATTTGTAATGCCGAAATTTGAATTTTTAATTTTTTAATTTTATACTAAAGATCATACTATAAACTAAATATATATTTTTATTAATTCAATTTTCAGTCCAGTTTTTTTCTAAAATTTGATAATAGCTCTGCTTGAATTGAAATGTGATGCTGTCAACTTCTCGGGATTCCTTTCCAATATTACTTGGATGTATCCGCCCATTTGAGGTGGGGCAAAATTTTACTATGATTCACGCTCAACTAGCTCCAATCGGTTCTCTGTTAAGATTTCTTTCAAATTGGTCTATCAAAATTTGACGTATGCACTTGGTTAAAAAAATAATTGGCCATGAGAATTGAGTCTTGCTCGAAAATTCAAGCAGCTGATGGGATCTTACTGGTAAACATCAAGGCCTTAGCCAATGCACACTACTGTTGCATGACTTTATTGGCATGTACCACAATTCCTCTCGTTGATCACCCAAAAGTAAATTGGAAAATGGTCTTGAAGGCTGCTTTACACTTTATGACAATGCCCCAAAAATGCCCGATTTGGCTAGTGTTGAATTTGCACACCATTAACAAAATCAGAGCAGCAGCGACAACTTAAAAAGAAACTTGATCCCTTTCCTTTCACTCTCAGACGATTCATACGATCACCCAAAATCGCACTCAAGAAGAGCTATGCAGCTGACTTTTCATTTAGTGGATTTTCTCCAACGCTGGTAGACAAATACTAGTTTGATATATAGTAAGAAAAAGCCTGTTAAATAACATGTCAGAAACTATTTTAATATCACAGGGGGCGTAGCATGAATTGCCTTTTTCCTTTGGTAACAACTGACAGACGAACAACTTAACTAACTAATTTTAACTGATGAACAAATACAAAGAAACAATCTGAACAGTTGGGACTTTTGGTTGTAATGATTGGTTTGCCAATGCCCTGGTCGAAATCATTGTAGTTCAATGAAAAATTCAGGATCATTGTGACAACAATAACAAGGCCTCAGACTAAGTAAACCGGAATGTTGAACTGAGTTTTAAGCATCACAGATTCACGGATGAGGTTGTTTTCAGTCACTCTGTCTTGTCTTCTTCCAAATCAACATTTGAGGGTCCATTGCTGCCCCGCACTGGTCTAGCTTCTGGTACACTTCTAAAATCTTTTGAAGGCGTCGGAGAGGGTTTTATGAGTGTCAAAGTCGTATTGTCTTTGTCGAAATCTTCATTTGTTTCATCAGAGTAAGCATACCTATTAAGATCAGAACAACCAAAGAATGTGTAAGAAGTTGGAAAGACACCGAAATAAGTTCTTCGAGCTCCAAACCGAAATTTTAAAAAAAATGTTGGAACATCAATACGAGCCACAATACAAACACAGCCGAAGGTCTCTAAACTCCGTTTAAAATCGATTAAGGAATAAGGAATCAAGCCTACACAGGCATCTCGAGTTACTGGCTGTTACCTTGATTTACAATCACTAAATTTACTAAACAATTGAAGATGTTTTTTCCATTTTTTTTTTTTATTTTCCTTTTCGGAATGTGCATAAAACACATCATAAATGAACTATATCAGAAAAGGAATGGCAGAAAGAGAAAACTTGGAGCTCAACAGGCTAGATCTTACCGCATTGAATTCTGAGAGGGCGCCCAAAGAACACAGATGACACATAGAAGAGATAAAGATAAGACTTGCCAAAAGGCTGGGACAATCCAGGCATTCTGCCACTGCTCATTATAAACATCATTCGACTTGAAATAAAGCTGAAAAATACAGAGTTACAAAGTTGTGAGATGCAAGAGGTTTGAAAACAACGCCATTTCTGAAATGTTTTACATTTTCCTCACAATTACTCCATCCCATACTTCCTATTGCAAAGATGCAAGACCGCACTAAATCGCTAGCGTGCTCTTTACTTTTTTGCAAAGTATATGCTGAACTTAAGTTTATTGATAAAGCAGCCAAAAGAAAGCATTTGAAGATGATGGACTTGAGTACCTCATAGCATATCCAACCCACAGACAAAATAACAGCTACCGCCAATGCATTTGTGAACTTCCTGTATATATCCAGCTTTACCAACATCCTTCTAGCCTGTTGCATGAATTAGTGAGAAAAAAAATTGAAAAGAATGTTTTACTTAAAGTTAAAATGTCATTACATTCAATAACAAAAAGGAAACAACAGAAGATGGGTTATATACTGTTGTTAGACTTGCATCATAAAGATTTAATTGCCAGACGTTAGACAGAGATAAACTCGATAATCAAATGCACATATAAGCATGCGTTGATCAAGCAGAAAATATTATCTAGGAAACATGCTTTCTTATTACCTTCTTTGTCACAACTTCAATTATTTCGATGAACAGAAACAACTCCATGCATCTGGATTTTAGTGCAGGTGAAGTCATAATAGGCAAGGGATGGTTTTCTTTCATTTAAGATTGTATCTGAAAATCCAACGCTTCTTTCCATTTGATTATAATAAATATTGTTGATGGAGGCTATTAGACTACCTGATTTAAAACGTGAAGGAACTTATAAGGATCCATTCTCCTATTTTCTCCCCCTCTAAAAATAACATGTTAAAATGCTTTCACTATCAATCATGACTTGTATATATCCACCAGCAAAGAATGAAAGAATGGCATCTTTATCATAGAGGATCCAAAAAATTCTCTCTTAAAATATGAATATTGCTACTAACTTGATGACATCACTATTCAAAGTTAAAGAAAAAAAATTACCTGAAGCTTATTGAAAGTTGCAGAGAGAGAAGTAAATATCCAAAGAATGAAGAAGGCATCTAAAATTGCAACAGGAAGAACCAAAAACAGTCTTGCCTTTCCAGAAAGATCACTCACTGCACCAACATTTTCTACCAATTCAAGAACTTCAGATGCCCAAAAGAAGGTTGCTCCAAGCATGATAACCTTTGAAGTAAGCCCGCCTAGGGTAGGCCTCACAACACCATAACCCATGGAAACTGTCAAAATAATAATCCGTGATATTGTACGTTTAATAGTACCGAAGGTGACTGCCCACATGGTGATCCCAACGGGCCTGATTCCACTTTCATTGAATTCAGCATAATCGAAATACCAAAGAGCCATCTCAAGCATGCCAAGCGTTATCACTAATGTTATGGAGTTTTGCAAAGGAAGGACCTCTCTCCAAAATCTCGCATACTGTGAGAACCAAAAGATTCCAAGGATCACAAAAGCAAGGGACATGAACCCATAGAAATTCATCAGCGGCGCCATTCTACCAGGTAGATAGCCAGTAGGATTTTTCCATACAGTTTTCCCCTCTACAGTCAAATCTTTAAGATTTACATCACAGTGAATGAAGTACAAGTTATACATCCCGGTTTTAGTAATCTGTACAGACTTCGATGGCAATGTTGCAACTTCTTCATCTCTATTAAAAGAGATGCCGAACACTTTAGGCCAGCTAGGATTCTCTTTCGAAGGGCGATGAATAACTTCTCCTTCCGAACAAACACCCAGTTTCGCGAGATCGGCCATGCAACAAATAGCTCTTTGACCCCCATAAGCTGAGCCCCCAATTGTCTCTCTATCTTCTACCTCAAAAAGAATTGCGTGGATCGGCCACAAGCTCGAGTTTGATTCTTTGGGTCTACGGAATGTAATCCTCTCAAAACTGGCTCAAGATTATCCACAAATTAAGGCATTCAGAAGAAAAGAAAAATGAGAAACATCTTCAATGTTCCCCGGTCTTCAAACATCTAAACATAAATCAATTACACGTCGAAAATCATATTCAAACTGACTTGACTCAATCACTGGCTTAATTAAAGAAAAATCAGCAAGAACCTTATGTTCAATCGAAATTTGATCCTTTGGGTACAAAAAAATTGATATTTTAGTTTCGTTCATTTTAAAAACTTAAAACTTTAAATTTGTTAGTTCTGTTTCTAGGCAAATTTGCCTTGCAACTCAATTCAAATTCAGTATCAGATCCTAACAGTTCTCAAATCCCACACAATTCAAACAAAGCCCCGTTAAACCTATCAACAAAACAAAGAGATCTGAAAGCTAAGATATGCAGATACTTACATACAACAAGGGAATTACAAAAGGGGAAAAAGAAAAAGAAAAGAAATGGGAAAGTGAAAAAGTTACCGAATGTAAGAGTCACCACTGCCGGCAGTTACATTATGGGGGTCAGCAAAAGAGGAATAAATGCCTTCGCTACCGCCATGGACAACGAATGCATTGCCTTTACTGACGAATTTCTCACCATTGTACTCATGAACCGAAGCGTCACTGATGAAAACGAAGCAGAAACACAAAAGGGATAGAAAGAGAAGAGAATTTTGAACCTTCAGCATTGCCAACCAAAATTCTATTAAGATAAAAGAGAAAAGAAAAGAAAAGAAAAGATGGGGAGTCTTTGGTCGGATCTACTAATTTTGCAG
>JBBYHL010000003.1:2202218-2217278 GCA_038381835.1 Adansonia madagascariensis
TGTTGATTTTGCGGCAAATGCGAAACTGCTGCCGTTGGTCTGACCCTGCGTGTGAGGAAAATGAAACATAAGAAAAGAATTTAATAATGCTCTGTGAAAATGGTTAATATATGCTTAACCTAGACGTAATTGTTTCCTTGTGCCAGAGGTAACTCGTTCCCGTAATTTATTGTGCTGCCAAAGACATCAACAGAAAAGATCACTGAGAATCTTAATTAATGGAAGAAAATATCAGCTATTGAACCCACTTTTATAGATAAGCAAAACGCTAAACTCATCTTTTTCTGTGGCAACTATTCAATATAAGCATTTAAGAGGATATAAAAAGGAGAAAAAAAAAAGAGGTATTGGAGTTCATAATCAAGTTTACCAGGTAGAGCGTCGCATATATATACTGTTTCCAAGAGTCGCTTCCAACTTCATGGCCTCCAACTGTAGCCTTTTTGCCGCCAAAAGCGCCACCTATTTCAGCCCCATTGGTTGGTATATGTTCACAATTTCACATTAACAATACCCCCAGTCACTTCCTTGAGGCCTGCACATATAACTAGGAGAGAAGAACGATTTATAATGCCCGAGAAACATCAATGATCTAATGTTTCCGTGCAGGTGAATCACATGTTTTGATTATTGCAATTGGATGTCAATGAACAACCAAAAAGAAGGCTTTTCCAATATAATAAGGAACTGAATAATTTATTAATTAACCAGACACCCAGTAGAAAGACTTGCCCCAATCCATTTGAAGATGAGTCAGGTTTATTTTCAATTGCTTCTTTCAAAGCCTGCACAATAATTAAGTTTTTCAGAGAGCAGCTCCTTGCATTTGCATGATATTAAAATATAACAGTCTTTGTATGAGGTTTCTCCTACGAGCTGGAGGCAACCTTAAATTTCATGATCATAAAGAACAGGAGCAGACAACTCTTCTTTTAACAACGTCGGCATTCCGGAGAAATCTCAACAATTGTAGGCTCTTGGCTGGACAAAGCTGCCCTCAGATTCTATGAGACCAGCACCAGTAAAGAATCTTCCCTCACTTTAGAACACTACAAGATAGAATATGGTCAGGAACCACGCCCAGAAAATATGAAGCAATTGAAGTTCTTATCAAACCAGCTTCCAGGAAAGAAAAAACATACATAAAGTCAACACACAAAGCCTCACACTGCAAAACAATGTTGAAAGTCAATAATTTACGAGATCTTATTAGGAGCAATTGAAATCTATGAAGGTATTCACCCATGCAAAAAGTATGGTTATAAGCATATAGCCTAGGTTCTCATCTTTTAACTCTATGACCTCTGCCTTTCTGAACATTTCATTCAATTCCATGACATTCAATAAAATATGTCGTGCAAGATTTTGCCAATGAACTAACACCCAAATTTTCTTTTGTAGAAGATTAGAGAAAGCTTGGGCATGGTTGAAGTTGAACAATGGTGCCAGAGTGAAAATAAATAAATAACACACATGTGACTTTATAATCTCTATTTCTTAAAGTTCTTTGAAGTATACAATGGCCCAAGGGAGGTACCTTTTTGAAATGGGTCCCCTATTTTAACTTGTTTGCACACATCAAGTAGCATCTGATGTATGCTTTCATGAAGAAGCTTCGGTACAAGCAAACAAAAAACTCAGCGAAAAAGCATTGGCAACTGTCGATGTGTTACTAGTATTTGGATGTTAATAATAGATACTAATATATTCATTCTTTAAAAAAAAATTTAAAAATTATATTTTCGTATTTATATCTAAAAATATATTAAGTATAAATATTGTAAAAAAATAAAAAATAAAAACCATATAATCCGTTAAAACTCAAAATTCAGAAGAAGATTCACGCTATTAGCCAAAGGCCAACTTTATGTTGGCATAATCCACGAAAATTATCGCATTGTTTCCACTTAGTCCAAGCAAGCATTTACCAAATCTCTACCTGCAGTTAATTAGAATGGTGAACTAAAAGTATTGATGTCATGTATCTAACAGAAATGGAGAAAAAAATTTTGGATTAATGAATATGCAAAAATATAAGATTTGAAATATTCTTCAACAATGAGTGAGTTGGATTTTTTCTTTTCTACAACATAAAAAATTCTATCTTGTCATTCAAATACAATACGCGATAAACATAAATTCATCAAATTGGCACAAGACAGCAGCACATTTATCAATTATTCTTCCATTGTCGTTTTGTCAATAAAAAATATTATCAATTGAACTTTATCTAAATTAGTCGGACGTACCTAAAGATCAGCAGAGGCCGCCACGAACCTTCCTCCATCAATAATTGGTATCCCTCATAATATATTTCTCAACCCACCAGAAAATGAGAGCCCATCATTCATTGGTCCTAATAATCAATATCTGACAAGAAACATCGGCAATCCAAAAAATAATCTTAAACTCAATTGATGAATTGCATTAACCTCTGGTAACATTTACCCATGCTAAGGTGGTAAAAAATTTTGGAAGTTTGGAATTAAATTAGATTTATGAATTAATTTAATATATTTTTTTTTTTTTATTTTGTTAGATTTTTATTAGAAAAACGAACTCATTTTATTTAATGAAAAGATTAGACAAAAAACCTAAATCTCGAATCGCGCTTGAGAAAGGCTCACTCAGAATAATGGCTCTAGCAGCCGCTAACTACCTTGGCCCATAGGTAATGAGGGTACCTAGACGTCTTTTCGGGTTTTCTGCCTAGATTCTATTTTCTGATTCTTGACTTATTCGGACATAACAGAGGGTAATTCCCAAATCATTCTCTCCCCCATTAACCTGGAAAAGAAAAACAGAAAACCAGACGGATCCTCATGGCCATTTCCTTCTTCTTCTTTCTCTCTCTCCTTTTCATCCCTTTTTCCTCCTCCTCATCATCGGACGGTCCACAAAACTTCATCATCCACGTATCCAAATCACACAAGCCATCTCTTTTCTCCTCTCACCGTCACTGGTATTCCTCCATCCTCCATTCCCTCCCTCCTTCCCCTCACCCCACCAAGCTCCTCTACGCCTATGAACTTGCCATCAATGGCTTCTCCGCTCGCCTCACTGCTGCTCAGGCAAAGAAGCTCAAGGAAATTCCTGGAATCCTTTCCGTCATTCCTGACCAAGTTCGTCAGATCCACACTACTCGGACACCTCATTTTTTAGGCCTTTCGGATGGTGTGGGTCTTTGGCAGAACTCCTATTATGGCGACGGTATTATAATCGGAGTTTTGGATACTGGAATATGGCCGGAGCGCCCCAGTTTCAAAGACTCCGGGCTGTCCCCTGTTCCGTATAGCTGGAAAGGTGTCTGTGAAACTGGACCGGACTTTCCTGCTTCAGCTTGCAACCGAAAACTAATCGGTGCAAGAGCCTTTTACAAAGGCTATGAGTCTTATCTTGAAAGACCAATTGATGAAACAAAAGAATCCAAGTCTCCGCGAGATACTGAAGGTCATGGCACACATACTGCTTCTACTGCTGCTGGATCTGTGGTTTCTAATGCCAGCCTTTTCGAATTTGCTTATGGGGAGGCTCGTGGTATGGCTAAAAACACAAGGATTGCTGCTTACAAGATTTGTTGGAGTTTGGGTTGTTTTGATTCTGATATACTAGCAGCTATGGACCAAGCAATTGCGGATGGAGTCCATGTGATATCTTTATCTGTGGGAGCCACTGGATATGCTCCTCATTACGATCATGATTCCATAGCAATTGGGGCATTCGCTGCTGCTAATCATGGTATCGTTGTGTCATGTTCAGCTGGGAATTCTGGCCCTGGTCCTTATACTGCTGTTAACATTGCGCCTTGGATTTTAACGGTTGGGGCTTCCACAATTGACAGGGAGTTTCCAGCTGATGTGGTTCTTGGTGATGGCAGGATTTTTGGTGGTGTTTCATTGTACTCTGGTGACCCCTTCGTTGATTTCAAGCTTCCTTTGGTTTATGCTGGTGATTGTGGAAACAAGTATTGCTATATGGGTAGTCTAAGTCCATCAAAGGTTCAAGGAAAAATCGTTGTTTGTGATAGGGGAGGGAATGCTAGAGTTGAAAAAGGAAGTGCCGTGAAGCTTGCCGGTGGGTTAGGAATGATACTGGCAAACACTGCCGACAGTGGTGAAGAACTCATTGCTGATGCTCATCTTATTCCGGCTACTATGGTGGGTGAGGTAGCAGGTAATAAGATCCGGGAGTACATTAAAATAAGTCAGTTTCCTACCGCTACAATTTTGTTCCGCGGAACAGTGATCGGGCCTTCTCCGCCAGCTCCAAAGGTGGCTGCGTTTTCGAGCCGCGGTCCTAACCATTTGACCCCAGAAATTCTCAAACCTGATGTCATTGCTCCTGGTGTTAATATCTTGGCTGGATGGACTGGTGCCGCTGCACCAACTGATTTGGACATTGATCCTAGAAGAGTTGATTTCAACATAATTTCAGGTACTTCAATGTCCTGTCCTCATGTTAGTGGATTGGCTGCTTTGCTTAAAAAGGCATACCCCAATTGGTCGCCTGCTGCCATAAAATCTGCCTTGATGACAACGGCTTACAGTTTGGATAACTCGGGAAATACCATTAACGATCTTGCTACTGGGGAAGAATCATCACCATTTGTTTATGGAGCTGGTCATGTGGACCCCAACAGAGCTCTTAATCCTGGATTGGTATATGATATCGATACTAGTGATTATGTTGCATTCCTTTGCTCAATTGGCTATGACTCAAAGAGGATCGCAGTGTTTGTCAGGGAGCCTACTAGCTCAGATGTATGTGAAGGGAAATTGGCTACACCCGGCAGTCTTAATTATCCATCATTCTCCGTTGTTTTCTATTCCAACAATGATCATGTAGTTAAGTATAAGAGGACGGTAAAGAATGTTGGGACTTCATCTGATGCAGTTTATGAAGCTAAAGTGAATGCTCCGCCCGGTGTTGAAATCAGTGTTTCGCCAAGTAAGCTCCAATTCAGTCCAGAAAACCAAACGCTGAGCTATGAGACTACATTTGCAAGCAATAGTTTGGCCTTGTCTGCTGTTGCATCGCAAGCATTTGGGTCGATCGAGTGGAGTGATGGAGTTCATCTGGTGAGGAGTCCAATTGCTGTCAGGTGGCTTCAGGGACTCAAGGATTCCTTTTGATTTGCGGATTGAAGTGCTGTAAATAATATGGGGAGGAACCCTCGTCTAGCCAATAGCTAAACCTTGGGGGCTGTATTTTTATCAATGCAGTTTTATCATCTTAAAGCATCTTTTATCATAACTTTTCATTGTACTTGATTTTCCTTAGCATCAATGAAGAATCCAAGATATTAATGAATGGTAATATTAATAGTCAGCGTTCCTCCGTTAGTGTGACAATTGTTGAAGAACTGGAATACTTGGTTAACAACAGTGAATCTAAATGGAGTCGATTATGAAGGATTTTTTTTTTTGCATAATGTCATTGCTCTTATTTACTGTAAGTCTGTAACTAAATAGAAGTGAAAGCCCTTATATGAAGGGAAACGGATGAGCCTAGAAAATTATAATACTTTGGGACCGTTTTCTGTTTACATGGTACAGTTTCATAGCTGAGCGGAAAGATGCTAGAATTTTGCACCGCATGCCATCTATGGGTCTTTTTTTAATAAAAGATATCCAAGGATCAATCTGAAATGAAACCAGGAAACAAAGTAAATTTTTTTGACAAAAGGAAGGCTTACTCCTTTTCTTCTCCTTTTAGATGTGCAAACCACAAAACTCTATGCTAATTTGTCCACGATTAAAATTGGACGGACGGAGAGCTCCATGTCTTTTAGGATACTTGATGTCATGTGTTACCCAAAAACTTCCTTTTACAATAAATTGCTAGGAATGCTTTGACAAATAAAAACGACGCTTTGGCCGAGTGGTTAAGGCGTGTGCCTGCTAAGTACATGGGGTTTCCCCGCGAGAGTTCGAATCTCTCAGGCGTCGTTTCCTTTTCCTTTCCCTGGTTTTTTACTTTTCGGAAAGTAGAAATGGAGTCCTCTTTAAATTATTTAAAGGCCTCGAGTTCTAACAATGTGGATTCAAAAGAAAAACAAACGAAAATAATGGCTTAGGCAACCTTTTAAACCTCAAACATATTCCCATGAAAACCCCACACGAAGAATGAAGGCTAAGAATTCTCGCTCAATTTCAACACAAAAATGCAGGGAACTGCACATTTGACTTCAAGTCTCACGATCCATCCTATTTAGAAAATTCTGATAGAATTAACGGTAACATACAGACCCTGTCAGGTAATGTACTCTTTTCAGGCACCCAAAAAAAAAATAAAAGGCTCCGGTACTTGTAACTTGATGGCAATGGATTATCGATGCCATGGATTCTAATACCCATACTTCACGAATTCCCCACTCGCTGGTTATCTGTGGGACGAGGTGGGAAAAACCAAAAAACAGTGACAAATCTTCAATAAGAGAACAAATAAACTTTTGAGAGAACTATGCATATACATATGATAAAAGCTGACGATGTCAACATCAGAAGAACAATTTTGTGGTAGCTGCAGATCAAGTACATATAAAACGAGAAAAAGACAGTAACTCCATTTGATGAACAAATCCGAAAAGGAGGAAGCTCCGAACGATACAAGTATTTATGATCGAAGCAGAGCAAAAATCTGGACCATATATTTGGCAATTTATATTGATATGAAAATGAACATTAAAGAAGTTTTCTTACTCTTTGTTGTTATTAGGATGTCAATGAGTAAGCTTAAAGAAGAAAATTTAAAATTTAGTTTAATTAATTCATATTTTTATTTGTAAAAGGTAAATATAAAATAAATTTACAATCTAAATTCTATCACTTGCAGTATTTTTTTTCCCTATTTTAGGCCAGAAGGACTATGTGTGCACAAAGATTATGTGCTACGAATATGATCCATCCAATACCTAAAATTTATAGAAGTTTATATTTAATAAGTTATCATTTTATCTATAAATAATCAATGAATTATGATGATATCTCGTTAATAAATAAATATATAATTTAAAAATATATTTTAAAATAAATATAAATACTTTACTTTTATTAATAATAATATTAAATAATTTACTGATAATATATAAATTTATATATCCATTATGCATCACAGATAAATTTGTTTTATATACGAACATAATTATCGATAAGATGCCATGCTTCAGCTTCATCATCATCGATATGTATTTTCGTGGTCCAGGGCCAATGCGATTTACAAGATAAAAGGCAAGCCAGCCGGTCAAAAGCTCAGTAATCTACATCTACAATTACTAGCATAATTTGGAATTTATATATTCTATAGCTTAATTAATTATAAACATAAATACTATAATATTGCCAATTTTTTTAATTTATCTTGGTCTGCGTAATGCATGACGTAATGTAAGTAGAAAAATTCCATACGTTCTTTTATTTTATTGCTATGCATTCCCAGACAGTCAGATTTGTTGGCATTAGGTGTAAACAATCAAGTTATTCCTGAACTATTTAGAAGATTATATTAGTGAATATTCAAATTTGACTGATTTATTATTAAATTTAAATTCAAATTATTTGTGTAATTTGTTAATGCAAAAGTTTTTTTTAATTATGCTCGATTTGAGAATGTTGTGAGTTTAATCAAATTTTTTTTAATAATTCTAATATATCTAAGGATTTTATTTGATATATTAATGGTAAAATTTTTTAATACCAAAAATAAAATTAAAAACGTCACATAACTTTAGTATAAATTTAAATAAATAAATAAACAATACTTGTAATAGTTTTTAACTTAGATGATGAATTTAAAAAACTTTAATATTAGTATACCTGATAATAATTTTATATTAGATATGTATTTATATATAAGAAAATAATATGAATATAATATTTAATATTGAACTTAATCGAGTCAAGTCCATATAGATTACAAATCAAGCTCGAATTTAAAAAAAAAAAAAAGACAAAATTCAAGATGGAATTTTGAACTTCAAAATTTTGAATTGAACAAAGATCGAACCTAACACGAGATCCACTCGACTGTACTCATCTTGGCTAAGTTACAATCGATTGGCATATTAGATATTGATTTTTACTACTTGTATCTCAAGGGAAGCAGTCCGAAGGAAAAGTTATAAGAATTTGATAAAAAATGTACAAATTTCAACACTGAGCAAGTGAACAAAAAAAAGGAAATCAAAGAATATTGAATTTATTATGAAAATTCAATAAAAGAATATTACTTTATACACCTCTTTTTAGATTCGACAAATGTATTAATATATAATATTATGAGTTAATTTTATTTGTTATTTCATTGTTTGTCTCAATTCTTATATATACTTTATCAATTCTCTCTTTCATCTCTTTCTAACGCCCCTACAATAACATGGCTGTTGACGAGCAAACCACCCCCAAACCTTCCACTCAGATTCATTTAGCCAATGCATTCCAGTACCAGCAGGCACGGCCGAGAATCTTCTTCCGTCGCAAGCCTAATAATAAGTTACCCACGGTTCGACTTGGTGGGAAGAAGAAACCACGGCGAAGGCTTTTCATAGTGAGGGTTTTGAACAAGATGAGACATCTAAGGTGGGTGAAGTTGAGATATATGTGCATGTTGAGGAAGCTTAGGAAATATTATAGGAATTTGATTAAAGATATCGTTGAAGCAGGTGCAACTGTGGAGGCTTTGCAGCAAAGAATGTTCATGGAGTCCACTTTCGCCGTCCCGGTTATGGGTATCTCCTTCTCTAGCTTCCCTTCAGCGACTGGATCAGATCGTCCTCGAACCTTGTTGTTTTGAAATATTTTAGTTGTATTGAAGTCCTCAAACTTGCCTCCTTTTGTATGTTTTTTCTTTTTTTCTTTTTTTTTTACATCAATATAATGAAATGAGTATGTACAAATATTTTCTGCTGATACGATAATTTTCCTTCTCCCTACTTTTTTTTTATTGTTAATTTCTGGCATTTTCTGAGTAAACAAAATGGTATAAAGTTACGAGACCTGCCTAACATGGGAAGGATTGGAAATTTGAGTGCAACCTAAGTTATAGCAGCTTTTTCCTAACATGGTTAATATTCCCACTTTTCCAGTGATCGATTTGTCAAGGAAGCTCAAAACCAGAGCTGATTTTCCGTGGGGGGAACCGACGAATTCAATGTGTTCGATGCCTTAAATAAATAGATCCTTGGGATCCTTTTGCGCGTGACTTTGACAACTGCTTCTGCCTTCTAACGTAACTAAAATTACATGGCAACTGACAACATGTTCAAAACGAAATTACTTCTTTTTCGTCATTTTAAATTTGAAAAATTATTATAAAAGAATTCAATATTGGATCAAAATTAACAAGTAAACTGATATATAGTTTTAGAAAGCTTGAAGAAAAGAAGGTTCACGCAACAGCATCAATGTCATTAGATGTGAGTCCAGGAGCTAGGACCTGATGAAAACATCCCTTTTCAAGTCAATATTAGAGTTTAAATAATCTTTGAGAAAAATGGGTTAAAGGTGACTCATAAATATGTTGATGAAATGAGAAGGAAAATTCAAGTAAATATTGATTCTGGGTTCAACTTGATGTTATTCTTTTTTTTTTTTTTAATTTTGAAAAATGGATTATAAATTAAAGCAGAAGAATTTGAATACATCATTAACTATAACCAAATTGCTCAAAAAATTCCAAAATTTTCATCTTGCACTTTTGTCTGGTAAACTTATAATAAGCTAATGTATTTGACAACATGATTAAATATACTATCTCAAGAAGATAATCTTAAATAATAAAGAAATGTAAAGTTGTATGAAGAAAATTTTCCATTTGATTTGGAAAGGGAAAGATTCGAACTCTTTTATTTAAGCAGATCATACATCAATTAATTGAACCAAATGCTTGAAAATCTGATCTAAGAAAAATTGGGCGGCAAGAAAAACTTATCCTTATGTCATGTGATGTTTGAAATAGCTCAGCACCCATGACCCTCATGGCAGATAGGTCCACTTCTAAATGGCATCAGAGGTGCAAAAAAATCCACACATTTTACAGATGGGAAATTTGGAAGATTTTGGAAATACAGCTCCCTTTGAATTCAAAACAGCTGCATGATCGATATATTCCTTGATTCCATCTCTAGCAAGCACCAAATCTATACCATGTGCTGATAGCTATAAAATCATTTTAATATACAAAACTAAACCTAATTATTAAATAATTGATTTTCTGAATCACATGGACTGGCCAGTTGATAGTGCGGCGACCACGTTGATGATTTTCTCAGAAGGGAAAACAAAAAAGTTGCCCTTATCCTTGATTAGAGATCCCAGTGAAGACTGCTTAATGAATCCGATCTCAATAATCTCTCATGTTTGATCAAAATAGTTGACTTATTGTATAAATATTTGACTTTTAATTCATTAATTTTTTTATTTTATATTTAATTTATAATACTTAGTTCGAGACTCTAAATTCAATCAAGTATTTCATTATTAGCATAAATTGTTTTTATTAATGATAAGAGTACTAATACTTGTTATTGAAAGTTCTTTATTTTGCTTCTCATTCAGTCATTTTTTTTCCTTCAATTTCATTTGTTCTTTGGTTAATTGTAAGTCTCAAATAAATCTTGTTTTCATTTGTAGGAGACGTTGGAGGAAACTAACCTGCAGGAAAATCTATTCGGAGGGGAAAGCAGGTTGTGTATTATGGGCCTAATTTATCCCAAAAGAAATCCAGCAGCGCTACAGCGGTGGACCTAATTCAAACATCGAATGGCCATGGATTCAAATGAAAGCCTGACCTTTGTATGTGGCTCCCGTACACAGCTCAATACTTAGGGACACTGCCAAACTAAACTAATTAACGGTGATTCAAATTAGGCCATCTTCGATTACAGGCTCCAGTGATTATTCCGATTTTTAGAAATGAGATAAAAAGTGATTAAAAAAAAGTTTTTTTATTTTTAAATGCAGTTTTTAATTATGAAAATGATCTGTAAATATTCATCTCAAATTTTTTTAAAAAATAAAGTTTTTAAAAAATGACTATTAAAAATAATTTTTACATTTCTAAAATTTTTAATTATTATTTTTTATTTTTTAAATATAATTATCGATGATTGTCAATTTTGTTAAATTTTGCCTTGTCATTCTCACCACAATGGAGTCCGGGTTAATCCCAGAAAGCCATTGCATCCAGTTTGTACCCAAAGCATCGGACCCAGTGGTTTAAAGCCAGTTAAGGGTTGATTTGGATGGTTGGTCCAATGGCAAATGAAATGATGGTACCGTCTGAGTCAAGTATCGGTACAGTATTTTAGACTGTGAATTTCTTCCACTATCTATTTCAAATGAAGCCAAGGACTAAAGTGACTTTTAATAAGCAAAAAAAATTACGAAGTGATCATTTATATCACGTTAAAGTAATATTATCACAGATTTATAAATTTTTTTTCTTTTTTTTTTTAGTTTTAAATCAAGCTGGCTTTAAAATATGTTGTCAATTGGTTTTGAGGTAAATGATTAATGTGATATCAAAAGCTCTCTAACTTTTGACGTGTTTTTTTGCCTTATACCCACAGGTTCATCACATCGCAATGCTAAACCTGTTTACGTTCTGGTTTGATATGTTTTACGCCTTATCATTCCTATTAAAATAATATTTAATATATTATTAGAGGTTAAATTCTATTACGCTATTTTATTTTATATCTTTTTTTGAAATTATTATATGATAGTTTTATCTATACTTGATATAACATGTTACACTGATGTTATCTTGCGTCTATTAAGCTTTTTATTTCCCTTAATCTTATACTCAAATTGGCTCATGACCTATCGCCAATTGATTTTAAAATGAAAGCTTAACGTGACGTCAAAACTCAAAATTTGTTCTATTCTTCCTGCCTTACACTTTTATCGAGTTTGTCACGTTACTTTGACTACATTTGATTCACACGACAATCTGCCTAAATATGATAGAAACTATTAAAGAAACATCATTTCACATGTATTAAATCTTAGATTTTCTATAATTTCATATTAAAATTTGAACACTTCACTTAATATTAATTAATTTTATATTAAATGCTTAACAAAAATAATACATTTTCCCCAAATTTCAAAGTACCCTTTTTATTTGCAGGAACCGGGAAATATTAATAACTTCAGCCTAAGGTTTACATGACAATTGTTTTGTAACCTAATTAGCCCATAAAGAAAATCAAAAGAAAAGCGAAGCCACCCGCTACTTCCGCCGCCCATTTGAAATTTTTAATGGTTATATTAAAAGCTAGAGTTTCAATGATTAAGAAAATTTTACTTTTAGATTTCTACTACCACCCTCAATACGAAAATAGATTTTTTTTTTTTTTTGAAGTCAAGAAGTTAGAAGTTGTTGCCTTTGCCTTAAACACTATGTGTTAATCTTACTCCAATTGGAATTTGTTTAATGGGAGTTAATTTCCTAGAATTTAGGATATTAATCCCCAAACTTTTAGAGATTGAATTCTAATTTTAGTCGGCTAATGATTGCTTAATGAAATTGAAAGTCCTAAAAAATTAAGAGCAAGAACTTTAGTTTGACTAGTTAATTGTTATCTAAGAGCATTAAAATTCTTAAGAGTTAGGATAGGATTCAAACTCTTTTAAGTTTTGTTCAATACGAAAGTTTCTATGTATTAAAATTTTAAATTAGAATCTGGATTATGATCTAAGAAAAGAATCAGTGGTTTTCGGCTTAGAAAAAAAGAAAAAAAAAGGAAAAAAAAGAGAAAGTGAACTTTTTAATTGTGTTCTAAGGATCAACCTGTTAGCATTGATGAATTCTTTTACATTTACGTAAAGATCTCTCATCCATATCATCTTTAAAGGGGGATACGCATATCTTCTAGTGATCTTGTAGGAATCTCAAGGTGACCATACTATTGCATGTCCTCCCAAACAATATAAATAAATTTCTTATATACCATTTTTTGCTAAGAATATTTAATTTAAAGTTGTAATAAGGATCACAACTGATTATTTAATTCAATGATTGATTTATATATTTTTTCTTTCAAAAAACATTACTCGAATTTCTTTTTCAATTTAAAAAAAAAAAGAAAAAAAAAAACTGTCATGAGTGCCTTTTACATCTAAGTATCTAGAATTTGGGAGCCTAAAGTTGACACATTATGTCAAGACAAGGCATGCCGTATTGAATTCCAGAAAATTTTCGATGCTGGAAAATAAATGGTAATGATTGAAGTCACTTTATCTATATGAGGTATAAGAATTCTATTAAAAAGAGATATTTAATTTGAAATAAGAGAAGTACATTTTTTGTGATAAAATTTTGTCAAATTTATATTTGAAAAAGGATAATATTTTTTATTTAAATGTACGTAAAATAATATCTAAATTTTGATACGTAAAGTAATAAAATAAAAATATTTTAAAATTTGATAACCGTATATATGTACACATATAAATATATATATATGTATAATCATATATATATATATATATCGTCCAATCAACTAAATTATGAGAGCAATTGTCAAAGAAAAAAAAGACCAATTTGAGGATTTGTTTATAGGCTATAAAACCTAGCCAAAGAAAACAATCTATCTTAAAAAAATAATATTTTTTATTTAAATATACATAAAAAGATATTTAAATTTTGATTCATTAAATAATAAAATAAAAATATTTTAAAATTTGATAATCATATATATGTACATATATAAATATATATGCATAATCATATATATATATATATATAAATCGTCTAATCAACTAAATTATGAGAGCAATTGTCAGAAAAAAAAAAAAAAAAGATCGATTTGAGGATTTGCTTATAGGCTACAAAACCTAGCTAAAGAAAATTTTCGTCATTTGAATATACTGTTGTGGCGTACAGTTTATATTGACAAACAATCGAAAGGAAACAACCAAAAATTGTCAACATACACAAGTTTTGCGTGGCTGTGAATATAAAAAATATGGAATCTCATGACCACGTTCATAGAGTCTAGCTGCCAATTAATGATTCCCTAAAGTTGAGGTATAAGTTGATTGACAACTATTTTTTTTGTTATTATTTTTTGATTTCTTCTTGTCACAGCTTACGTAGGCGTATGATCCTCATCCATTGTTTCATGTCAAAGTTGGGATGTGTACGATGTTTAGCCAACATGTCGCTTAATCATAGTTAGCATTTTGCACCGGCAGCGAGGAGTTTGTACACGACACGACTCTCATTGTAAAATAAAAAATTATTAAAGACAAAATAAAAAGATTATCTTAAAAAAAATATTTTATATTTTATTTTAATCGTATTGATAATAAATATTATTTTTAATTTAATAATATTTTAAATAATTATTTTAAAAGTATTTAAAATAGATAATTTTAAAAAAATAATTGTTAAGGATAATATTTTATTTTAAAATTTTTAGAAATAATTTTTTATTTTTTCAAGATAATTACTAATGGCTTTTAATGTCGTAAATTCTGTGTCTGACTCAAATTGAATCAAATCTTAAATATAATATTTTAAATTCAAATTTAGTTAAATTAAAATTATTTTAAAATTAAATTTTAAAAATATAAAATTATTAATATAAAATAATTTTTTTAGTACTTTTCAAATAGGGCTCAATATCTTTCACTCTTCTAAACCACATTTTACGCTGAGGGCGAAGCTAAGGGACAAGCAAGGGCTTCGGTCTCTCTTGGCTCTCTAATTTTTTAATTTTTTTTTTAGATTTTTTTATGTAAAATATAGTAAAACTTTTACTCTAATCTATAAAAATTTTATATTTTAATTCTAACCCTTCGTCATAAAGTTTTTGATATCCTCCCTATTTTAAAGGACAATAAAAATAGCTATAATATAAAAATCGAAGAAAATGCGATTCAATTACTGATTTATATTTTCTACTCAAATAACAGGATTCAAATCCCTAAAAAACATCATAACGAGCAGACGACAGAGAGCAAATAGGAAACTCGACCTCGGGAGACACATGCATGCAATAGAGGCAATATTGGCCAGGTATTTTCCTGTGGCTACGTGAAGAGTCCTCAATTT
>JBBYHL010000003.1:2236318-2267148 GCA_038381835.1 Adansonia madagascariensis
ATATATATATATAGAAGACCAGCTATAAAGTTACTGTTATAGAACTGAAATCGAAGTACAAAACAATAATAATAATAATTGTTAAAGGTTGAGGTTGTCCAAAAGTTTGAAAACTAGTAACTAAGCGTATGTATAAAGATCATCAATATGGTTACGGAAGACTTTTAATTTCCTACAATTAAAAAAAAATTATTAGACTATAAATTTGTATTAATTATTATTATATGAGGAACCACGACAACAGAAGCAAAGTTTGTTTGCAAAATTAGATACATACATGCATCATCATGTCTTGATCAACTCTGCCTAATAACCTTTTACCTAAAACATTCGGAAGTTTCTACGAAGAACAACATCGACCATCACTTTTGTAAATTAATATCGATGTTAACAACCTCAAAATCCAAAACATGCTTAAAATAAAATAAATGCTGGTGGGGGGTTTTCGCTTTCCTTTTTAAGTCTCAAAACTCGCATCGTATTTTCTCACTCCAAAAGAAAAATTAAAAAAAAAAAATTATTTTGATTTTTTCAAAAATTTACAATTTGATCTTTTTATGTCTCGATTTTTCAATGTAATAAATTATAGCCACCATCTTTACGAATTGCTATAAATTACATATAATTCTTCTACTTTCTCAATTGGTCATGTTATTGAGGATATTTTTTAATACATTTCAATTAATTAAAATGACTGGACACAAGTAGATTCATGCAATAGTTTTTTTTTTTTTTCCTTACAATTTCATCAAAATCTTAAAGTACTATTTATCATAATATATACACTTCTAGAATGTCATAAATTTGTAATAGTTTGAGGTCTTTTTTTCAAAAGCATAAAACTAAAAAAATTGGGGAGCGAGAATTCATTGCGAGAATTGATAAGTTCGTGACACGTCCCGACAAAACGAATGATGGAATCAGTTTACATCATAAATTTTTTTTAAAAAAAATAGCAAATCGAAGAACAAAAGTTTGACGAAAATAAGATTAATTTCATAAACTGAAACGACAAATTTTTACTGTCGTACCGAGTCGAAGCCAAATGCTCAAATAGATCCTTTGACCTAATTTACCTATGTTATGTACGTTTAAATAATATATATATATATATATATATATATATTTTTGCTTTTCTTAGCAGTATCAAAATTAAGTGAAATTTCCAAATTACAAATTCCAACCTAACTTTGGTGCGTTTTCCACACTAATTGAATCACTATTTTTATATTACTTACTAACACCAAATTCAAAAGTCATAATAGATTTTGCAAATAACATCAAGATGACTGCAATCCAAACCAAGCAAATTTTCCAAGTTGTTGATATCATTGTGCTTTCTTAACTCTGAAGATAATTTAGAGTGGTCAATGAAGAAAAAACCATTAAACTCTTTAATGTTAAAAAAATTTGATAGTTCTCTATTTGGTTTTTAAACTTACACAACTAATTTAACTATGTAGACAATTGATTAATTATCATTATATTATTTTTGGAATATGTATGTGAGTTTGTCTCTAGTATTTTAACGGTGAAATTTTTTAATTTCACTAGCAAAATTAAAAAATTATTACATATTTTTTTAAAATAAAAAGTTTTTATTTTTTATTTTTAAATATATTTTAATGGGTATGTGTCATCTTACTCATTAGAAATTCTAAAATATTTTATTACGGTGAATAAAATAATTTCTTATCATGCAAATGTCATCACATATGTAGAAAAGTTGAACTCCAAAAATTCATATTAAAATGGTTTTAAGTTCTAAATCATTTGAAAAAAAATTATACTATACATTTAGATGGAAAACCTTGAAATGTCATTGTAATGTAGTTGGTCAATCAATTTATGGGTGAATTGTTCGTACATTAATTAAGCATAAAGGAGAGCCCAATGTGAAAGAAATTAAGAAAAAAAACACAAACACACACACATTATGATCATGTTTTATCCAGAAAAGTAAGCAGGTAGTGGATGGGTAGGATCGAAGATTAAGGCTGTTAAATCAACCTAAAATTTGCGATGAAATCCAGAAGTTTTTGCTTGACGGTGTAATAATTCATGGTAATGACTCTAAATATTTTAGTCATATCATATTTATATATTTTAATCTTATTAAATATATTTTATATTTATATAAATTTTAATATATTAATGATTTATATTATATAAATTTAAATATTATATCATATTCATATTTTTTTTTTGTATTATATATATATATTATATTTTAACTATTTTCTTATATCATATAGTTGTATTGTATTTAAATGAATCTGGTCTTGAAAATACAACAGCATTGTTTGTAATTTGCTTTTAGAGGTCGGCAATCCTTACCTTTTGAGCTGGAGAGGGACATTTCCATGACTAGACACATCACCCAAATGATGACTGTTGTTTTAATTTTTCTCTAAAATTTCAGTAGAGGACAAATTCAACATATATATATATATATATATATATATATTCTAGAATTCTTATTTTAGTTTTAAAAATTTTTAAAAAAAAAATCAAAAGGGTTATAACCTATATTTCAGTTACGGAATAATTACTCAAATGTATATTCATGAAATTTTTAATTATTTCAAATTACATTTTTAATTTCCTTTTTGAAAGTACGTGAGTGACTAGCTCGTCTTCTCTTACGTACCCCTCTTATCAACATCAATCCTACCAGCTCTAACAAATGCTCACTTAAAATTAAATAAAATTCAAATGATCAAGACCCAATATCTCTCTTTGATAGAAGACATCGTAATTTGAAATTAAAAAAAATAATATTAAATTTTAAATTTTAAATTTTTTAAATGTTAGTTTCTAAATGATAGCAAGAATAATCTTAGGTTCAAAAATCGATTTTTATATGTATTATATAAAATTCTGAGACATAGTTTTAGCAGAGATGCGAAATTGACAGTAGAGACAAATTGCGAACAAAAGAAAAAAAAAAGGGGGCAAGAATTCTCTCGCCATTCATAAGTTTTGTCGTGAACTAAAATGAAATTTGGTTGATCATACATCTTTAGACATTCCCAACATTTTTCGACGGGTCAAATTATGCTTTTTTTTTTTTTTCGTTCAAAACGGCGAACTTAGAGAGGACATTTCATTTATAGTTTTTTTTTTTTTTAAATTATTATAATATTATAATTAATCGATTAAAATTAAAAATTACATCAAAATTTATTATTTATAAATATAAATTTTACTTAATTTTTTTAAACTCTATGAAACTATAAATGCTAAATGATTAATTATAATACAACTATCATCAATAATGTACTCTCAAACCTAAATGTCCAAATATTGATTAATTGACAAAAGTTTAAAAATCATAATTAACAACACAAGGAGAAGTATTTCAAAAGTTTCAATCAAATCGTGTTGCCTAAATCTTTGAAGAAAATCATTTTGATGATTGTTATTTGACAATTTAACACTCCCATGGGAAAAATAAATAAAGCATTAGTACGAATTACCAAAAAAAATAATAATAATAATAACAATGCAAGCAGATCATCCCGGTCTGTTTCACATGAATCCGATTTCTTATTCTTATTATCCCAACATGTAACATAGAACATTTCACACGTAACAATGGTACATATTAATTATAAGTAGATTTTTGGTTTCCTTAAATATCTGAAAAAAACAAAAATCAAATGCATTTTATTTAAATACTATCATTATTTATGTTCTTGTCCCAAATGCTAATAATAATTACATGCGTTTGGTATCGAGCCAGATTCAAATCGGAAAATGATTTACTAATCAAAACTCATTATCTAAAATACACTAAGATATTTAAAAAAAAAAAATTATTTAAATATTATATATTATCTTAATTAAACTTAAATAAAATATTTTTTAAATAATAATTCAAATTGATCTAACCACCTAAAACTTATATCAAGCTTGACGCAATTCGGACCAAACCACCTAACCAAACCTGTATCTTCTAAGCATAGGGAAGCAATACGACCTCTTATCCCAAAAAATTTTTGGTTAACAAATGTCTTTCAAATATTTTTTAGAACTAGTATATATAATAATTGTATAAAAACAATGAATAAAAGAAATGGGTTATAGGTTTTTCTTCTTCTTCTTTTTTTTTTTGGTAATAATTTAGTCACATACACTTAATTGAATATCTAAAAGAACCAACAAAAATGTATTAAAAAATTGAGGGGTAAAAAAGGAAAAGAGAAAAAGTTATGAACAGCTCTCACAAAAACTTTCATCCTTACTCAGCTTATTGAAACTGAAGGATATTTCAGCAAACTTAAAACAGAGGACTATTGTTTGGGAGGGTGGGGGGCTTCAAAATGTTACCTCTTTGTCCATGGAATTGCCACACACGTGATATATTTACATCAAGAAACCTGCGAATATTAACTTAAATTGTAAGAGACTTTTATCCTAGAAGAGGGGAAAAGCAACACTATAGCAAGAATTTAGGAACCTTTGTTGGAAAAAAAATAATTATGGAGCTTCAAAGAGAAATGTAATCATTTTGCCCACTGCTATCTGAAAACAAGGCTTCCGTTCTGTTGGAGACGTAAATGTTCGATAAGTGATTGATAAAATGATCTCAGTGCCTTGATGTCATTACCCTGCAAAATACACACCATCAAAGCATGGAGAAAATTTAGAGCAGCTGCAGCAATATTCGTGCAGTTTTAAGCTCACAATACCGACTAGGCTTTTTTTAAGTGCCGACAGTTAGGGGTTAACCAAACCTAGGGCCAGAGAAGCAAGGTCCCAATGCAGCAAATCAACAAGTCATGAATTCAATTATAGATTGGTACAATAAGTGGACTTTGCCCTAGATGTACTAGAAGTGGCACGTTTTTCATCCTTGAGATCCTGGATTAAAGTTAACATTCTAGATTTATTATTATGATTTTATATAGGACACTTTTGATGGATTCTACAAGACATAGTACCCATACGCATATCTGAGGTCTAAACCAAGTTGCTAACACAAAGACAGTTACGAGATGCTGATTAAGTAATTTTCAAACTGGAAAGGTTATCAGAAACCAGGTTTAGGTCACAGTTTCAGGCCGTTATAGGGCAGGCTCCAATCTGTTGTCAGCGTCATTGTAAACTTCAACAAGGACTTAATTACAACAATAATAAAAGATAATCTGATTAAAAATCAAAATAAAAAAGTCGGAGCTGTAATACCTGCAACTTTTGGCAATACTGCTCTGCCAGATTTTGAGGGCAGTGTGCAGATGTCAATCCTTTCGATACAAAATGAACAACAAAATCATCCCCAAACTTCTCATACATCACCTTCTGAGCCAACACAATTTCTCCAAATAAAATAAGCTGAAAACATAGTAGAACCAACAAGAGTAAGCACAAAGAAATGCGTATAAACCGTCAGCATATCTGCATTATATATGCAACATTGTCACGAGCAAAGCAAATAACACTCTTTGCACGTAATGCAGAAAGCAGGTAATCATTTTTCAGCTCCCAGAACAGGAAAAAAAAGTTTCTCTATTGTTGCTTCACTGCGCACCAATCTCCAATGCAGCTTTTACAGTTTCAAATCATCAATGGCATCTTAAAACAATCAATTAAGGATGTATTCCTAACCACCTGAGGAAGCATGTTGATGCAAAGATAGACCAGTATAGGAAGCTTTTTTCTGTAATAAATAAAAAACCTCAAACCATGTTAAACTATCACATTGGAATCATTTCTAATTATTCATTTGGATCTCCTTTATGAGATGCAACAACACAGAACTGCATATCATTTTATAAAGGCAATGAATCTGTACTTCTTAGAAAAGAACAATCAGACATAATTACCATCTTATTAGTTAAAAAACCATAACTAATTTCTACATAATTTTCTTTTCTTTGGCTTTAAGCAATTTGTCAACAATATAATGCCCAATGCCAACTACTGCAACACAGACAAACTAAATTTAACAAAGGCCATTCCCCTAAGTCTAAAAAAAAAAAAAGAAAAAACTTTATTCTTACAGTATTTGCATCATGAAACTCGAAGGATTTGTCAAGCAAACTGTACAAACAACAGTTTGTCGCAAAGGTCTCTATGATAAAACTTCGGAAACCAGGTACCTATAAATATTTAACGTTTAGAGCCATAAGCATCATTAAATTGACACAACAAGGCTAAGCATGAAATTTAGAAGGGAAAAAAAAAACCTTTTCTTCACCATAAAACCCAGCACACCAGTCTTTAATTAATTGGATAAATATCTGCACACAAGCCTATCTCACAGAAGGCAAAAACAGAAAGTTAGATCCGATTCCTGACTACATAACTTTAAAATGCTGAATCCTTTAGGTAATGAACAAAACAATAAAGCTATTAATTCACCTTTCTTGTGGTGATATCCTTACAGCGGCAACATGTATGTAACAGCAACTGCATAATTGAATTCAGGTATTCCCGGCTTCTGGGGGAAAGGAAAATGGAAGACAGATCATGTGTAGCTATCACATGAAGAAAAGTATATAATGTCTTTTGAAGTTCTTGCAATTCACGGATTTCCTTAAAAAAAAAAAAAAAGGAAGGTTCAATGAACACAGAAAAATAATCGCATGTCTAGCATAAGCTTGAAGAGACTCAGCAGAGGTGCTGTTGCAGTGTTTCACAGTTGAACTGGAAGCGAAAAAAATTTCTTTACTAACTGCATAGAGAATTTAATAACAAAGTTTGGACAATAAGCGCTGTAGCTGGGAATTATCATGAAATGAAAACGAGTTGAAATCAAATCATAAAGCAATACCAATGAATGCGACAGATGATACTAGAGATAAAAGTTTCACACTAGAATTAATGAAAGATCAGAAATGACCACTACTAATGGTTATCTACCTCTGTATTGGTTTCAGGTCCCGAAGGATCAGCAACCCTTTGGATGGCACTAAATACCCTACCAGCAATAGCAGGAAATACTTCTTCCAATATGTCATGAAACAAGGTACTGAATTTGCATATAAGTTGATTGAGCAATAAGAGGAAGCCAACCATTTCTTTTGGCTGCAAAAGGACATAATCCAGAATCATATAAATAATTATGCAACTGAAATATATACCAATATAAATTCCTTATGAAGCTTCTTTTCATGCATCGTCAAGGTAAAATCCATCTCTAAGTGATCTTTTTGTGAAGACCAAAAGAGCTCACGATGACACCAAATATAGTAAATCACGCATACGCATAGCACGAGAGAGAGAGATCCCAAACAAACCCCAGAGCATTTGTGTTTCAGAAGTAACTTCAACATAAATCACATTTCTTCTCAGTGTTAACAAACAATTAATTAATTAACAACTTGAACCCGACATCAGAAATTAATATCATTTGACAAGAGAAAATTCATCATCCAGTTCTGGATGCAGCTAATTATGCAGCTTCCAAACACCCATTTAAGATTTTGTTTGATTAATAATTAAAAATACTACCCTGAGAACTGTTCTTAATGGTCCTTCTAGAAAGAGAAGATAGTCCCCAAAAAAAAGGGCTCAAATTTTAGCAGTTCTCTACCTCACTTTCTGCGAGTAATTGCTCCAATGCCTTTGGAAGGTAAGGAAACACAGATGCTCCTAAGGTGTCCACCATACGGTGTATGAATGATAAAACCTAAATACCAAAAAGATCAGCTTTAGACAATGTTGTAGATAGAACAAAACCAAATAAGTTCAATATTCAGCATTGAGCTATTACCTTAGTCCGCAAAGGCTCTACCTTTGGGAATACAACAAGAATTTGCAGAAGAACATCCAATGTCTGGATCATAAGAAATTAAGCAAAATTTAATAAATAATAAGAAAAAGAGATAAAACAATAACATCAACTCCTTCCAGCACATCCATATTACTAATTTAAAACAAACAAATTAAAAAAAAAAAGATCCATTATGAACTACTGGAGGGAGAGATAATAATGAAAATTCTCAACCTTGAGTGCAAAAAAGAGGTGCAGTTAAAGTACAAATAAAATCATCTATCTTAAAAACTAACCTGCTTAAACATGTGACCAATTGCAGGCCGACTTGCAGTTACAAGGCGCTCACTGAAACCCTGGATTATTATAAATAAAATTATGAGGATAAACTGTATGCATGGTCAACGCTCAAATTAACAATTAAGGATAGCTGAAAACTTTGACAACGTATTTTGTTTCTATCCAGCCAAGCAGAAAAATGGTCTGAGAAACAAAATCCCAAAGAGAACTTCATATTTTTCCTAAAAAGAGCACCCCAAATTACAAAATACAAAATGATGAGCTATATGCTATAGTAAATGGTATACCATATCATTGATTGGATATAAAAATGAAACTTAAGGGAAAAACTTCTTGCCCAGTAGCATATTCCAAGATCCTAGGACAGTAGAATAGCCAACTGAAGAATTTTATGAAAGGCAATTATATTTAAGGAAAACCACTTCATCAAGAAGCGTATTAGATGGTCAAAGATAGAAGACTAACCTTGCTTAGAGCATTAATTGCCACGATTATTTGCTGGATATTAGCAATTTGTAAAGGCGATTCTTCTGGATTCAATACTTTTGCATTCATCAGCATGGCCTCTACCTGTGACACAAACCATATGAGTAGAATGCTTCCGGAAAAATGTATAAACATCAACTTGCTCACATGCTGGCCAAACAAGAAGACTATGCAAAACAATTAAAGATTTCACAGTACATATGAAAACCTGTTGACAAAGAGGAGTAAGCAATGAAGAGAGATAATCAGATTGCTTTTCCAGTAGCACATCTTCCATTCCAATCAACAGGCCAATTGCCTGTGAAAAATATCAGAAAAAGAAAAGACAACAAATAAAAGTTATCACTTGCTAACACAAGAAGGGACATACACAAATGTGCATCCATGGGAATATAAAGAGTGAAGGTACAAGCGTAAACACAGCAAAACATGAAAGGTGGGAATTGGGTAGAAACATAAGAATGAGATAAATACCTCAAAAATATGAGCACCATCTTCAGATCCTGCAGGTTCCTTTGGTGCAAAACTCATACTTGTAAATCGAGCAACTACATCTTGCAAGCTCTGACCATCAACAAAGCAATTCAGTAGGTAATTATCGGAAGGAGGTGGCATGTAAACATTCACAAACATGTTTGGATAGTAATGGTACCTGCAAAATTGTATCTATGGAAGGCACAAGCTTCGATTTCAGCAATTTTACAACCCTCATGAAAAGATAACTTGCCCTGCGACTCACATAGATGTTTGGATGGTGTATGCCTCTTTCATCAAGAAAGGCAGCCAAAACCAAACGAATATATTGTTCATTCTCCTGGATGAACTTCATATACCTTGTTATTGTCTCCAAGTACACCAGGGCAACTAGCCTATTGGAATGGCAAGGAAATCTAGTTGATAAAAGATTTGTCACCAGTTCACTTAATAGTCCATTTCCCGCCCTCATTGCCTCATCACTCATAGACTCTCCAAGTGCATACAAAAGGGAAAGGGCAGCTTCTACCTCTTCCACATTCTTGTCTGGGAAAGATGCAATAGCGCCAGCTAATGAATTTCTGATAAAGATCTGAGTAACTTCAGGTGCTACTCGACCCACATTCCGTAGCAACACAAGTAAATCCTTTCTGAATTCCACCATCCTGTTTTCTTCTTCAATCCCAATCTTATCCAATATATCAAGATTATTGCGATACATCGGATCATGACGAATCTGTGTACGAATCACTTCCAGTATCTGACTTATGTGAAGCATTTGATTCTGTTGCAAATGAGAAAGGCTTTTCATGGTGGCAACATAACCCGAAAGAAACTGGACAATACTAAATGCTGCATCCATCTCACAATTTTGCATTATGTAGAAAACGGTTGGCAAAACTTCATCTAAAAGCTCCATGGAAACCACCTTAGCATCTTCTGAGTTCACCCTTTTGGAACACTCTAAAACCTCCACTGCATATCCTGTAATTAAGGCCACTACTCCTGAAACCAACTCAGAATCATTATCAACAGATATCAAACCAAAAACTCGACTTATTTGAAGACTCTTCAATAGAGATAATTTTGACGGTGCATCCATTCGTTTAGAAACTACAGCCAAAACACATCCAGCAGCAGCACCACGAAGTTGTTCCGACAAACCATCAACCAAAATCAACTCAAACAGTAGTGGAATAAATGCATCATTCACAATCAACCCAATGTCAATCCAGGAAACATACCTCCTCATACAATCCAAAACAGTAGTACATATTTCAGGATCAGAATTCCTATACATAGACACAATGTCATACCATGCTCTAACAATCTGAGGCACACACTGATGCCTCATTGCATCCTTAACCCTTCCCGCAACTACCACATCCTCAGGTGTACGAGGATAATCCATACTAACCAATTCATCATCTAATGCATTCAAAAGCCGAGAGAACATATCTATCACCACAGCCCCTTTACTCAAATGAGGCAGGAAATCAACAAAAACTGATGACCAAATCAAAGGGTACTCAAAGTAAATCAAAGTAACCAAAACCTGAGAAAGCTTATTCTTTATAAACGCAGGACTGTCCAAAACAGCACACATATTATCATCGATACCTTCTAAACACGCCATCGAGAAAACCGACTTTCTGATAAAATCCTTCTCTTCCAAGCTCATGGACCCATATTTTGCCCTAATGACTTCCTGTAAAGCTTGTAAACACCAAAACTTAACCTCAACGAGCTTGCAAAAACACAACTTCTCGATACAAAGGCTACATAATGATGGGGTTTCTTTAATTATCTGACAAAAGTTCACTGCTTGTGATTTTAACTCTGAATTTATGGTACCAGATTCATCAAAGCTAATCAATATTGCCTTTTCTACATCATCCATACTGATTTTTTTTCCCTTCTAACTGTTTTGTCCTTATAGAGATGATTCCCAAAAGCCCAGTTTGAAACTTTATTGGATTTTAATTCAGGGTTCTTGAAGAGATTCGGGATATATATATATATATGTAAGGAAAACAAGAAAAGAAGGGATTTTGCTAGATGGGTTATTGAGAGCTTACCTTAAAGGTGAAGAGATCAAATAAAAAGAGAGGCTCTTTTTTTATACATTAAAAAAAAATAATGTGAAGGTGAGGTTTTAGGGCTCGGGTTTTTCTTTGTTTGAGAGCCGAATAGATAGAAGAAGAACAGGAAAACCCTAGGGTTTGTTTGGATTGGCTTGTTTAATTTTTACGTTCTTTAGTTTCTCCACAGAAGAAGAGAAATTTGTGTAAAAAACAAAAGAAAAAAACTGCTAATTTACTGGGGAAGAAGGGGGTAGTGGGCTTTTTTATTAAGGGAAGATTAATTGACTATTTTAGCCCTGACTTCAACGGGAAACCGACATTGACCTTTTCTCAGTCTGGTCGCCTGTTTGAATAGGGTATTTTGGGAAGAAAGTTAAGGGCTGTGTTAGTCCATTAGCAAAAAGGATGACAGCCCAAATACCGAAGCCTAAGGCCGATGAAAATAATAGGCACATGACTCATTCATTAATTGCGAGAATAATATTAATTAGTGATAATTAAAAATTTATAAAAAATAATTAATAGAAAAGTAATAGGTGATAATTAGAATCGCTTACGGCGGGTCAAAGTTTATTTTTATTAATACTAGGCATTAAACATTGTTTATTGCACTTTATTCTTTGCTAAATAAATAGACACGAAATGTAAAATAAATAGAGGTGAAGGAGTTACTTATTATTATATAATTTAAAGTCGAAACCTAATAATTTTATATTTATACGTAAAAAAAAAAAATTAAAGTTTCCTTTTAGGTTTTACATATGAAGATGAAATACCAGCAATTTGCTATTTAGGGAGACATATGAATACATAAATTAACTGCAATGCAAAGACAAAATGCTTTCAATTTTAATAAAATGACAGTGAGGAATCACATTTACTTACTCTCTTGCAAGAAAGATAAAAAAATCCATTATTATTGTAGTATGGTTCAAGCATGCAAGAATGGAGAATTTTACTTAGCTAACTAAATGGGTAAATTTTGAACATGGACATGTTTGTACATATATATACATATATATATGTGAAGAATATGTTAGTGATGTTTTATGATTATATATAAATTAAAATTTGGGGCACATTAAAAGCAGGTGATTAAAAAAAATAATTTTTAAAATATGGTAATATTTTAGGAAAAATAAAAATATTTTTATAATGGGTAGTTTTTTTTAGAAAAGTTGATGGGTTTTAAGAAAATTATTAAGTTTTAAAAAAATTATAATTAAAAAAATAAATTACATTTATGTCATTATTTTATTATAAGTTTAATTTTTTTAAACCGATGTAAATTCAATCATTTCTTTTGTAATAAAGTAAATATAAATTTTAGGTTAATTTGGATTCTCACATACAAATACTTTCATAACGTTTTATGATTAAACCTCAAATATATTTTATATACAATACATATATTAAAAATTGATTTAATTAGTAAATTTTTTAATTTCAAAATAAAATGATTTTAATTCGGATTTTATTGATGATTTTGTTGTTGACTTTTCAACCTTAAATTCACAACCCTTTTATATGACATTTTGCCATCACTTCGAGAATAAATAATCCTCTCCCGGAATTTTGGTATCACAAAGTCTTACATTCTTAGGGATTTTCAGACAGTGCTTTGGTCAAATAAATCAGCTCACTTGCCAGAACCAGAAAGACAAGTATTCAGCAACAGTCGAGGCGAACTTGGAGAGCATTCAAATCAGAGATTATAGCGTATCAAATATTTTTTAGTTTTTAAAATAATTAAATTTTAATTTGGTTAGTTTATATGATATTTAAATTATTTATAATTTAAATTAAATCATAATATATATAAAATATTTAAATTTATTAAATATTTAAATTTTAAATAATAAAAGTTTACATTTTAAAGTTTGAATCTTTACGTCAGTATTTTATAAATAAAAATTTAAATTCAATTATCTACAAATTTATATAAAGAAAGTGGATGTAAATATTCAATATTATTTAAATCAAAATCAAAGTAAATTTAATTATTATATTGTTAAAGATCTTATTCATTATAAATAGTAAATTTAATATTTTAATTTAAAAATTATTAAATCTATGATAACCAAATTTTTAAAAAATAATTAAGCAGTATCAAATATTTCATTAACTTCCTAATGCCAGAGACTCGGCTTGTTGGGTTGGAAGTTAGAAATTTGACAACACAACCTAAAGCTTTAGACCCATTTAGTTGAAGTTTATATCTTTTGCAAAGTGACCCAATCTTTCAAGGCCCCCAATATCTAGCAATGTGGGCATGTAACTTCCTCTTCGCCATGGATTATTAAGCTGAGCAGTGGGGCCCGGCGGTGCATGGATTAGAATTTGGAGGTGGTGGCGTTGATGGGGTACAACAAATATCGGACATTCCTGGCCATTGTTGCTGTCTCGAAATTGATTTTTTTCTTCTCCGATGAAATTGTATTGCTTTTGTGGATGTTGATTGCCGCGTAGACAAACCTCCTTTTTCACTTACTTTTTTGCAAATCCAATTAGATTCAGCAAACAAGCCAAAGTTAATTGGGTGAAAAAGAAAGTCTTGTACGAACTGGAATGTAATTTGAGCATTCAATCCACTTTGTTCAGTCTCGATAATTGAAGTTTTTGATTCGATCATTGATGCGTTTTCTTGACGTCGCTTTTATCATCTGAGGAATCTAAAAGATAAAGAATGATTTTCGCGAGATTGAAAATAGTAATAAAATTGTGATTAATTATTATAATAATTAAATTAAAATTAAAGTTAAAAATATATGTTTAGATAAAATAAGTTATGACAATGAATTTAATTGATCATATTTTCTCTCTATATCTCTATCATTTTTGGTCATTTTTTTTTAATTTATTTTTTAAAGAATTCACGTGTGAATGTTTAATTAACAATAACATGTCATTTTATAGTTGAACCTTTAATAGAGCGTATATTAAGTAGAATTAGTATCGGTAATACTTACCACAAATTCACAATCCCTATATCACTTTTAAAGCTACTTAAGGAGCTTTTACTCTCTTCACCCTCACCCCCAAAAAAACTTTCTATATTAGGATAAGGAATATACAAATTAATTAGAAAGTAGATTTAAAAACGAATCAAATTACTAGCGTGACACAATGATTAATTTGATCTTAATTTCTTATATTAATTGGTCTTTTGCCTCAAGAAGAATAGATTCGAAGTTGCTTTGTAAGCAGTAAAAAAAATAAAAATCATGTTTGGATGCATTATCTAATTATTGAAAGCAATATCACTTATAAATATAATTACTGCACTTTAATAATTATGCATTCTTTTTTAGCAAATTAACTTCCTTCACTTCTTCTAAATTATAATAAAGTTTTCAAAATAAAAAATTTTATATTAATGTCTTAAATTTTTATATAAAAAAATTAAACTCGTTATAATAAAATGTTATATATGCATACAGCTATCATTGAACCAAAATATTTTGCAAATAATCTAATTATTTGTCGCCACTTTGACTTCGACCAAATGCAGAGTATTCAACAAAAACAATCGCAAATAAGTCCAACAACTGCAGCAAATTAACGGTCCGTGATTGCTCCATTTTTAATACCGCTCAACACAAGATCCAGACCCTGGACGGAAGCCACTAAATTGGCGGAGCTGAGTCGACACACGAGACACCACGTGGACAGACAGAGACAGCCACGAAGCTGAACCGTTCCCCGTCCGAAGGCCAGACCCACCGAAATCGGCCGTCTGCGCAATAAACACGTGTAGGCCATATACGACGACCATATGGTCTCGGCGGCTGCTCGGTGACACGCCACGTGCTGCCAGCGAACAGTCACGAACCTACGTCTCTGACGCAAAAAGACAATGCAAAGGAGAAAGAAGATAGAAAAATCGAAGGAAATTGTGTGTGGGGAAGGGAAAGTAAGAGGGAAGTCCTTATCGTGGACTTGAGTGTGTTCTGGAGCTTGTTCGAAGGTGGAGTGAATTATATCACGAATCACCATCACGTAATTTTAGATTTCCCATGCTGCCCCTTTTTTTATTCATTGATTATTATTTATTTTGGCAGTTTTTTCTAACTTCCTAAATCTTTGCCTAAATTTGATGGTACGCGAATTTTTTAAATATATTTAGAATATATATTTAAATATTATATTCTAAATATATATCTAAATATAATAATAAATATAATATTTTAAATATGTAAAAAAATTAAAAATAATATATTTATAATTAACATTCATTTTGAATCTAATAATTTATTTGTTTTTTATATATTTTTTTCATTTGAGTTGCTACTGTTGACTTGATTTATTCAGTTACATTATATATAATATAAAAATATAATTCATATTTTTAAATTAGATAGAAAAATTATATTCAATATATTTTTTATATTATAATTTATATTATATAAAAAAATAGTATTATCATATTAGTAGCATATTTATATCTAAATTGTTGTCAATTATCAACAGCCATATAATTTATTAGTATTTGATAGAATGCTAACATCTTAATTTTAATAAAAAAATAAAATTTTAATTGCAAAAAAATTTAAGAAAAAATATCACCTTCATTAAAGTATAAAATATGACGTCATAAATAAATAAAAATGATAATGGAATCCTCATATTTAAAGTGATTCATTCATGCATCATAACAAAGATTCCCATAAAAAAGAGTAAAAAGAAAAATATCAATAAAATGGACACCGTTGCAAGTTGTCGTGCATCAAAAAGCAAATTCATAAATAAATCACGTGGCCATGTAGAGAAATACCAAGTTGTACAATCTTTGCTTTGCTTAAGTTATGCTTATAAGCATTCTTTATTTACTCAATTTTTTTTATAAAAAATTTTTATATTAAATTAATAATGCTCATAAAACTAAAAAAATAATATAATAATTATTTTTTTATTTTAAAAACTTTAATCAATGTAAAGTAATAACACTTGAACGCTTCGAGTTCCGATGCTATTTTCATTCCAACATTATTTTTAAATAATAAAAAATAATTAAAAAATAAAATAAAATAAAATATTTTATAATACGGATTTAACATAAATATCTTTTAAGTGAATTTTTGTAAGATTAAATTTGATTTTAATATTAAAAATTATTGTTTTAATTTTAACTTTTTCTTTTATAAAAAAAATTGAAATGTCTTAAATTTTAAAATAAAGACTTTGCAGCAAATCCCCAACTTAGTCATACGGGTTTGCTTGTCCCCAGCTAGGATTAGGTTATTTTTCTTAATATATTCTTAAAATTAAAAAAAAAAAAAAAAACTTAACCTGGGTCTACGTCGATTAACCGAATTATATAGGCATAAATTAATTAAAAAAATTTTATTCTTTATCCTTAATCAATTTTTTTTTTATTTTTAGAAGTTACGTTAAAATAAAAAAGTATAAGAGTCATTTATACATAATTTTTTTCATTATTTATTTCCGTAATAAATTTACTTAAAAACAAAGCACCACAACAGTATAATCTTAAATCAGTTTTTAATTAGCCAAAAATCCAGATTATCCAAAACGAAAAGCAAAGCTGGAGATTTGTCCCATCCAGTTAATTCCGTTAATTCCCAATGGTACTTTAGTGATTTAACTCTTCCCTTTCCTGGTCGCAAGCAATTTTCCACAACGAAAAAAACTCAGAAAAACAAAAAAATAGAGGGGGAAAAAAAGAGTTGGCAAAGGAAAAATCAAAGAAGAAGAAAGGAAAGCTCTCTCTTTCAAGCTTCCGTTTCAACAAACCGAGCTTCTTTGACTCTCTCTTTTTCAAAAAAAAAAAAAAGGAAATATTTTCTTATGTTCTGTAATTCGTCAATTTCTAAGTAGAAAATTTGCCTGTATATTTGTAAATATTATAGTTTAGAAGTTCTTCCGTTCAAACAATTTCTTCCTTTTGATTCTTTGCTTTTTATCTTCTCTGTGTGTGTGTGTGTGTATATATATAATATCATATAAATATACGTGTTGAACCAAAGAAATTTCATTGCTTTTTAGATCTTACTCTTGAGATTCCAATTGGGTCTCTTTTAACAAATTCATTGGCTCTTGATTGTAGAAAAGATCCTTACGCTGAGAAAATTGTTGGGTTTTCTGGGTGAAAATCAAAATATATTGTATCATTGTGGAATTTGTTTGGGTAGTGAAAATTTCTGGCTTTGGTTTTTTTTCTGGGGAAACTTAGTGGTTTTGTTTGGTGTCCGAGAAAATTTGTTGTTTCCCTGGAGGAACTGGGCTTTGATATTTAATTAATATAAAACCATTTCTTTTTGGAATCGATCTTGGTTTGTTCGTAGGCCATGGCGGTTTCAACAATAGCTCTTTACGCGAGTCCGCCGAGCACCGTGTGTTCCACGCCGCCCCAGGTCAACATCAATTCTCACGCTTCCTACGATTTCGACTTGAATTCAAGATCCTCGTCGACTTCCTCGACAACGGCTTCCTCTTCTTCTCAGAGACCCATTGTTGGTGGCCTTTCATGTCTTTTCTCCTCAACTTCGGTAAAGTCAAGCTTTTCTAGCGGTGGGGGAGAGGATTTGGGGTCTCATAGAGGGGAAGAATTGAAGGAATTAAGCAGTTCATTATGTTACTCATCAAGTAAATTCGCTGGTTCTTCTTTGAAAACCAATCAGAGCCCAGTATCGGTGTTTCAGGGCCCTGTTTCCTGTAGTAGCAGCAGCCCTCCAATGCGAATTGTTCGTGAAAAGGCTGGGGACGGGAATTTTCGGGGCTCGTTTCGTGCTGGGACTAATCGATTGTTCAATGGATTCATTAGGGGTGCATTAGGGTCTTGTGTTCATTATGATTCCCAAGGTTTTGAGGCGCAAAGTAGTGGTTGTGTTGATGAATTACCATTCACCATGGAGGATAATTTCATGGAGGAAGTGAATTCAGATCCTTCTGCTAAAGAGTTGCTTTTAGGTGCACAAATTAGGCACAAAATCTTTTCTGAAGATGTCGTAGTCAAGGCATTTTATGAAGCCGAGAAGGCGCATAGAGGACAGGTAAAAACGAAGAAATCAATGTTTAGTTCTTGATGCTTTGTTGTCTCTCATTGTTCAAAGGCTAATATGAATTTCTTTGTCTGTAGATGCGTGCGAGTGGTGATCCTTATTTGCAACATTGTGTAGAAACAGCGGTGTTGTTGGCAGCCATTGGTGCTAACTCCACAGTAGTTGCTGCTGGCCTTTTACATGACACCCTTGATGATGCATTCTTGAGCTATGACTATATTTTTAGGACATTTGGTGCTGGGATTGCTGATTTAGTTGGAGGGGTAAGAGATATGAATTTCTTTGGTGTATTGTGTTGATTGATTTATTTTACCAACCCAAATTAGATAGTCTTGTCTTGCATTGGAATTTTTGGTTTATTCAATTGGCAACCTAATGGTGCAAGTATGAAGGACTATTTGTGATGTCATATTTAGTTAATTTCTCATCTTATAGGACAGTGATATGCATATGATTAGGATTTGTCCATTACTTTATTTGAACTGGGCTAATAGTTGTTGCTTTATTATGGTTGCTGATATAAATGATCGTGAGTGAGGTTGTAATGACAAAACACAGGGCTATTGGATATTCATTGCAGGATGTGTTGTTCTTGTTGTTTCTCTTGGTAATTCAATTAATATATTACTCTGTAGTTTTAGTTTGAACTTCATTTCCTAGTTAAAATTAAAATATCTAGGTATAAGCTTCCCCAATCTAGAGCATTATAGACCACATATGCATGGCTGCCACTTGGTTTGCGTTAAATTCCTTGTAAATTTCTGGCATTATAGCAATCAATATTCTTTTGAATAAAGATGTGAGATTTAAGATTCTAATTATTCTATCATTATATAAATCATATAGGTATCCAAGCTTAGCCATCTGAGTAAGCTAGCACGAGAAAATAATACAGCGAGCAAAACTGTTGAAGCAGATCGTGTGCACACCATGTTCCTTGCCATGGCAGATGCAAGAGCTGTTCTCATTAAGTTGGCGGATCGGTTGCATAACATGATAACACTAGATTCTTTGCCTTCGCACAAGCAACAGAGGTTTGCTAAGGAGACTTTGGAAATATTTGCACCTTTGGCCAATCGGTTAGGAATCTCTAGTTGGAAGGAGCAATTAGAGAATCTATGTTTCAAGCATCTCAATCCAGATCAGCACAAAGAACTGTCCTCTAGACTTGTGGACTCCTTTGATGAGGCAATGATCACTTCTGCTATAGAGAAACTCGAGAGAGCTCTTAAGGATAAAGAAATTACTTATCATGTTCTCTCTGGACGACATAAAAGCTTATATAGCATTTATTCAAAGATGTTGAAGTATGTTATCCCTCTCTACCTCTCTCTCATACACACATAAACACCCATGGCAGGCTGAGGAACATGGAGAGATTCTTTTACATGCACGTTCACTCCCAAGCATGACTTTCATTGAGAGACATTTGCACAGGCACACACACATGTGCTGTCGTCTGCATGTCTAACTAGTTGAACTCAAGGTTAAGTTAGTCAACCATAACATAAGCTTGCTTCTCTTAAAATAAAAGCTGGAAAGTCTTACGTTTATTTTTTTGGCACATTAACTAGAAAAATACTCTTTCCTGTAATCTTTTCTCAGAAGAAAGACTAGGCACATGTTTTGGGAAATTTCTTTCTAGAATTTGGTCGACAACTGAGTAAGCAAAAGTTGGGTGAGTAGGCCGTAACTGTCTTGCTAGATGTTAATGTGAGAAAGGAAGTGATCATTCTTGTTGTGAAGATTCACGCTGTGCAGTGGTGGCTTTTTTTGAATTGCAACTCACAAAGCAGTTATTATTGAAGTAGTCAAGTTAGCATGTCCTATAAGGCTATAAGTCAATCTCTGAGATTATTTTTAATGACATAAGTTCAGTATCTAATGTAGTGTGACTATCTATTTGTTTGATTATAGCAACATATTTCATCAGGTTGTGGTGGGATCTAAATAATTTTATGATATCCCTATTTCTTGTTGTTCAATTGTTTAATAAAATTTACATTTTTGATGTGATGTTATGTTGTTTTTTGCAGGAAAAAGTTGACCATGGATGAAATCCATGATATTCATGGACTACGAGTAATTGTTGAAAATGAGGAAGACTGTTATGAGGCTTTGAGAGTAGTTCACCAGTTGTGGTCTGAAGTACCTGGAAAGCTGAAGGACTATATAACTCACCCTAAATTTAATGGGTATGGTATAGCTTAATATGTACTGGTATTGTTCTTAGATAGAATCTAAAAATGCGGAAGTTCCTTCTAACTTCTAACCTGCAGGTATCAGTCCTTGCACACGGTGGTGATGAGTGAAGGTACGGTTCCACTTGAAGTTCAAATTCGAACAAAGGAGATGCATTTGCAGGCTGAATTTGGCTTTGCAGCACATTGGAGATACAAGGAGGGTGACTGTAAGCACTCTTCATTTGTTCTTCAGATGGTTGAGTGGGCTCGATGGGTTGTGACTTGGCACTGTGAAACAATGAGCAAGGACCAATCTTCAATTGGCTACACTGATTCTGTCAAACCACCCTGCACCTTTCCTACTCATTCCGATGATTGCCTATTTTCTTATAAGCCTCGCTGCAGCCAGGATGGGCCTGTCTTTGTTATGGTGATTGGAAATGATAAGGTATGTTTCTTAAATGGCACTTTATTGCTTTCAAGTTGGCATGGTCATTTTGTGCTGCATGCTTGAATGTTATCTTTCCATCGAAATGGAAGACAAATCTGTATCCATACTTTTAAGCAAGCATGGGAGTTAAGCCTGTACCATAGCCTATCTGATAATCAAATTTGTGTGCTTTGGGAGGCTTCCATTTTACTTACAGAAAGAGCAATTAATGTAGCTGCATTCCCTACATTTTTTAATCTATTATCTTTGCATTAATCAGAAATTTGGTCTGAATATTTATGTTCATGAATGTCGCAGATGTCGGTGCAAGAGTTTCCTGCAAACTCAACAGTGATGGATTTGCTGGAAAGAGCTGGGCGGGGAAACTCAAGATGGTCACCGTATGGGTTCCCTGTCAAGGAAGAATTGAGGCCACGGCTGAACAATGAGCCAGTGAGCGACGCTACATGCAGGCTGAAGATGGGTGATGTGGTGGAATTAACACCAGCCATTCCTGACAAGTCTTTGACAGAGTACAGAGAAGAGATACAACGCATGTACAACCGAGGTCTCCCTGTTTCGACTACTGGGACTCCAGCTAGTAATATGGTTGCCACAAGAATTTGATCCTTTTCTATCGTTTCTTTATGCTAACCCCCCCCCCCAAAAAAAAAAAAAAGCAATGGGTTTTCCTTGTATATAAATGAAATTTGTACAGAACAAAGCTATATGGTTCTGTTACTAGGAAACATTGACTTCACTGGATTCAACGAAGAATTCAAGATTGATTTCTCAATAGTTTCCTCTTCTATTAATGCAATTGTATATTTTATTTACATACTCCCAAAACAGATTTTCCTTTTCGTCCATGTTAAACAACTAAAAATCTAATATGTCTGATGGCCGTTACTTCGGGATATGGTTTAGAATCTCACGACAAGGAAACAAGAGGAAAAACACCTGGATATCTTATTTGTCCGGCCAAGACCTTTCTTTTCAAAGTTCTCTATTGCCCTATCCTTACTTCAAATCCTTTAAAGCCAAGCATTAAAATTATAAGCATAACAGAAAAATAGTGCCCAAATTGCCAGAAAGAGATCGAACTAGGAGTGAACAACATTAACACCACCACTGGAAGAAGAAATTTCGATCCGATTACAATGATCCATTACATTCAGTCAATGATAACAGATGAAACATCAACCTTTTTCTTCATTTCTTTATAATGATAAAACTTCATGCATTGCATATATCCCTACACAAAAGGATTGTTGAAACATCTTATAGAAAAAGAATCCTCACTTAGATCGCTTAGTGAGAGGAAATGATACTCTTTGAGATGCTGGGTGTGGCATATCAGTCTTATGCTCTTGCGAGGAATTAGGTTCAATACTTTCTTCATCCTCTTCTGTCTCTTCCATTGCCTGAGCAGGTTGCTTCTTGGGGATAGCAAATTGGTAGTTCGTCTTGATCAATGTATCCTGCTCAGGTGGGAGGGGAATACCAGGTCCCGGTATTGCCTTTGGCAATGGAACTTTATTCCTATTTCTTGCCAACTCCAATAGCACCTAACAACATCAAAGAAAAAATATTTTCACAATCTAAACATGATAATCAACTGTCACTGAAGAAAGAAAGGGAAAAGATGGTAATAAGAGATGGGAAAGGAACAAAAATACAAGATTTATGTTATTTTAGCACTAAATTGATCAAAAGCTATAGAATTGAAAACAATTTTGTTAAACGTCAAGTAGGGAAAAAAACGTTTTTGGGCAAAATTACCTCTCTGGGTGGGGGTTGCGAGAAGCTGAAGTTGACTTTGGATTGAATAGCGAGTTTGACATCATCGCAGTCGATGGTTTGCTTCCCAGCATGCTCAGAATAGACCTGTGCATCCGTCAATACATCGACGACATAGCGATACCACAGCTCGAGAAACTGATGGATAACGCGGGGTTCATAGTCCTCGACACCCATTGATTTCAGCAGTGACTTGACGATCTTAGCATCCCTCGGCATGTCTTCTTCCCCTTCTGCCATTTGCCTTCGCTAGGCCCTTCACCCCCCCGCCCCCCAATATCAGAAAGTTAATGTCACAAATAATGGGGGATTCGATTCCCAATCCATGAAGCTTGATTTCTCAGCTTTCAAACAAGTAAAATTAACGAAACAAAAAGGAAAAGGATCTAAAATAAAAAACAAAAGAAAACCCTAGTCAGAGAAAGAAGATGTGAAATTACCTTCGCAAAGAGGTCGACAATAGCAGAGATTTCAGCAGTTTCCGCTGCAGAGGATGAGAAAAGGATAACGAGGGAGAGAGATTCGAAAGCCTTCAAACTTCGGGAAATCGATTGAATGGGTAGCAAATGCGGAGGAGAGGACTTACTCGGGTCGGGTTTGAACTTTAAAGAATAGCAACAACTTATTTATAATATATATTTTTTAACCATCCCAATCTAATCTAAACCCCTAATTATTATTTAATTAACTCACGTGGGAGAAATTACGCATTTAAATTTTTTTAAACCCACAATCTTCATAAGTTTCTCAGCAGGATATAATATATGTCGTTTAAACAAGCACCCAATTGGCTAGAATTGTTATATACTTTATGCTAATTATAAAAATATTTAAAGTTATGAGTTAAATATCACCCGTTCAATTACTAAATTTAAATTTCAAACAATAAATTTAAATTAAAAAATAATATAATCTTATAATAAAATATACGTAAATATAACATTTATAAGTTTGTAAGTTACCTATTTAATAATAAATTTAAAATATTTATACATATTTATGAATTTGAGATTTATTCTTTTATACCTAATAAATTATATTAAATTTTAATTAATTTATATAATATATATATATTATTCTAAAAATTTACATAATAACAAAAATATAAATTTAAACTTTCAAATTGATTTACTCAACATATCATTAAATAAATTCATAATTTATGCTACTAAAATAAAAAGATTGATATTTTTAAATTTTTGTATAATATTTTTTAAAGGAATATCGATTTCCTAAAAACTACTAATTCCATCTTAAAAAATTTACTATATATAAAACTGTTTTTTTTTCCTTTTTCTAAAGCATGTTTTTCTTCCTTCCATCTTGTAAATAATTTTTTTTTAATTTAATTGATATCATAAATCAAATGATATAAAATATATAAAATAAATAATAAAATATTAATAAAAATATAAAAATAAAGACAAATATGTGTTTTACTTTAAAAAAAATTCATTAAAAAATACATATATAAATAAAATTTTAAAACGTACTTTATTTTCTTTTCAAAATATATATATATTTTTTGCCCCTAAGGTGTACCGGTTATAATTCTAAAAAAGAATTTACAGCAAGAATTTACAAATAAAATGAGATTTTATTTCATTAATGGTATTATCAGATAAAAATAACATTTTTTTTTCTAAATTTTATCAATTTATAAATGATTTATTATATTCAAATAAATACCTCTTATTGCACACAAAATAAATAAATAAGTAAATTAAAACTTGGCCGAGGCGGGGCATTTTGCTTCACGTGCGGTCGATCACACTCTCTGCTTCAGCTGCAGGCGCCGGTTCCCTCTGTTTTAACGCTGATAAGTGACCTCCGATGTAGAAGAAAAATTTAAAAAAAAAAAAAAAAAACCAAACAATCATCAATATGTCCTCGATTGAACAAGCCTTCGCGTCCTTAATCTCCCAACTAGCGCTCTCATTTGATGGCGCCGTACTAGGTGCTGCCCTAGCCTACGCCGCCTTCCGCACAATCTTCCGGTTCAAGTTGACCTCCAAGGCCCTCCGCAAAATTCGTGGTGCACCATACTTCCGCGTGGACGACCTCCGTTCCCTCCTCGAAGACGACAGGTCGGATTCCACCGAAGAACCAATCGTCGTAATTCGGGGCGCCGTCGAGGCTAGGTCGGTTGCTGTTGGACGAAGCTGGAAGAGCCTCAAGAATAACGTGCTCGTTTCTCAAGAGTCCGGAGATAAAGCCGTTATTATCCAAAGAACACAAACTGTAAGGACTTAGACCTAAAGATTATTTTTATATAATCTGATTATTAAAGTTCTAATTTTTTATTTATTATTATTTTTTTAAAAAATCAAGTATATTTACCATGAATGGAGAGGATTGTTTGGATGGACTTCTGATTTACGTGCTATTATTGGGAGATCGTGGGATAAAAAAGAGTCAACTTCAATGAGAACAGTAAGTTCAAAACTTTCAATTTTTCTGTAATTTTAAAAATTGATATTTTTATGCTTAATTGTTTTAGTTGTCTAATGCTGTCCAATTAGAACTTTTCTTGGTGTGTTTATTATGCTCAAGCATTGGAATTTTTTTTTTCTGTTTTTGTTATATTAATATTCCTTTTGGTCCTTTTTCCTGTTTTAATGTTCTGCAGGTTCCTTTCGTTTTGGTTGAAGGCTGTCAATGGCCGCAATCTGGTTTCATCGTTGTGAATATGGATGGCTCGAGGCATCCCCTGCCTCTTACTATAGTTTATCATCGATTGCAGCCTATCAATGCTTCGACATATACATTCCTTCAGGCTTTGTTTGGTCATGAATACCCTGTGAGTTAAGAAAAATTAAAATTTTTATTACTTCTTTTGAATCTAAAATCTAAAGATTTACATTGCTTATTGATTGCGGCATTGCATCATTTGTTAAATAGACTGCTCACCTGTATGAAAATCATAATGTTATCTGCTTTTAAGGTTGGTCTGCTTGATGAAGAGAAAATTCTTCCCTTGGGAAAGGAAATCAGTGCTGTTGGCATTTGCAGTTTAAATAACGGAGTACCTGAAATTAAGCCATGCAAGGAGCTTCCTTTTTTCCTGTAAGTGGTCCAGTGACAGCGTATTGTTATCTTTTTATATTTTACTTTGAGGACTCGGAAAATTTCGTACTTATAATGCAAAAACCAAAAGCCTAGCCGTGCCTAAAATCTTTTATTTGTTATTTGGACTTGGCCGATTCAAATTTTCATGCTTGTAATGTGAAATAGAAAAGCCTAGATCTGTTGCAAAATTATTGTTTCTCTATTGTAATTTAGTTGCTGTTTTTCTTAAAAATTTCATATTGCATTCTCAGTTCCATTATTTACTTAGCAAGAATAAAAAGGAAAATGACTTGAAAATGGCCATAGTCCAGATTAACCTTAAATTTAATTGTATTGCTTCAAATCATATATCTTACAAACCTCTTCATGCTTGCAACTACAGAACTGACATGACAAAAGATCAGATGTTGTTAGATCTTGCCTTCAAGACAAAAATGCTGTTATGGAGTGGTATTGTCCTTGGTTCACTGTCTATTGGTATTCTTGGCTATGCTTTTGTAAGGTATTTTGTTTTAGTCTAATGTTTTTCTTTTTCTTTCTCTTACTGCTGAAAGTTTCATTTGATTTATCTCCTATAAAAAAACTGTAGACCATTTTAAAAAAAAAGTGCAGCTATGCATATTCTTTTCTTAACTTTGCACTACATGATTGCCTTGTTCACTTTGTTAAAGGTAAAGATAATTTGGTTGATGAATTGCCTTCAGGAACTGGAATAAATGGAAAGAAAGGTGGCTAAGACGGTTTCAGCAAACAGCCAATGCTGCCACTGATCACTCCACCTCGCAGATTGATTTGGATGAAGAGGCGGGTGATGTTCCAGATGGAGAGCTGTGCGTGATTTGCTTGATGAGGAGAAGATGGTCTGCATTCATTCCATGTGGGCATCTGGTTTGTTGCCAACATTGATGCCCACATTGTGCTGTATCAGTTGAGCGGGAATTGCTGCCAAAGTGCCCTGTTTGCCGCATGGCAATCCGTAGTTCAGTGCGAATATATGCATCTTAATAAGTAGAATGTGGTTACTGTACTGAACTTTTTAATCATTGCACAACATATTGACATCTGGATCTCACGAAAAAGCTTCAGGTAATAGTTCCATACCATTCCCTATAGTTGGACCTGTTACTATAGCACTGCTAACTGGTTTCCATAACATTTGAAAGGGGGCTGGAGTTGACTTAGCTCCATAGCATGGTTACGGCAATGTGAATGGAATTAAGTCAAACTAGAGATTTTTGTCCTTTAATCATTTTTGGGAAAAGCTTCCAACCATGTTAATTTGTGTTTTTGAATTTAATTTCATTCTCTCCACCTTATGTAGATACTCAACCCAAGCCTAGTAAAAAAACGGAAGCAAAATGTAAATTCCATTTCCCAACCTATAATTTTAGAACACTGACTATTTGGATGAAAGAATATGATAATGTGTTAGTTATTATGCATATTCATGTTCTTGATATACTGTCAAAAGATTATTATTATTATTAGCATTTTTAGTAGATAATATTGAACTGTTTGTAAAGTTCTTGAAATGATTAGTGTAATCCTTATTGGAGATATTGAATGTAAGCATCGTCTCCATTTTTCAAGGGACAGAAGCAGGAAATAGAATTGCAGTGTTGTTCATGTCAAAACTGATCCAACACTAGACTGAAAACCATCCTTCACACACAGTTATTACACTCCACGAATTTTCATAGCCAGGGATTATTGGAGAAGAAAAACAAAATAAAACCCCAAAAAATATAAATATATATCTAGAACTGGTTTTAACTCTCCTCTATCTTGATATCTAGCTTCCACAATGAACAAAATGATACAGGCTGCCCTTTCCACCACAACCCAACACAACCATCTTTCTCTTCAACTCTCATCTCCCAGTTACTGTCATACTTCCTCAGCAACGCTCGGGCTCCATCAATGGCGTCCTCTCCGAACACTTCTCCGGCAAACCCCACGCCTCGCATCCTCTCGCACCATTTCTCTTTCCCTTCGTTCATCTCTCCTCGGTTTGTTAATGCCTTTGCTGCCTCTCCTTCCATTACTCTTCTTTCTTCACTCTCTCGTCCTTTGAATGCCGAGCTTGTTGAGTCCAAGAACTTCCATAGGTAATCCACTCTCCGTGAGAATCCAGTTGCGAAATCTCCACAGTTGCTGCAGCTACAATCCATGTTGTTCTCGCTTAGAATCACCCCTTTTGGTTCTAAGCTTCTTAGCATTTTCAAGAACTCGGTTCTTTGATCAGGCCCATTGTGGTTCAGATGATGCAGTCGGAATTGCGCGCAAACTATCAAGGTCTCTCGGGGTGAGTTGTCAATAGCTTCTGCATTCAGGTTCTGTAATGGGTGGTTCTCAAGTCTATTTATTTGTAAATTGATGTTCATGGACTTGGCAAAACCAGGAAGTCGAGAATAGAAATTGTGACCGAGTGGGCCAACAGAAAAAGGGGTGTCTGTGATTTGGTTGTTTTCAGCTTTGGCCGCCACAACTGTGATGCGAACCAGGGGAGGTGGCCCTCCAGAACGGCGAGACAAGGCCTCAAGAAGCGTCGGCCATTGAACACCATGAGATACCCCGATATCAAGAATATGAATATTACGCGTCTTATCAGGCTCTTGAGCAAGAATTTGGAGTATGGAAGAGTTTGCTATGGTATTAGGGAATGCAAACCAAGGACTAACCTCGTAGAATTTGAGCAAAGATCGTTGAAAGAACTTAGGCTCTGTGGAAGCAAAAGTAACTGGCCCTGTCGAGGCAGAGGAAGACGACAGGTGGTGGGTCAGGGCTCGTAGGCCGTGATCTGCAAGCCTGTGGTTGGCATCTCCGGTGGATGAGGCGAGCTCGTTGAGAACATACAATAGATGTTGCACACGTGTGAGGTTACCGGCAGTTATGGCTGCCGCACAAGGGTTTAGCAACTGTTCTGCCCATCTTCCTTCCTTGTTATTACCGTTATTACAGTTATTTCCCGAAGACTTGTTTGAATTTTTCTTGTTTCCAACTGACCTTTTATTCGCCGTCACCTCTTCAAGTCCTGCTTTACCGTCTTCGTTTTCGTCAATCTTACTGCCCTTATTCTTCTTGTGCTGATGATTCTGAGATGGCTTTGAAATCAGGTCATCAGAGGCTTTCCTTCTCTTGGATGAATTGGACGGCAAGGGAGGATTAGGAATGATGGAATCAGACTGTATGAGACCATTGTTGATATTATTTGCAACAGCAGCAGCAATTGTTGGACTATTGATAGAAGTTGCAGCAGCGCCTATGTGAATCAGATCTTGGCCTATATCTTGATTCGGATCCCACCATTGATAGCTATTGATGTCACCTGAGTCGTACGGATCATCCAAGAACGATGGAAGGAACGATAGCGAATCCTCAAGCCAATCCAAGATATGATCTGGGGTCGGGTTTGGTTCTGCTTCTTCGATTGTCATGATTCTAGTTTGAAAAACCGAGCTTCAAAACGGAGAAAAAAATAAGGGGTTGAGAAATATGAAGTTTTTTGATCATTGACCAAAAGAAAGAGAGATGGTGCTTGTAGACATTGTCTTTCATTTTTTGACATATTTAAAACATAAAATAATGTATGGGGCAGTGATGCAGCTTTGGAAGTAGACGGTAAAGGGAATATTGAAACAGTTGTGTTTATTGTTTTATTTGGAAGATGCGATGTTTTTTCTTTCTTTAATTAAAGTTTTTTTTTTTTCCTTCTATTTGTTTAAGGCTGTAAGAAATGTTAGAAACTTTTGTTTATGTCAGGTTTTGAGGATCAACTTATTCTCTTGGATGTCACCGTTAGTTGAGATATAGAAATGATGACTGGGAGAGTAAAGGGATTGAGATGAGCTTCAATTTGGGCTTTGAAGGGACGGGAACGCTGTTTTTGCTAATTATAAAGTGGGAGTCTCTGTTTTTTATTTTCTGAGTGTTTTGGGTTGGCAACGCCATGCACCGCTGTGAGGATTTTCTGGTTTTTAGTCCCTGTATTAATTCGTTTACTAAACTTCAAGTACGACTCCTTTTGCTATTCATTTTGCTATACAATTCTACCATTATACGTGCGACTCGAAAGTCTGAAACCTCTTCGGAGTACATCTTATGTTTAAGAAAGTCATTACCTTAGCCCAAGTCTCAAACAGTTGACCAGCCCAAATCCTGATTACACGAAATTGAGAATAATTATCCTATAAATTCCCGGTCGTACAAATATTTGACTAAGCCTAAAGCCCAAGTCTCAAGATTAAGAACTTCCTGATATGACAATCGGGACGAAGCAGCATTACAAACTCGAAAACTTTGATGATCCATCATTGGAAACAAGATCTTTAGCAACATGCCATAAGGGTGAATTCTGCATCAGATACACTCTCCATCCAATCTCAGCTGTATATCCTTTGTTCTCCTTAACCACATTGTTACCTCTCTCATCCAATAAATCCGAGAAAGCTTCCAATGTAAAATGTTTTTTTTTCTCATATTTCATTCGTTTTTCTAAGAGATGAGAGCAAGATGATTTCTTTCAAATCAGGATTCACGTCCTTCCGACTGGTATGGAAGCAAATTCCCAAATTGTCTTCCGGTTCAAGTATGAAACAGTGAATGACATGCAAATGCAACAGCGGGAGAATTACACCCTTTCGAGGTTTATAACAATGGGATTAGAGTGAATCGTACAAAAAGCCATTTTCAATCTCTGCCACTTTTAAGGCCTCTCCTGAGCTTGAGGTCCGAAAGTATGGGCCTCAACAGCTGAAATAAGTAATAAGCTCGGTGGAGATACTTGTATTTGTCCTTAATTTATCTGTGATTTAATTGAACTCTTCCTAATGGGTATTGACTTTTGTTTTTCTTGTTTAGAGAAATCATCATAACAATCGTTGTACTAATAGTGGATAAAGTTTTATGAATTTGCTGATGTGTAATTATAGCTACATATTATATATATATATATATGTATATAACACGATAGCAATAGTTAAAAAGATTCGCTGGTGATTTGGATATCAACACTGCTTATCATTCATAATTTTCATAGTAAGTGTGGGTAAGCCTCTCAGGTAAGTCTTGTTTATCAGACCAGTTATGTCTGGGTCCGAGTAGCTGCATTCATTAATATGTCATGGTTTGAGAGTTAGATTGTATCCGAAACTGCCAACCGAACCTGGTAAGAATGCAGTCCAATTTTTTTTTTCTTCACCATTTTTTAAAGTAGCTTGCCAAAAATTTAGGGGATTATTTATGGATGTTATGAATATAGTA
>JBBYHL010000003.1:2267248-2281670 GCA_038381835.1 Adansonia madagascariensis
TTTTTTTTTCTTCACCATTTTTTAAAGTAGCTTGCCAAAAATTTAGGGGATTATTTATGGATGTTATGAATATAGTAGCTGGACAAATTGAGAAGGCACTCATTTTAAGGAGAAATGAGGTGTTGGAGACAGCCAAAAGTTCAGGTCTGTGCAGGGAGTCAGTAGTCAGTCACCTTTCTTTCTCTAGGTGTACAATAATACCAGTAGCAGTAGCATTTGCTAGTTAGTAGATAGTTTCACTATTTGAATTTCATTTTAAAAATTGTGTTCTTCGGCTTTTTCTTAATACAATCCGTTTATGGATTTTGTGAGCATGTCAGAGACATACAAAAGCAGCAAAAAAATGAAGCCGCAGGAGCACTGCAGCAGCAAGCAGCATAGCAGAGGCAACAAATCCCTTTTCTGAGAGCTCTTTAGATTGTTTATAGATTGTTCTACTTCTTGTTCCATCTGAGATTATATTATAAATATATGGGTTTGTTTTTGTTCTACTTTAAAGATGATTAGTGCCAGAAATAGGTGCCCTTTTACTTCAAATCAGTGGCAAGAGCTTCAACACCAAGCCCTCATCTTCAAATACTTGGTTTCAGGAGTTCCTATCCCACTTGAACTCATTTATTCTGTCAAATTAATTTTCGATTCGTCTTTCGCTTCACGCCTCTTCCCTCACCAAACTAGTAAGTACTATATATGCAAAAACAAATTGGACTTTCTATTCATTATGCCTTTGTGCATTTTTTAGCTCGAATTTTCTCCTTTTTTTAAAAAAAAAAAAAATTGTGATCAACTCTCTCCTTGTCAAGTAACTTTGTATCTGGTGGTGGCTGCAGTTGGGTGGGGTTGTTTTGATGTGGGTTTTGGTCGAAAAGCCGACCCAGAGCCGGGGAGGTGCAGGAGAACAGATGGAAAAAAATGGAGATGCTCAAAACAAGCATGCATTGACTCCAAGTACTGTGAGAGGCACATGCATAGAGGCAGGAACCGTTCAAGAAAGCCCGTCGAAGTTAATTCAACAGCTACAACAACAACCTCAACATCTTTCTCATCAGTCAACAGAAACCTTTCCATTTCAACCTCCAGTTCTTCTTTCTCTTTCTCTCCACTCTCTTCTTCTCCTACGCATACTCAAAATTACATCCATCGCAATCCTAACCAAGCCACCCATCTTGACCCCTTGTTTTATTCTCATTTTCCCACTTCTACAAGATCTCCTGGTTCATGCTTATCAGTTCCTCACCATTTCTTGGACTCTGGAACTGGAATTGCTTACTCTCAGGCTGATAAAGTTTACAGGTTTTTCTTACAGCTTAAAGCAGATTGAATAATTCTTTTTTACCTTGTCATCTTTCTATAATTAATACCTGTAAAAGTTGTTATTCTTTACTGATAGATATGTTCATGGAACAAGGGAGGACGTGGATGAAAGATCTTTCTTCCCGGAAGCTTCAGGGAGTGTGCGAGTTGTACCTGATTCTTAATCATCCATTGATAGCCAGTTCTTACAAAAGCTACCCTCAGTCAGAGTATCAGGGCATTGGTGACAATGGTTCCAAACAGAGGCAGCAAAAACAAGAGCAGCATTGCTTTGTTTCGGGTACTGATATCAACTCAGCTAGGCCAATCAAGCTAGTTAAAGATGATGAAACTCGAAAACAAGTTCAACAATTTTTTGGGGACTTTGACACAGAAAACCCTGGCTCTGGGCCTGATCTTGCATCCAATTCCAGGGCCCCATTCAGGCAATTCAACTTGACCATCATCTATAATTTAATTAATTTCTTTTTTTCCATGTTGCACAAATTTTTTGTCCACTTGCTCACACCCGATATTTTTGCTCCTGCAGCTAGTTGAGGTCTCAATAATGGATCTAAAAAAGCACTTGAATGATGGGCCAATTGAATTCTTTAGCTCTTGAAATTGTGGCTAGGACTGCTTTGTTCTGATAAAAGTTGTGAACCAAAGCAATGTGGGCCAAGGGAATAAGATATATCTATATGTTGCGACCCACCCTGATAACCTACTTTTATCTTCTTCCCTGAAGGAAACATGTTTCGAATTTGTAGACGTGCTTCTTTGACAGTAGCCAGGAGGCATCCTCATATGCCTTAGGGTCTGAAAACTTTCATAAGTAGTAATATATTTCCCCTTTGGTTTATGCTTTGTATTTACAAAACACATTAGAATCAGCCCAGGTTTTGTGTCACGTTGCCCATCGCCCCACCAAAAATGTATTTGCATATTTGCCGGTTTCGTATGGGAAATAATGCTCGGAGGAGGTAAGTGTTGTTCCCCTGCATGAGACATTTCCATAAAAATAAATTTCAATATTGAATTGTAGGAAACAATATGAACTAGTGATATTACATAGTTGACAGTTTTTATCAAAAGACTCAGTCGAGACTTTAGCCCCATGCCATAGTACAAGCATACTTAACCACAAGTTTACCATTAGAACCAAAATTCTGCACACGCAAAGGCAAATATAGTTAGATTAAAAGACAAACATAGACAAGGCCAGGCCAGGCCAGGCTAAGCAATTAAAATTTCCATACAGTTTATTTGTATTTTCGAAATCCATTTGGAGACACAAGCAAGTAATGGAGTGGCATCCTCTAAGAAAACAAAAATCACTCCATTTTTCAGTGATCATGCAGTGAAGTGAAGAAAATTTCTTTTTATTTCAATTCCAATGCGCAGCAGCTGATATATAGAAGTCATCGAAGTCATCACCTTCAAGGGGTTCTTTATAAATACCTAAAGCGTCTAATGTGGATAAAATAGATGGAGTTAAAGAATCTATTTTCAATGGAATAAACATGTCTGTCAGAATTCTCAGAACAATCTTTTAAGCCTGTGAACTAATGGACCATTTTCATGTTAAACTTCATCCGATTCTGCCATTCTGGGCCCGAATGTTAAATGTTAAATAAAGGGAAATAGTTGCAGATTTAAGATAAATAATCATCTTTATACATGAAGACATAGACAAACAGAAAAAAACATCCCATCGAACTCGCTAGTTGATATATGCCATATACCCAAGTTAATGCCGTAAAATTGGAGGTAGATTGATCTTTGTCATTATCATCCTATAAATGGAAAACATGTTGTTGTGTTCTGAAGATGACACATGTTCATAAAACAATAAGTTCTAAGCTAAATATTTTTTGTTCTTTCCTATTCTGGTTTTGTGTTTTTGGACAATCATCTAGTCATGAATGAAGATACACCGAGTAAGTTCCCTCTTTATAGAATCTATGAATACTCCCACAAGAGTTATCCAATGAACTAACATCAGCAAGAGGAAGTATCTAAGTATCATGACTTACATTCTACAGGTCAATCAGCAATTCATCCGGGTTTGGTGAGAAGGCACTATTGACATACACAAACTACAAAACAAGGGATAAGAAATCAATATTATGCAAACAATAGATTGAAATTGACTAGACAAAACTACAATAATATATATATATATATACACAAAATTGATTACCAGTGTATTCCGGTGCAGTTGCCGGCGAAGAAAATCAATTACTTTAGCAAATTTGTCGGTTCCAAGCATCTGTAAAATCAAAATTTAAGAAAAGAAAAATGCATTTCATTTGATAACAACCATTATATGCCAGAAGAGTTTGAATGAAAAATTTTCGGCTTCAAAAATACATTATTTTTTATTATTTCAAATGGAAACCTAAAATATCGTACTAAAGTATACTCACAAACACGGTTTAAGGAAGTTCCATTGATATGGACCTTTCGAGAATCACACCTAAAAGCTAGCTAAACCCACAAGGAACGCCTTTACTTTCCAATGTGGGATCAAGGTCCATACCTTAAAATTGGGATCTTAACATCTTTCAACTGAATTCAACTAAAATCCTGTAGCTTATTTTCGTGCAAATTAAACCAAGCTTCAAGTTACGAATCCAGACCTACTGCACCGTCAAAAACATGCTCATTGTTTTGCAACTGGTTTACATAATTTTAAAGCAAAGTCTTAAATCAAAGCCCCAAAATAGATATACTTAACCACATACGATTTCAAATTAAAACCAGAAAGCATGTCCTAGAAATGTATCAATCAAGATGCTTTCTCTAACTAATGTTTCTGAACATGAACAAAAGCATTGCCAAAACTCTATGCAGAAAAGTTCAATTGTTTCTCTAGGCAATTAAGTCAAGAATTCACATTCTAATGAGAAAGCCTAAATTGCCAAAGAAGAAAAAAGAAAAAAAAAAAAAAAAACATTACTGGGGTACATAATTTAATTAAGAACTAATTAGAATGCCATTCAAAGCATATTTTAATCCTCATCAAGAATCCACTTTTAAGATCAAAAATATAATGGGAATTTAGAATTATTCTATTATTTGATCAAAATTGCAATTTTTTTCTCATAAAAGAATTATTCTAGAATCTAGATTGGAGAACACTAAACCTTCTCGAGGGTATTAATTAATGCAAACGAAAATAAAATAAATACCTTGAATTTGGCTTGCTTTAGTATTGGGGCGTCCCCAGTTGCTCTCAAATGAACAACAACTGCGTCAAATTGAAAAAACCCAAGTAAAAGAAATTGGGGGAAAAAGACAATTAACTAAAAAAAAAAGGGAAACTCAAAATGCTAAGCCTAAATGAAGAGTTTTGACTACTCAAAATGGGAAATCGAAAAACTAGTTCATTTGTTTTCTAAAGGGTGGTTTTAATGACTGATCTTATCGAACAGACCTGGGTGACTCAGCTGCCATGGTTACCTGAGCTAAAACAGGAGTCAGGTTGAAGAAATTGCTAGTTCCAAGGTAGATTTTCAAGTTTCCAACAATATCTTAAGAGCCTAGGGGACCCAGTTTATTTATTGGTTGCTACAATTCTTTTTTGTCTTTTTTTTTTTTTTTTGTTTGTTAATTGGTTTTCAGTTTCCAGCTTATTTATTAGAAATAATTAAAAAGTATTAGTTAAACGAAACCTTAGGAAATTGAGCTTAATATAAGTCCTTTTTTTTTTTTTTTTTTCAATTTGATAATCTCACAATGCATTGGTTATGGAGGATGGGCTACTGGCTCTTGATTATGGGTATTGGATTATTTTGATTGATTTGTTGATTGGCCTACAGTACGTGTGAATTCTGAGTTTTTATTATGGGCTATATATTGGGTTTAGATTTAAATAAAAAATAATATTATTAATATATTTTTTAATTATTAATATAAATTCTGATATAATTATAAATTTATATAATAATCATGTTATTTTTTTTATTATATATTTTAATTATTTTTTCTCGTACCGTATCCAAAGTCGTGGGAGAAAATATTTCATATTTGTGATAAATAAATGAAAACTAATTTCAGACCTTTTCTTTTCTAGTTTTTTCCCCCTCTAACCGAAAAGGAAAAAGAAAAAGTTGGAGATGTAACTGTAACATCTAAACAATAATGAACTGTTTCTTCTTTTTCACATCCTATAGAAGACATGTTGCAAGAATTGCACCAGGCATCTAGAGAAAAGAGTTTAACCTAACATATATATATATATATATATATATATATATATATATATAGATACATATCAATCACTGAATCAATGTGCTTCGACAACCTAGTAGTTTCACGTCTAAAACGCAACTAAGGGATCAACTAAAATCATATGAAAATTAAATAAGGAATGCATCCAGGCCAAGCTCGATGATGCCACCGACGCAGATATAAAGGATTAAAACAGGGGACGAACTCTCCTTATAGCCTCCCCATTAATAAATTCAGTTACCAACATAAATCATGAATACAAAAATGATAAATTAGATGATCAAATGACGTGTAAACCATTTCCAACAGCAGTCACAGCTTTTGCTTTTGTCAATCCACTACAGCTTTAAGCTTCAGTAATTATATAACCTGCAAACAAAGGCGGTTTACAAGGCTCGTTACGAAATAGCCATAGAGGGGATGAACGCTTATCTATAATGAATTGCCAAAAAACAAAAAAAATTAAGAAACATAGTATGATCTAGACAGCATTGAACTATGTCTTGCGGTAAGTTCAGCAGCTAGACATGATTAAGAAAGAGGTTAAAAAACAATGAGATTTAAGAAAAAAACATTTCGGTATAAAATACGACTTAAATGATTAGAGAATTTGTTAGAATGCAATCTCTATCCGGCTCATTAGACTAAAGGATGACGTTAGAATGAATTTAGTAATAATGCTTAAACCAGGATCTCCCGATTGCTCAGCAATGAAATGATTTATATTTCATCTTTGAAAAGGAATAATGGCTGTATTTTTTTCTTCTGTTCATAACCTTACCATGTCGAGAATGTGTCTCATTGATATAAAAATAATAGAGATGTGATACATTCTAGCATGGATTCTGTAAGCTCAAGATATTCATAGATAAGTAGACAATTTGGACAGTGGCGAATGGAGGGGACACACTATATCATCAGTGAAAGTGAATCACATTACTCACCTATAATATCCAAATAGACACCTCGGGTTTGGGTCCAAATTATGAATAACAAGTTCTGTGCATTAATACCGAGTTATCTGCTGCAGCATTTGTGAACTAGCTGCTTGTGAAACCAACTGCTCGGAACTTGGTGACGGTCTCAATAAATGGTTTGCACCAACAGGGTTGCCAAGCCCTTGTCTCATCATTTCCTTAGGATTATTTGCATTTATTTCAGGCTGTGATGATTCCATCAGTGCTCGTATCTATCAAGTAATTTGCATAAAAGTAAAAGTTTTAATGCCTTAGGAAAGTAGAACATAATTTATACTTTTGTATCGAAAATTTCACTCACCATATCAAGACGCTTCTTGTGGAGGTCACTTGATAACTGCATGTTTTAAAAACAGGATTCAAAGTCATCAATTGTATTGTTTCTTATTTTGCAAATAATCAAATATAGTCATATAAACAAAAGGTGCTTATGCTAATAACATCAGCAGAAATGCTAGAGAAGATGGCTCAAAACGTTCAATTTAAAAGGCCAAGTAAAATGTCAAATGTGAAACACTAATATCGAGAGAATAAATTTTGACCACCGTAGATAAGTGTTAAACTAAGAGTTCCTAACCCTACAAAGGAAATTGGAATTAACATACATTAAACTCAAGATTCTAAGACGTTTTCTGCACTGACATCTCATAAATGACAAACAGAAATCCTTACCGGTCTTGTTTGGTTCCGCTCTTCACTTGAAAATCCTGGAATAGTCAAATGCCAGTTTTTCTCTGCAAATAACGCATTTATGTCATTCAATATAGCTCCATTAACTTCGCTTAGGATTAAAGTAACAAGAAATTATAACAGACTTATGCGGCTCAACATCTAAAATTTTTTACAATGCTGCACTGTAATACATAATTTGTCAAATATGACAAAATAAGAAGTGCATAGGAAGCCATTCTTTGAAGGAAAAGATTATACATAGATTATTGTAAGTTTCAGAAATTGTACTGACCACAACAGGATATATTTAGTTGTAAATGTAAGCTTAAACTTCTTTTTTGTTTATTGTAAGAAAAGCATAAAGCAACTTTGCACAATTATGTAAAAGGAAGAGAAATATCAGAACGCAGATTTCATCACGGAGAACAGTAGCTCACATGACACGTAATGCATGCCAACTTCAAATTATACGAAACCTAGATTATTCCTGAACATTACCCCATATAATAAAAAATAAAAGCACTAAGCATACATCTGTCGTATCCTCACATCAATAAATAACTCTGAAGAAATGCAAAATAGTGAAGCACAAACCTAAGTGTAGCAAGAGATCCCTGGACTCTAATGTTGATGATTTCCTATGCTTTGCCAAACTGCATGCAAATGTAGTCACCTGAAAACGAGTGAAGTGGTGTAAGTTTTAAACAAAGAAGATTATTACTTAACTACTGATGAAGGTACCGAAAAGGAGGAAGAAAACGGAGATTAATAAGAAGAAAGATTGAAAGAATGCAATAAAGACAATGCAGCAGCACTTATGGACAGTTTAGTTGTATGCTACAAGTAATGGCTAGGTGGCACCAACTGACAGAAAAGCTAAAATTTTATGACAAGCAACGGGTCATACCGATTAAAACATTCTTTTTCCCACTACAAAATTTAGTTACAGAAATGAATTAACTTAAATAAACTCAACTTCTTCTAAACCATCCACTTTGAGTCCAAACATTCAACTTCTCTTCAGGCTAAGCACAAATTATTGCAGGAAGAATTTCATGTAGTTCTTAAAAAATATTCTGCAATATTGAAGCTATATTTGACATAAACAGTACCCCAATGCTAACCTTGTCTATATGCATAACAGCTAAGCCTCCGACATTATTTAAATAATGTTTTGTGGTTAATTACCCCTGGACACAAAAACAAATGAGTGGCACATGCATATACCACGACCCCAAACACAGAAGGGCAACTATCAACAAGGTAAAGCCTTTAAAGAAGATAGATTCTAGCTTAGCAGAGCCTTACAGAGTCTATGAAGTCATCAGCAATCTCCAGAAGTAAATCTTCAACTGCTGGTTCAAGCTTTCCTTGCGAATCGACCTGAGTACAGCCAAAAGACGAATGTCACAGTTTACCACAAAAGAAGAAAACACTGGAACTAACAGAAGAAGAAGAAGCAAAGCAGGAAAAACCTGTGAAACCAGATCCTGTATCTTTCTTTTTCCAAGAAGTTGATTGGTCGCCTCAGTTCCTTGGCTTGAACTTCCCCCAGGTGTGGTTGTACCGGATGCAGTTGCATCAGGCTGTGATCCTGTCAAACTGAGAGTTTTCTGGCCGGAAGGTCCAGGCATCCTTGGAGACTGTTGCTGTTGTGGCTGATGCAATGGTGGTTGTTGTGGTTGTAATTGTTGCTGGGAATGTTGCTGCAGCTGCTGTTGTTGCAGTAGTTGTTGTTGCTGTGGCTGCTGCACTTGAGGATGTCCCATTTGTGATTGCTGTTGTACTAGCTGAGACAATTGTTGAGGGTTCAAGGCCATAGTATTTTGGTGCAACTGAGGAGAAGAAGATGCCAGTTGCTGTTGCAAGAGGACCTGTGATTGCCTCGGAAGGCGTAATGAAGGTGAGCCTGGACCAGATATGGACGGCATTTGCTTCAACCACTGTTGCTGCAAGAAAGAATTCTGAATCATACCCGCCTGTCCATTCTGAGCCAGCCCTGATAACTGAGAGTTGATAAATGCCTGAGATGTTCTTGGTAAGTTTTGAACCTGTGGTTTACAGAGGGGATATTACATACTGAGATCATGTGCACAAATTAATTGGAAGACATGCATTAAAACCACATGACACAACCTCTTAAATATTGCCTATCAAACGTAACAACGGCGTAAAAAGACAGGTCCAAAAATAAAAACCAATTAAAAGGACAATATAAAATATTGAGTTTAACTTTAGCTTTATTAATGGATTTAAACTAGCATGCCATAGGTAAATCTTGCATCTGTTCCCAGTATAGCCAAAGGGAAATTCGGCCATTTCTCCCCACACACCCCCCCCCCCCAAAAAAAAAAAAAAAGAGCATTCTGAGGGAATAAAACACAATAATCATGCACCAAAAGATGTGCAAATATTCATAAATGCTCAAATCTCAGGAAATGCAAAAGTTGTCAAAACATCTTAGAAAAGATTCTAATTCTGCCAACTTGCAATATGAAGAAGTGTATCAAACACTATGAATGGCTATTTGACCATGAAATCGAAGCACTAATTTCCAAGTCTTCACCACCAGACATGATGCTAAATAATGATTAAGTCCATGGGCTTCTATTTACACATTTGAATAATCTTTTGCTATGTAGAGGACAAGAAGTTCAGATGAATGTCATGAAAAGTGTTAATCATCCAGTTTCACATAAATTACAAATGAAGATCTCATTTTCCATTAAAAAAGGGTGAAGGAGTATGCCTCATAGGTCATTCAATAGCCTCCAAGTTATAATGGCTTTACCAAAAGAGAAGCTCTGTTTGCATGAGATGTCAAACATAGATAATAATAAATATATACAATCCCCATGGAACATAACTAACAGTTACCTAAACCCAATTTGGAATAACCTCTAAAAATTATTGCCATGGTGGTATCCGAGAACATAAATGATTTCTGTTTCACTTCTTGGGTATTAATCCTATACATATTACAGAAAGTGTATGTAACTTAAATCTGAAATTTTCCAATTATAAGAACACAAAATTACAACTTTTTTCGATTCAAGCTGAGCAAACAAAAGAAAAGAATAGAAAACATATGTTCACCAAAATTAAAGAGCATTTTGATGTACAAAGACTCTAATCTTTTGAAGCGGATTGAAGTCTGAAAATTGCATCATAAAGAGTCCATTCAAACAGACAGTAATTTCTATATTAATGCGAATTTTACCAACAGAAAAATAGAAAAAAAAAAAAAAAGCATTTAGTTTGTGTACCCAACAAAGGGAAAGTGGTCAATACATCATCGTCAAAAATAAAAAAAGAAAAAAAAAACCTGAGGAGATGTGAGTTGAGTTTGTTGTGATAACTGCTGCCTGATCTGTCCCTGATTTATTCGCTGTTGAGCATAAAGAGCGCCATTAGCCCTTAGTTGTGAGCTCAAACTCATCATCCCCATCTGCATCCCTTGCAAAGATTGCCCAGTGCCCGGATGAAACTGTGATCCTTGCACCAAGCTAGCTTTCTGCCTCGGCTACATCAAAAACCTCAAATGGTTTTAGAAAAGAATAATCATTTCTATAGGCAAGGAAAGACATGGAACTAGTTAGAAAGTTCTCTACTAAGCCCTATTTCGTAATCTATTCTGCAATTGCTAGATTACTAATACCATGAAAAGTTTTATTACTACAAATTTAAAATGAAAACTTGATTTATTTCAAGACATCGATATAATCATATAACTTTAAATGGTTTAAAATTAAAAAATAATTTAAAATTGCCCTGGAACAAGAAAGAGTTACAGAAAAAATATATCCTTTAGAAACTCCAAAGTGCTTAAAGAGAAGAAATAATGCAATTGTTACTTCCAAAAAGCAAGGAAAACACTCATAAGCACCAAGATTTATCAAGATTCAAGACACTAACCAATAGTAAACATCACGTAGGCAATGATTATCTTTTAGAAATAAATAGAAACTTCGGCAATCATCAATAAATTCCAACTTTAGCTAACAGTAAGATCTCAAGTACAAAATCACATACTAGAACGAGCAAAGAATTCTCATCAACCCTCCCACCCCAAAAACACACAAACCCCGTGGCAAGGAGAAGTACAAAGAGACAAAAAATAACCCAAAATTGCAGATTGCACCTTGAAAATTCTTCAATCACAATTTATCATGAAAGACTTATTCAGTTCACACTACCATAAACCCCTCGTGTTTTATGACATACTAGTTTTTTAAGTAGCTCGTTACTTCTATGCAAGGAAATCAACACAGAAAACTTGCATCCGAATTTAAGAAAAGTATTTCAGAAAGAAAAAAAAATCCAAGTAAGCAAAAATTTAGCATCAACAACTCCTCCAATTCAAACCCAAACTAGTGAGCAAAGTTGCAATTACATAATTTTAAAAAAGATGATTGCAAAAGCAACAAATTCATTAAAATTTATACTTATAAACACTAAAATCAACAAAAACAAAATGCCTTTAAAAGCTTGAAAATCAATTTTCTCCCTGAAGGGTATCTAAAAAGATTCATACCGAAGCTAAAAGCGAAGACTGCAAACTAAACTGAGCAGCAGCAGCAGCAGCACCATTGAGCAAATGACCACTTTGCCCAATCAAAGCTGACCTTGATAAAGTGGGATTGCCTATCTGTTGATTCTGCTGGTTCTGTTGCTGGTTTGCTTGAATTGAAGCTGACACACCAAAATTCATTTGCCCATATAACCCTTGTCTTAAAACATTACTGTATTGAGACTGTTGTAGCTGCTGCTGCTGCTGGCTTTGTTGTTGTTGCTGCTGCTGGAATTGGTTAAGGCGTGAAATAGATGGGGATCTTTGAAGGGTTTGTTGGATTTGGAAATTTGATAAAGCTGCAACATTTTGCTGTGCTTGTTGTTGCTGCTGCTGTTGTTGCTGGGGAAGTGCTGTGAGATGTGGAGACAAATTTTGCGAGATTTGCTGCTGTTGTTGTGAATTTTGCTGTGGATTTTGCAGTAACGGGTCAATGGAAGGAGAAGGAGAAGGGTTGTTATTTTGAGGAAGAATTGAGGAATTCATTGAAGTTGTTGGCGTTAACGTTCTCGTTGTCGTCGTCGCCGTCGCCGTCGGAGGCGGTGGTGTTGGTGTTGGCGTCGCCGATGATGATGTTGGTGCCGCAGTTGATGTCAAAGAAGGGTCTATCATCATGGGATTCGGCGACTGAAGGGGTTTCGGAGATGTTGTTGAAGATGTAGTTTCAGCCATCCCCGTGTTTCTTTTTTTGGGTGATTTTTAATGGGTGTCTGCTTGAATCGCTAATTCAAGCCGGAATTGCAACTTTGATTTTTCCTTTTTTTTCCTTTTAGGTGAAATTTGCAAGAGATTTTAAGAGAGAAAAAAAAATGGTTTTAAGAGAGAGAATCTGGACCGTACACGTAAGCAAAAGATAGGGGGATTGATGGGTTGACCGAAGCAATCAAAAGTCAAGTGCGCACTGAAAAATACTGTGATTGTAAGTAACAAAATTTTTGCGTCTGTCGACGCTATACGCAGAAACGGGTATCTAACAAAGATACGGTCGTTTTTACGGAATTTTGCATGAATCTCAATCACATTGCCTGCCCTAATTTTAAATTCAAATACAAATATTAAATATAAATATATTTTTTTATTAATGATAAATAAAAAATATAATTAACTTACGAGATATATAAATATGTAAGATAAAGAAGATTAGAATAATACTAGAGTTATAGTTTAAAATTAATTCTAATATTTAAGTTAATCAAAATTTTTGAAAAAAAAGATAAGAAAACAAATTTGCAATGAATATTAAATTTTAGATTTTTGATAAATTATTACCCGTTATATATTAAATGAATAATTTAACATAATAACTAATTTAAATTTATAACGAAATAAACGTGAGCTCACGTAATTAAATATAACATGTTTAATTTTATTAAACCTATTTAACTAGTCAAACACATTATTCAAAATAAGGCTCAATTGGTAAAGGTTATCAACCCACACTAATATCAAGGAAGATATATGGACATCCCCCAATTCAACCTCTCAGTAATCCCATTCAAAGCCCAAGGCAAGGTCACTCGTACCTCTTACTACCAACTCCAATCAATGGATGATACATGGTACCTCCGTAGATCACTCGAAGTCCAAACATGTATAAATAGCACTCACCCAATGTAGGCCGATCCCTCTCTTCCTACTCTCTTTGTACTCCCCAACTTACTTCCCCTTCTTGACTTGAGCATCGAGATGTGTATCAAAGGGTCACTTTCGACGCTTTATAATACTACATCTTTGCAAGGCCCCTTAGAGATTTCTTCAACTCCTAAGCTGTACCTCGAACGACTTAGACCACCTAATCACTCAAAAAGGTCTTATCAAATATGAACATATTTGACATTTTATAATTTTTTTATATATTTAAATAATAATATTTTATATTTATATTGAAATAAGCGCTGCACTTAAATATCAAACGCTTCGATATAAAATTAATTCAAACAAAAAGATTAGATAATCAACGAAACCAAACCTAGCGGTAGCAGTCTCTCGGAGCGTGTAAAATGGTTGTTAAGCCCTGGATTTCGAATTCCTCCGGGATTAATCACAGAGTAATCTGCACGAATCATTAGGTCGACCCCAAATAGTTGTAATTATCCAGCAATAAGTAAAATGGTTCCATTTTCGATATAAAATTGTTTCGAGCCTTGAACCGAGGAGCGGGGATGGAGAGGAGGTTTTTTTTTTTTTCTCCGAAGGACTGATTTCGGAAGGAGGAGGGATGTCGAGTTTGGAGCAGAGAAAGGAAAGAGAAATGCTGCCTCCTTGGCCATGGAAGCAGATTTGGTCGAGAGCGTAGGATATTACCGACTACGTTAGTATCGGTCAATCAATTTTTTTTTAAAAAAAAGGAATTTCTGTCCGTCGAGACCGAAGTTTAGAAAAGGGAGCTTGCTTTGAATATCGAAGAGGAAACGGTTTTTTTTTTGTATAAAAGAAGAATAAGAAGATAAAACGAAAGGCAATGGTTGGCTTTGCGGCAGTGCTTGCCGGAGATGGCGGTTAAAAAGGGTGGTCCGAGGCAGGGACATGGGGGAGATAAAAAGAAAGATCCCGAAAATAACGGATGGGAGAGAAAAACAAAGGCGGCAGGCCGGCCCATATTAGTCGGTAAGTCAAAATTGATGAATCACTCTTCCAATTAGACGCGTTATGGGGCGATTCCGTGATTGCGGAC
>JBBYHL010000003.1:2308341-2326098 GCA_038381835.1 Adansonia madagascariensis
AGGACCCACAAATTTTGACAGCAAAAAAAAAAAAAAGCTTAATTTGGATGCTAAGTGTAGAAAATCTGCCTTTGCTTCACACTTCATCTCTCTCTCTCTCTCTCTCTCTCTCTCTCTCTTACTTGATTAATTTCTTTACTCTTCTTGCTTGTGAACACGGTTTTCACAGTCTTCAATTCAATCACTTCTTTCTATCTTAGCTACTTCATTTAATTTCCCTTTTTGTTTTTTTTTTCTTTCAAACAATAATCATCATGTCTTAACCAACCAATACTTGCGAAATCAAAATTATCCACACTTAAAAGCAAGCAAACATATTCATAAAAATTGAAAAGACCGTAATTTAATTTAGTGCTGTACCGAAAGAGATAATAATATTATTTTTCTGATGTAAACCCCCCAACCATTTAACTACAAAAACTAGCTAGTTAGTACTAATAGTTTTTTTTTCCTTTTGGGTGCTCGTTTTGGGAATTACACAATCAAACCATTGGCAATGGCTCGATTAGTATCGAGATGGGTTGTCTCATACACAGGCAATTCTTCTCGATACCTTTCAATACCAATAGCTGAAAGATTATCCAATTCAAAGAGGTCGGAGCTTGCATAACTAGCTGCGTCTTCGCCCTCATCGTCGTCGGCTTCATCATCACTAGACTCTTCATTGCCGTTGCAGATACCTCTCATTGCATCGTAATCTTCCTTCTTCTTCTGGTAATTCTTTAAAAGATCCTTTGCAGCTTCCACAACTCGACGATTTTCTTCCATGATGCGGAACTCTAGCTCTTTGTTGATTGCCTTTCTTATGGATGTTTGACGATCATTTTCGTAAAGGATGTTTTTATGCCCACAAGGCCTGGACTCCTCATCAAGAATAACGCTAAAAGGACAAAACCTGACTGACCTTTTTGTCCCATTGCCTTTTGAAGATGGAGTCTTGCTCAAACAGGATCTTGAAAATGAGGAAGCTGAAGAACACGTTGATGTTGCTTGCTCGGACTTTAGTTTCCTTTCCTCGTACCCTGACGATGAAATCTTTGCCTTCTTCGCATTCCCAGCAGTGAAAAGCGAGTTAAGGAAGCTTGCAAGACGACCTCCTGGAGATATTGGCTGCTTAACTTTTTTTAGGTCGCTGTAAATCTTCAAGGCCTTGGATTTTGTTCTCACAAAACCACCTTCATGCTTTGGCTTTGGCTTTGGCTTTTGTTGTGTAGGACCATGGAAACTGTTTTCAACTTCAGGCCGAGATGAGACGCTCGTCCGAATAGGCTTATGCCTATGAGCAGTGGAAAGACTCGATAATGAAGTTGATGACCTTGATTTTGTACCATAAAAGGAATCTGACTCCGAGGAGGAAAAGCCACCACCGGAGCTAGAATCAGAAGAGCTGGAACTGGAGTTCAACAACATGGGATCAAAGTCATTTCGAGAGTTTCTTTCAGAATCAGCCGTGGACTTTCGTCTAATGGCAATTTTATTATCATCACAGCTAACTTTCTTTTCCATCCATTTCTCGATCATGCAAGCACGTTGAAGGCTCGTCATTTCTTCTTCTTTCAACGAACTATTATTGGCGTGCTTATTCCTCATGGTAGTGTCTCTGTAGAAAATCAGCTCTTCCTCTGCTTTACTACCGTTGGATTCATCAATTGAACGGTAGATAGCATCAAGAAGAGTTGAAGAGAAGGATGGGTTATCTCTCCTGTTCCGATACCTATATTCTCTTGGCAATTTATCCCACATATCCATAGCTTTATGGGGTGAATGAAAACTAAAAAAAAAAAAGAAGTTGAGAGGAATGAAGATCCAGAAACAAGAGAATCCAACAGTGGGATTTGAATGATATTGTTTGCTCTTTCTTGTCTGCTTCAAAGAGCACTGTCAAAAGCCAGATATACAAGTGAAAGAAGAAAAGAAATTAAAAATGGCGGCAGCAACCATGATTAATTATGTGAAAGAAACAAAGGGACATTTTGAAGACAAAAACCGACTCTATCTCACTTCTCACTTTCTCTTTCCCTTCTTTTCTGCTCTCTGCAAAAAAAAAAAAAAATCCTCACTGAAAAAAGAAAGCAGACATTTCCATTGATGGGTTCTTGATGGCTTCCACAGAGATTAAAAAAAAAAAAAAAAGAAAAGAAAGAGAGAATAATGAAAGCCAAAAGCCACGCCGGCCTGAACTGAAGTTAAAGAGAGAAACAGAGAAGATGATTTCAGAGAAAAAAAAATAGAGAGAGAAAGAGAGAATTTTTTTTTTTTCCTGCTTCTCTTTCTTTCACGAGCACTTATAAATCCTTACACACACTTGGGCCAAGTGGGTCCTAAGCTGTAACCAATGACAAAGTGGAATGATGATGTGGCAAAATTAATAAATTAATTAACTTAATTTCACTAACTTCCACTTTTAGTTTTTAATTAAATTTATATTTGATTGGGGGCTAGCTTGAAGAATTTGATATTTTATTTATTTAAAAAATAATTTATAAATAAAATAAAATTAACAAAAGGTATCAATCAAAATTTACATTAAAGTTGTTATATATGCAAATTATATCAAATTAATATAAAATTTACTATTTTTAATGTCAATGTAAAATTAAATTTTAAAAATAAAAAAATAATGTAAATTTTAAAACTTTTCATTTATCAAATAAATTAATTTATTTTTTAAAGACTTAAACTCTTAGATAAAACAATTCAATGTAAACTTTAACTCTTCTTCTATTTGTTATCAAATTAAATTCATTTATTGAAGTCTTTTAATATCATTAAAATTTTTACTTATAAATCGTACGAGTATTATTATTAATAATAAAAATTTATAGTAATAGTTTAGAATTACTGATAAATAATAGTTATAATTTTCGTCGATTCAAAAGTTTTATCACATTAATACTTTGTATAATATTATAGATTAATTTTAAGTGACGTTGATTAATCTCAACCTTCTTTTATGAACTGTTGTACACACATTTTGGCAAAATCTCGTCCTCACACGAAGTGACCTAATTAGATCTTTGCTTTTCCTTGCAAAAGATAAAGATGAAAAAGAAAGAAAGATAAATCCCATTAATGGCCATGATCATGATTGTTAATTTTGCATAGAGAAGATGTTGATTCTAACAGCAAAGCCAAGATTGATCTGCAGGGTCCATTTAATTGCTTTCTTTTTCTTTTAATTTTTTCTTATATTATTCCCCTTAAATTAACATTAATAGTACTAAAATATTAAGGATCAATACTCTTCCATTTGTAGTAATTGAATGAAAATATTATTGAAAAATACAATATATTTAAAAAGTAATCTTAATATACTCTAACAAAATCTTCTAGTACTAGAATTATATTCAATTTCAAACTTTGGAGCCAGTATGGATATTATATAACATAAAGATTTGATTTAGAGTGGTACTAATTTTTGTCCCTGGCTTTACCTTCGCCTTTGCCTTTGCCTGTGCCGGTCTAGCTGGCTCTACAGTCAACTAATGCGGCTCGTTGAATATTTTGACATTGCAAAAAGATTATGAAACAATCTGATTAATAGCAATAATGCATGCACTGGACTTTAATGACTAATCAATCGATTGAAATTTATGGGATATGAAGGTTTTCTCAATTTGATTCCCCCTTCAACTTCAATCACTGTGGGCAGACTGCTCAACACCTCAAGAATCAAGTGGTCAACATCAAATGTCTTCCCCTAAGTTTCATGTTTACACAGTGACAAAAACCTTATTTATTAAGAATTTGCAAATACACAGAGACAACATCAAATATAGCTGTTATCATGACGGGTAAATTCAAAAATTCGATTATTAGACATATAAAGAAAATCAACATCCATTGTTTTGTCAAAGCGCGATTAACACATACATGGGTCAATTAAAAAAAAAATCCAAGATATGTTTAAAACTTAAAATATATATATATGTTCTAATCAACGTCTTGAGAATTATTAGTATTATGGAGTAATAATAAATAGAAAATCATTGTTTATTGATTCTGTCAATAAGTAGGGTGTAAATGCTAGAATTTTGAGGATTTTATCAGATGTGTTAAAAGCTTGAATAAGCTAAAAACTGGAACTATTTTGCCATAAATACCACGATTTAAGAGAATTAAATGGGGGGAACATGTATTGAGAGAAAGTAGTACGTAAAAATAGGAACAAATTGAATTGTTAGGAAAAGAAACCAAATAGGAGATTAGGATATTAATTAATGAAGTTTTGTTCTGATTTTATGGTAATATAATATTACCGTGATGATCGGCATTATCCAACCTTTTATGATTATATGTTAAGCCCATTTCTGTAGCAAATCAGCATTATAATTATGCAATTTGATATGGTGAACAGGTAATGAACATTAAAAAAAAAAAGAGCATAATTAATTAGTTTATGATATCATAATTTACAAACATGATCACCATTTTATGACCCTGAAGCAGTGAAACATGCATGCATGGAATATATAATTATGTGGTTGATAAAGTCAACACTGCCTTAATTTCACTAACAAACTAAAACACAGTCCATATCTCATTAGCAATTAAGAAAAATCATATAATCTTTTTTTTCAAAGAAAGCCTTATGTTTGGAATAAAAAAAATTATTACAAATACTTGAATTCAAATCTCAAACTTGATGAATATCACTTTTAAAAAAAAGTTATTGTATAAAACGGACTAAAGGGTTTCCATTTTTGTTGTCAGTAACTTTATCTTAGAATTATAAATTGTTATCAATTGTCACCATTTGTCTTATACTGGTGGGCACTCTTGGCCCTTTTTTGCACGTTAAATTTGCTGTCCAGTTCCTAACCCAACAATAAGCAATTCCTATTTGATGTGGTAGACAAGGCTTTTGAATTATTGCTCTTGAAAATCATAATTTCCTGCTAGATTTTTTTTTTTTTTTTTTAAAATCTGCTAGATTTTCTTTCTTTTCTCTCATGGAAACCATTAGACTTCTCATTAACTTTAAGAGTTAGAAGCTTATCTTAGTATATGATGATCGTTCATCATTGGCATTCAAGTTACTGCCAAATTAGTCAACAGTTTCCAGCCTTAAAGATCAATTCATTGAACAATTCTAGGAAAGTATCACAAATTCACAATCGGCTGAATACACATATCGGATATACAAACGTACGTACATACATAGATACATAGATACATAAATGCATACGTCCATGATATCAGTGCTGCATACAAATGTCACCGGCCAAGACTTGCATTGAATCAAACAGTCAAGGGTTAATTTTAAAATCTCTTGTCATGTGCGCTTTTTTCTCTCCCCGTAAAATTAGTTTATTGGGATATGTAAACAAAGATTTAAAAAATAATCACAAATGAATTTTTGATTATGTATTTTTTTTATAATTTTAAATGTAATGAATATTATTGTAATCAATTTTGATAAAATATTAATCGCAATATCGATAAGGAAAGTGTCAAAAACTGCTTAAATAGCAGTTACGATGCGACCGCCTGGCCCATGACCTTCCCTTTTAACAGTCAGTTTTGCCTTTGACAGCCAATTTTACAAGAAGGGACACGCGACGCAAACATATACGTAGCCGCCGGATAATAGCCAACTTGGTGCTTGCCTGGCTAGTGGCAAATATACATGGGATGAGCTGTGGAGATAATTCATGCATTAGATCTTTTTGCCCAGTGCGCCCGTCCTTGCCAATATAACAGCATATTAAAAATACATAAGTATATAGCGATGACAAAGAAAGGGATTTTTTCTTTTTGATTCATTTCTTTTAGATATCTCTACTGAACTCTTTCTGTTGAGCCAAAAAAAAAAATCCCTTGTTTGTAAGGTTTTTGGTGATCATCAAATGAAATCAATTAAATTGAAGAGAAGAGGTAGCTAAGCATGTTGGATGTGGGGATGGTGCTTATTTGTGCAATGATTGCACTCGTGGCTTCCTTAACTTTTAGAGGGGGTAGCTTAGGAGGCTAAGCTAAAACAAAGGCACAAAGCAAACGTGATTTCATAAAACTGACAAAGAATGAGGAGAAAAGAATTGAGTGCAAAGAAAGAGAAAATAAGAAAAAAAGGAAGATTACATTAGACTAGCTAGATTAGCTTAGATATATAAAAAAAACTTTGATATAATTACAAACTGAAAAAAGAAAAGGTTCCAAAGAAAGCAAACGTGCGTGCCCATTGCTTGTCATGGTCCCTTTTCCTCACATCTACTCCTCTCTCTCTCTCTCTCTCTCTCTCTCTCTCTCTCTCTCTATCTTCCCTTCAAACCCACGAAATTTCTCCATTAATTCATCATAGCTTCATCATAGCATTCCATCGCATCTTTGCACTATCATATCATCAAGTTTTGATTGGTAGCCAGCATTACCACCATGGGTGCTATGCACAAATATATAGGTAACAGAATAAATCTAAACTAATTTGGTTTAACTGTGAAGATTGAACTCAAAATCTTCCTAACGATATATTTTAATCAATGTTTGAACTAGAAGCCTTCAATACTAAACCTTAAACGCTAACCACTAATATAGGTTGTCCCCCTTGGAGACATATACTTGCTGTTTGACCCTTGCCACCAGGTATATCGTGGACTAATATACAATGACGTAGGTTTTAGAATTACTCTATAGCAAATAAGTATATGATCATTAACAAGTATCAACAGAATTTTATGATGATTTAATACTGTTCCCTTTCATTTTCCCTAGTTCTAAATTAACGAAAGAGCTAAAATGCCACCTTATGGGACATAACAAGGTTGAGACCAAATTAATGAAGGTTTAGCTTCTTACCGATAGTACTAGGGGATTAGGTTTGCGCCAAAAAAAAAAAAATCGCTAGATTCCTTTCCTATCATGGGGGCAGATTCAAGTAATATGGAAGACAAGATTCCATTTAAATCAATGAATAGCAATATTTTGGAATCCGAATATATAACAATATTTGGATCGAAATTTATTTTAATTAATTTATATAATTATTTTTAAAAAATTATATTTAATTAATTTAAATTTTAAATTTTTTATTCTTGTAATCGCCTCTACATTAAAACAAAAGAAAAAAATTGTACTATATGTTCGTTTGACATGGCCTAACAAAGAAAAAGCTCCTTAGCCCCATTTTCCCTCTGCCATCATATCCCACCAAAGAATGTATGAAAATGATAACATATATTCCCCAGTGGATGTAGAGTCCAGCCTTCACCATCCCCTTAGATTTGACAGATCACGTTATATTGTTTCCCAGCATCGTCAAGTAGGAAAGTCTAAATGTATACGCACTTTAGCTAATAGACTACTTCTAGAAATATGATGAAAATAGAGATTTCTTTTTTTTTTTGTGTGTGTTAAGCCAAAAGAATTTTATTAATAACCAAAAGGTTACAAGGTCCAAGCTAATAACGAATTAAGCAAAGTGCCATAAACAAGAGGCAGCAAAAACCTAGAAACTCAAGAGAAAACACCTAAAAGTAAACAAAATAGACCATCACATAAAACCAGATAACCACTCAAAGATATTAAAAAAAATGCAGAACTTTATTTTTTATGACTTCAGCAAACCGAAGTAGAGAAGTTCCTGAGTGAAAACGATACCAACGTCCACTAAAGCAATTGTTTTCTGGTACACAAGTAAAGCTGTCCTGTATAATAGTGTAAATCCAATTTACATAGGCATCAATAGAATTTGACCAAAATGGAATATGTAGATGTATGTGTCGTCGATTTATTATTGTGTACGAAATTTTGAGTCTTCTCTTTTGAAGAATGAAAAAGTGACGATGTATGCATTCTACACGTCCAAGTTCACAGATATTTTTCTTTCAAGTTTTTAAATTTTAAAAATTATATATTAAAATACGATAACATATATATATACATATGATTATTTGATAATGTATAGGATATATATATTATCAGTGCATTGAATATAAACTTACAATTATTTAAAAGCAAATCTTATATACTTAACAAAATTGTCCAAAAACATATTAATATAAAATTCAAATTTCAAACCCAAAAAATGCAAATTTATACACTTAATCATCTTAGTATCCACCCTTTTTCTAAAAAAAAAAATGGAATATTTGGTAGGCTTGGGTATAACATATATATATATATATATATATATATATATAGTATTAAAATTGGCTCTCTATGAAATTTTGGGGAATAAAAGGGGAAAAGAAATTGTTGTTGCATATATATACTTGATTGATGCTGGCTATTGTCATGTCTTATTTAAGTGGTGACCTGATCATTTGCTTTGCACTAGGATTGTTGGTTTGACGATAATTATTTGATCTATTGGTAAAACGATAAACTTCATGTTTTCATTATTAAAATTCATTTTTTAAACAATTATAGGTATTTTCACATTTTGCTTAGATTTAATTTCTTTTCTGGATATTTTAAGAAACATTTTTTCATATTGATGTTATACGTTCAAGATTTTATTTTAAATTCATTGAGCTCTAATTAAAAGTGAAGATAACTTTCTTCTTACCAACTGCACTAACCCGTTTTGGGTGGCTCAAAATAATATGTCACAAGTACATACTAGTTAAATATATTTTGATCAAATTTCACATATATTCTAGTTAAATAGATTTAAAATCAATTAAACAGGCTCATAAACATGCTGAAACCTAATTGCCCATTAATTGAAGTGAGAGAAAGCAAGGATTAAATCGTGTACAACAATCATGATGAAGCAGGCTGCAAAAAAGAATGAGAGGAAAAAACAACTTTTAAAAAAGTTAAAGAAAAAATAAATGAGCGTAGAATTTTTATTTTTAGATAAATCTTCGTATTTTTATTATGTCCAAATAAATTTTTTTGGTCAAACAAAATCTTGATTTTTGTTAGTGTCAACTCAGTTACATTTTTATTTTAACATAGAAGTAAAGTGATAAAATGAAGCATTTGAAAATTAAAAAAAAGAATTTTTATAAATAAAAAAATTATGTACAAATTAAAAATTAACAGTTTATTTGAATATAAACTAAAAATTAATATCTTATTTAGAAATTTAAAGTTTTAAGTATTTTTTAATCCACAATAAAAGTACAAAAACATGCATTAAAAATATAAAATTCAGTGAGTTCTAATTTTTTTGCTTAAAATTTATTGCTTAGTGTTGTTTCCCTCCTAATGAACAATGAGAAATTAGATTTCAAAACTTAAGTCAACATATATATACTATCGTCTTTAAAAAATAATATTTAATAAATTTAAAATTTAAATATTAATATTTATAATATGTTTTTATCTTTAGTTGGCAACTAATTTATTAAAACAAAAAACAGCGGAAGAACTAGGGTTGTTAGTGTGAAAGGGCTAAGAGAAATAGTGGAAGAACTGGGGTTTGTAGTGTGAAAGGGCTAAGAGAAATAGCGTACGGAAATCTTACTAAGACTATAATAATAATAATAATAAATTGAAAAAGGAGCCAATCAAAATCTTGAAGCATTTTAAATCACAGCATATAATAATTTCGAATTAATTATATAATATAGTATTAGTATCAGGGAAGCACGAGCCCTGATGATTGTATGCTTGTCGCCTTGATCAAACTTTTAGCATATAAAGCCATTCACACGTGAAACACTGGTGGGCAGGGAAACCCAACCCATCACACAAATTTTGGGTTAATTTTTATCCTCTTTCTTATCAGAAAAAAAGAGGAAAATAAATGCATAAAATATGGGATTAAGGATTAGTTTGGACAGCTGAATATTTTGTTTGATTTTGTATTTATTTTCTTACTTAAAAAATAGATTTGGGTTTCCATTCATAAGCAAAAAAAGAGCACACCGTTAGTTGAATATTAAACCTAGCTAATTCGAAATGAATAATTTTGAGTAGTAACAGGAAAAGTTTACCCCTTAAACACCCAAAATGTCTTGAAAAATCTATGTCTTCTTCCAACTTGAAAACATTTTAAAGTTAAAGATGGAGTGGACAAAATGCCAATGGCTTTCAAATATGAAATGAAGAGAAAATAGTTGAAGACGGTTAGTTTGCATGATCAATGTAGACGTGATTAATTAAATTAACAGCGGGAAATGATTGGGAAGTTGGTAGACAAGTAAGTGTAGTAAGAATTTGAATCCACATGAAGAAAGAAAGAAAGAAAGAAAGAGAGGGAGGGAGGCAATGGTAATGGTATTGGCATTGATAGGAGATAAAGCACAAAGGAAAAATTGTTTCTGCAGGTCAGGTCCACGTGCAGGATAAAATGAAAGAAAAAGAAGAAAAGTGAAAAAGAGGAGTGGGGTTAGGCTCTGGCTTCGTGCTTAATCTTAAATGGATGAACATTGTAAGGGCCACCAACCAACCAAAGCTGATAGAAATATATGCAGGCAGGCTGGGGCAATGGCAATAGCAAATGGCAATGGCTGGCCATCAAAAATGGAAAGCTTAAAGCGTTGGCGATCCCGAGGAAGAAAGCACTTTCAGTCTGTCAGTCAGTCAGTCCTACACCTACCACTTCCTTTACACACAAAGCCACCCACAAAGATTCCTCCACCCCCTTACCTTATTTCCCTCTCAACCACAAAACTAACAAAATTTGCAAACCCTTTAAAAGAAAAACCTTGACAGAAACAAAGGCACATACATACCTGGATGAATCCACCTGAGGTAAATAATCTGTTAAAATCGAAACTAATCAAATTACTTAAAATAATTCGATTAAAACAGTTCAATTATCTTGGTTATTCGATTAAATTTGAAAGTAAATTTGATTAATTTGATTATTCAATCGATTTAAAGTTATAAAATTCGTTAAGCAAATTCAATGATAAAGTTCAATATGTATATAATAGTATAAGTCCGTATTGTAAGTCCATGGCATCATACCCATCAAATAAATTTAAACTAACTACCCATAAAAAAAATTTTAATCTAAAATAGTGTAAAATTCAATGTGGGATCAATTCGGGTTTTCTATTAAATTTTAGTTAAGTCAGTACTAAGTTAATTATCCATTAATTAATTCATTGATAAAATTCGAACGATTCAGTTAATAAAATAATAATCTTAAGGTTTTATTTTCTTTATGTCTCATTTTATATAAATATATATATTCAAGAAGATTCAAATAATAAACCTTTTATTATTAGACTTGGATCATATTTGGTTTCTGATAACACAATGTGCAAAGTTATCACATCTCTTCTATCTTGATCTTCAAATTTAATTCAGACAGGCTGAACAGCACATAAGCTTTTATAGGTGGCTTAGTGCAATTTAATAAAAGTCGTGAAGAAAACAGTGAGATTAAACACCAATTATGCATTGAATTAAAAAAGATTGTGGGTTATTTCACAAAGACTTCTTGGAACTTACTAAAGCTACTTTCACTCCCTTACAAAAGAAAGGTTAACTTAATATTCAGAAGTTTGTTGTTGTCCAGTTAAGATGACCCAATTGAGGCTGTTGGTAAGCACCTACTTGAGCCCCAGGAGCAGCAGCTGGAGCAACCCCAACCCCAACACCAACATTAGCACCCATGGCAGGAGGGCCTAGATGATGTGGATTTGCCATTGCAGCAGGCTGTGGAGGAGGATGGTACAACCCGGAGAATTGCATGTGCGATGACTGTGCCACAGCAGCATTGAAAGAAGCATGCCCTGTGTGAGATGATGGCATATAACCATTAGGTGCTTGTGGCATATTGTAGTATGGAGCAGATTGAAAGCCCGGTAGCTCCCTCGGGTTCTGAATCCAGAGATCCGATGTATCAGCCTGTAAAATGACAATGCAGTCAACAAAGTGACTATGATTGACAATCAAACTAGCCAACTGAACAATAACTATACATAGCAAGGACAAAATACAATTTCATCAAACCAAAGAAACACAAGCAGAATTACAGAAACTCATGGTGTGCGAGACAAGATATGTCACACTACACCTCTACCGGGCTCAAAAAGTCAATGCCCAATAAAATCTAAAGACCAAACTGCAAAACTCATGGGTGAGAACCTCTCCATCATTTTTCATGCATTACTTCTCCATCTTTATCATAATTCACATGTCCAGGATGCAGTCATTTATTGTGAATTGCGAATGTATGAACAGTGATTATGGTTACGTTGGAGATAATAGATGAAAAAGGTAATGAAGAAGAGCCATATCCAAACACGAATGACCTAAATTAATAAATAGCATTAAAGCAGTCTATGGCTGCGATATTGCAGGATTCACTATTTAATTCAGCTACAAACACCAACGTCAATCACTCAAAAAACTTTGCAGAATCAGACATATCCTAGCTAGTTATCTTCATAATGTGCGTTACTTTTTTTCTCATTGGTTGGAAGCTGGAACATTCTTTAACCAGGTTACCAGACACCATGTTGCCTGGCAGACCAATTACAAAGCCAACACAAAAGCAGATACATCAGGATATTCAAGAACCCTCGAGTCACAGTCACTAATGACTCAATATTTAGTTTATCTGTTGCTCGTACTGTACTGACCATTAGAGAGATAAACATTTATTTACCTGTTGATTTTGAACGTAGATATTGCCATCTTTATATTTGATCTGAGATGAATCTTCAAGACCTGTTGCATTCCCAGCTAAACCAGGAGCATTGATTGCATACCCAGAGGCACTGGTAAAATTTCCAAACCCAGTAGGACTACCAGCAGGAACTGGTTTAAACTGCTGAATCCCATACTTGAGGCCACTTGCATTTATATGAGAACCACTTCCTGGCATAAGCACAAAATTGCTGCCATTCGATGGATGTGGATAAGCAGGGGTACTGGAATAACCTGGCATCGCCATCTGTGGTAAATAAATCGGGGAGACAAACTGACGATACGGCATAAGATTAGTAAAATGGGACACATGAACTTGAGGATACATCTGCGGAACTGGTGGCTGTTGCTGCTGCACCATTGGTATTGTCGATGCAGGGATGTTGGCAGTATGCATGCTTAAGGCCTAATTATCATTTCAAATTTCAGTTAGCATCAATTCACATGATAAAGAAAACAAGCCTCTTTCTGAAATGAATGCTGCTTAAATGCATGTTACTGGAACTAACCTCCTGCGGGGATGGTAGACCCTGTCCTGTCACAGTTTCATCTATTGGGGTTCTGAAATATGGAAAATCATAACCAGTTGGGGGATTATATGCCTGCTATCATACAATGCCACATCAGAACATTCCATTCCAAGGAGCAATAAAAAAAAAGGTTATTATTACAAAATTCAAAATGGCTTTAGTTCATGTTCACCAACTGATAAATTTCATAAATAACCGTTCAGGAAAGATCAAAGGATTGATTCTGTATGAAACCTTTCATTATATTTATTCATAAGATTATACTTACCGAAAATCCAGGTAACTCAGAAGGATCTTGCTGCTGTTGTGACGCTGAAGGAGCATAGGATTGATTGTTGTCCTGGATCATTCCAATATCAGCATAACTGTCCAAATTCTGGGGACTTGAGGTGTCCTTTTTGTCAGGCAATTGATGCTCAGATGCAGTGCTAGAGGGCGGAGAATCAGATCCAGAATTTCTAAGTTGATCATCTAAAATGTCAATGGGCTTGCTGTCAGCAGCATCATCACTGGAAGTATCGGGAACAGAAACAGACAAACTGCTTAGATCGATACCAAGTAGAAAATTACAAACAGGGACTTGACTGAACGAAAATTTCAACTTTAGACTCCAGCAAATGTAAGTAATTACTTGGAAGAGAAACCAACCTTGCTGAAGTTTCTCCATTTGAGTCTACTGCAACAGCAGTGGCTTGAAAACCCGACACAAAATTCTTTGATGAATCAAATTCCACTCCAAAGCTGCCGAAAGTAAGTCGACATCGATCATTGTCCGGGACTCGAATGTGTTGTGCTATGATAACGTTCTCATTTTCACAGATATTTACTTGGGAAAACTTATCTTGCAAATTAGTTGTCTCTGAATCCAAGTCCTTGGCATCATCAGCAGGAGGTGAGGGAGACTTCTTAGGTGTTCCAATAACCCCAGGATTATTAACAGTTGACTTTTGGCTTGATTTTGGTTTCCATTCTTTATTATGTTGGTTAGCTGCATCAAATATGCATCATAAATTCTCGCATAAACTTCAGAAACGAGTCCGAGTGCTATAATAACTACAACCTACTGACCCATTTGGTCAATGAAAAGAGAAACAGCACTATAATAAGAAGCTTTAAAGGTAACAAGGAGATGCATTGACTTGATATATAATTCTATTACTAGTTTAATGTATCTTACATCCTTAAAAATTTAACCTCGATAGGCTCAGAAGTTGCTTATACTTTCAAAAGAAAAAAAAAGAAGGCTTTAAATTAAGTAAAAAGAAACTGCATTTGGGTTCTTTTTAACACAAAAGAAACATATTTGCAGAATAATAACAGAAAGGCTTGAAACAAAGTCACATGATACCACAATAACCACCATGTAATGAGTTAAGCTTTTCTTTAGATTTTTTTTCCCCTAATATTTTGTATGTACAGGTTATCTAAAAGTACAGCTCATGAGATGATGCTCCTAGTCTAGAGGAAGTACCTTTTTGATGACCCAAAACTTGCCGGCTGCCAAACTGATTGCTTAAGAATGGCCTGCTTCCAGAAATACAAGGCATGACAGATTCAGCTGCACTAGTACGACTTAGCTGGTCTGCTCTAGAAATTGCAGGAAAAGGTCGAAATGCCTCTGATGAAGTGTCGCTCCCTACAAGTGAATTGCAGAGAGAACCATTTGTTCCAAGTGAATCCTTGACAGCATTTTCAGAAGGCTGACGTTGAACACCCACAACCCCAACTTCACGCTTGATAGCTCCAACTGCACTAGATGATCTGGAATCAGGGGAAGGCACATGAACAGGATCTGTAGAGGATGAATAAACCCCAACAACTGAGCTGCTTGATGATTGTGCGGCAGGGTGTGCTTGAGTATCATTTGGCTTCACTGGCCGTGACCGCGAAACAGCATTAGGAATAAAAGTTCGCTTTTGCTCCGAGATTTCTTTCCTATCAATAACACTCGAATTTGCATCCCGAGCATGTCTAGGTTGTGAACTGGATGGTGCATTAGAAGTTTGAGATGAAATCCGAGGTCTCTGATTGCTTGGTGTTCCTGTTGAACTGCAGAATGGCAACAATAGGAGAATACTCAGCGCAAAAAATTTCACAAGGACTATGACAACAGTAAATATAAGCGCAAAAGAAACAAAGAATAAACAAAGCTTAGAGAGGAGCAGCAAATATATAATACCAAATAAACATTACCCCTTTTGAGGAACATTCATGGGCACTTGCTCATTTGCAGAAGATAAGCATTCTATGAAAGGAGGCTTCATATCTTTATTTGCATTTTGATTAACTCTGTTGTCCCTCACAACACGAAACTCCCTGTTGACTCCTGCATCTAATAAGGAACTATCCATTAAATAGCAGAAAAAGGTTAAACGTCCCTCATGATAGTCAATAATCAGCTTAAAACTTCATGAGGAAGTAGATGGGAAACCAATGCAATTAAAGAACTGCGCTATACATACGAAAAAAATATCACACATTGCAGGTGTAAATTTATATAAAATACAAAAAAAGAAAATGCTTGGAACTTTGGGATTTCATGGAAGGATGGATTAGCAAGAATCCAGCTTCTTAAAGGCAAGTACAAGGGTCCAAGAAAAGCTCCCCAGATCAGCATATACAAAGACTCATATACAATACTGCAAATCATTACAATTACCAGTTTCACTATTATCCATCTTCATCAACAATTTCAAAATCTACATTGTACCAGAATAACAACGATGGAAATGATTAAAGACACTTAAGAATTCCTGACTTCAATTCATCCCTCCTTGGATATGGGACAGATTAATGTTTAGATTGAAAAGACTATATATTCAAGCATTAACTGCCAAAAAATAAGGTCACATCATTAAACACGTTATCTCACTGCATTACCAGGCAAAGCATTGCGAGCATAGCCTCCTCTTCTATAGCCACATTCAGCATATGTACGAAATTTCATCCCTTGATTGACATTCTCAGAACGTTTTGTTGGATCCATGGAACCTTGGTAGCCAATGCTCTATCATTATGAAATGTCAGATCAGAACAAAATTTTGAGAGCAGTACATTAACTCCTCTAGCGGGTTTGCATTTCAAATAACAACAGGCATTAAAAATATGCATACTATACAAGATGATACCTCTTTTTTCCGATCTCTTTTTCTCCTTACTTCATGAAATGTATCTGAGAAGAAAGAGCAAGACTGGATGAAAATAAGAAACATCCGTAAATGTATATTGTAAATATCATTTTAAACAAAAAAGGGAATCTGAGACTACACCATATCCAAAAAGGGGGAGGGAAAAAAAAAAAAAAGAAATTGTCAACTTTGAGAACTCAAACAAGGCCCAGGAGTGACTTCCGTAGAACAATTTACAAATTTGATGAAAGTTGAATATACAACAAAAACACCACAATCCCCTCTTAATATTGGTAGGTAACAATACAAGGGAAAAAAAAGGCTAAATTGTCCAACTATTCCAGGTGCGAACATCCCAGGATCAATAGATCACCATTCATGGCATGACAAGAATCACTTGACAGACATAAACCTCAAGTCTATCCAACATCATAAAGCTGAAAGGGAGAAATCGTCCCAGAGACAGGTCATCAAGGATCAAAATGCCAACTTTATGACATACACACAGAAAAGCTGCTTAATTGTCATGCATCAAAATCACCGACCAAAGATTGTAAAATAGTAAAGTAATTGCTGATACCTTATTTGCCGTCTCAGTCCACTGGATTCGAGCAACCTAAATAATTTGATAAATAATTTAAACCTGGAATTTGATTCTTGGTTGTACTATTCAAATTTAATACTTTACTATTTTCCCCCACTATATCTAAGCAAACAGACAAAGTTGAAGAAAAAATCCATTTATGATTTATCAAATGACTCCAAACACAAAAATAAATAAATAAATAAAAATAAAAAAGAATTGAAGAAAGCAGCAAGGCAAAACGCACCTACTATAACAAAATGATGAATTAATATATAACCTTTTAGTCTCAGCAAAATGCAGCTACTATAACAAAAAGAAGAGCACCAAGGCCCAAAAGGCTAAAAGTAGTGTCAAAAAACAAGCAATAACTATATACAACAAGTTAAAACACTCTACAATAATCATCGGCCCTAAACCTCTTCCATAAATAATCAACTTCCACACTCCAAACTATTACAAACTAAAATAAACCAAATACCCTAAAACACAATTAAAACCCTAAGAACAAGCCTCAGAAGAAAGTGCAACTTGAACCAGAACAATCTGGGCGGTTTTGGAAGGAAAAAAAGTGACCTTGATGAAGCAATTTCTGGGCGGTTTCATTAGGATCCATGTTGGCCTCTTTCAAGGCAACATAAATATCAGTATCAGAGTGATTGCCGACTATTTCCTTGATTGACTGTATTGTCTTCCTCACTGGCGCTGGGAATTCACCTTTCATTCTTGCCCCACTTACCATCTCTCTCTCTCTCTCTCTCTCCTCTCTGTCTCTCTCTCTTAAAATGCTCAAACAAAAAAGAAGACTTTTTATTTTGTTAGACAAAAAACCCAGTTTACTAATCTAATTCCAAATTTCCACCCTGAATACTTAAAAAAAGGGTTCTTTGTTTTTTTTATTTTTAGGTAATATTAAATTAAAAGCCTTTAAATTTAAAAGCTAGGGTTTGAGAAAGAGAAA
>JBBYHL010000003.1:2334007-2374659 GCA_038381835.1 Adansonia madagascariensis
CTAACAAAGTACAAGTTTTTATAATTTAAGTTAGTTTAGCTCAACATGAATTATTATTTAAGTAATAAAATATATTTTATTTAAATTTATTAAAAATATTAATATAAATACTCTTTTAATATTATTTCAACAATGATAAGGCATTCATATTGGTCTAGGGCAACTTGACCTAGATCAAGGGAATAATTATTTTTTTTACCATGACTAGATCCTGAAACACCTCTAATAATCTTACTTAAAAAAATAATAAATTAATAATTTATTTTTAAATATAAATACTTTAATTTATTAAAAACGATCATATCTAATATAAAAACGAAAAATGTTAAGTCATTGGTTAAGAGTGAAAAAAGGGAAAGACCTAATTATTATAACACTTTTTTTTTAATTCCATGTAAATTATTAATTAGATATAAAAGACTTTTTCAAAAAAATGACAAATACATTATGAAAATTCTTTAATTCACAAATAAAATTTATAAAAATTAATATATATTTTACTATTATTTTGTAAATGTACAATTAAGATATCTTGTAATCTTTTTAAACTCGTTTATACCCTCAAAGAAAAATCGTAAACGTACCCCAATTAAATCGATTTTGAATTGCCAACCCAGGGCGTCCTGGGCCCTCCCTCTACCCCAAACAGGGGACGGGAAAGGGTAAATTAGTAATTATGTGCCCGTTAATTGAGAAAAAGAAAAAATAAAAAGAAAAAAACCCCCAAATTTGAAGTTCAAAATGGAAGAACGATTGGGAGATTTGAAAGTTGAAACCACTGGCAGTAGAGAGTTGGAACTTGCTTTCTCCAAATCTTGAAAGTTTCTGCATTTCTTAGCATCACCGTTATCTGACGCATAATCTTAATTATATTTTACTATTATTTGTTTTTGGGAATCTTTGGTTCCCTTCGTTTCAAATCCAAGCCTCGAGCGCGGCTCGCCTGTTCGTAGTTTTCGTTTGATTGAAACTACAAATAGTTGCATTTTTTTTCTTGTTCTTTGTTTTTCCATTTTAAATCGCTAGGAAGTGGGAAGAAAGTGAAACAATTTCACGGGTTGTTGTTGTTGTTGTTGTCAAGGTTTTAGCTCATTGCGTGAAATTGAATCGGCAGAGATGACCCTCCTGAGTAGATTTTTTTATAGAAGACCCCCGGATGGCTTGCTTGAATTTGTTGAAAGAGTATACGGTAGTTGCTCAATTTCTGTAACCTCAACTTGTTTCAATTTGTAGTATCTTTGTGCTTTTGTGTAACCATTTTTTAATCGCTGATTATTAAATTAATTCAATATAAATTAATGCAGTTTTTGATTCGTGCTTCTCAACTGAAGTGTTGCCTGACGGTATGTACGAAGTATATCTACATGAAATTGTAACCGAGTTACATGAAGAATTCCCAGAGTCATCGTTTCTCGCTTTCAATTTTCGTGAGGGCGAAAAGCCAAGTAATTTTGCGGAAATTTTATCTCAGTATGATGTTACTGTCTTTGATTATCCACGACAGTATGAGGGTTGTCCTTTACTCCCTTTGTCTCTGATTCAGCACTTTCTTCGTGTTTGCGAGAGTTGGCTTTCAATTGGGAATCATCAAAATGTTATTCTTCTACATTGTGAAAGAGGGGGCTGGCCACTCTTGGCGTTTATGTTAGCTAGTTTCTTGATTTTTAAGAAACTGCACAGTGGAGAGCGTAAGACTCTTGAAATTGTTCATCGAGAGGCTCCGAAAGGTTTCCTGCAGCTCCTCTCACCTTTAAATCCCTTCCCTTCTCAGCTTCGCTACCTTCAGTATGTAGCACGAAGGAATATAGCTCCTGAATGGCCTCCTCCTGAGCGTGCTCTTTCTTTAGATTGTATTATTGTTCGAGCCATTCCAAGCTTTGATGCCCAAAATGGATGCAGGCCAATTATTCGCATTTTTGGTAGGAATCTTCATAACAGAGATGGCCTATACACGCAGATGCTCTTCTCAATGTCTAAGAAAAGGAAGATGCTGCGACATTATCGTCAGGTAAAGTTTCTTTTTCCCGCATTGTGTATTCATTTATGTTTGTCATGTTAATTGATCAAAAATGAATTGCCTCTTGTTGCAGGCAGACTGCGATGTGATTAAAATTGACATCCAGTGTTCGGTGCAAGGCGATGTTGTGTTGGAGTGTGTTCATTTGGATTTGGATCCTGAAAGAGAAGTTATGATGTTTCGTGTAATGTTCAACACTGCATTTATTCGATCCAACATATTGATGCTGAACTCTGAGAATTTGGACATCCTTTGGGACTCAAAGGAGCGGTACCCAAAAGGCTTCCGAGCAGAGGTAAATATCTTTTTGAGCGTCTATTAGCATCATGAGAAAGAAGAGCAAAGGACATTCGTCTTAAGCGATTCAGTTTCTTAGCCGCTAACCTCCTTATTTTTTCAAGCCCTAAATGAGTCATTAATTTTAGCCATGAACTCATGATTTTATAGTTTCTTCTACATGTGTATCTCTAATTCAATAAACTTCTGAATTCAGGTTTTGTTTGGGAAGGTTGAAAATTCCTCCCCGCCTAAGGCCCCTATAACAATTTTAAATGGTGAGGAGAAAGGTGGATTACCTATTGAAGCTTTTTCACGTGTTCAAGAACTTTTTAGTGGTGTTGAGTGGGTTGATAACAGTGATGATGCTGCCTTGTGGCTACTTAAACAACTTTCTGTCTTGAGTGATGTAAAAGAATTGTCCAGATTGCAGAATAAAGGAAATTTATATGCATCTCCTGCTGATTCTGAGGATGAGAACAATGCATCTAGCACTGCTGATAGTTCAGATGAAGCATTTGATGTAATCAATAAGCCTTTCGTGGATCCTGTAAGATCTCTGCTGCCAGACATTGTTGATACAGTTCCCTTACATTTAGAAAGTGATGGTTTAAAAGATTTAGATCATGCATCAGTTGAAACTTTTCAGATAGTCTCAAGTACTGGACCGCCATGTCCTTCATCTTCTCCCCTGGAACCATCAGCACCTATTGTACCCACCATGCCACCAGCACCACCACCTCCTCCTCCACAACTGCATCTACCTTCATCTGTCAATATCATTAGACCTAAGTCAGTCCCACCCCCACCCCCCCCTCTTCCTACTTTTTCCAATGGGAATTCTGCTATATCTTTGCTTGCCAATGCTAAAAGTGGTCCTCCGCCACCTCCACCGCCTCCGCCTCATAGTTTATTTGCTACAACATTTTCAATGTCGCCTGCAGCTATGACTAGGGGCTCACCACCGCCTCCTCCCCCACCTCCTCCTGCACTTTCCACCCAATTGCTATCACCACCCCTGCCCCCATCCTTGCCTCCACCCCTACCACCTTCCTTGGGCAGCAAATACAAAAAGCAAGAGCCACAGCAACAACCACCGCCACCACCGCCGCCACCTCCAATGGCAATCTCTGCTACTAGTTCCTCTCACAGTTTATCTGCTGTGTCTGTTCAATGTCATACTACTGATATCCCTCAGCCACCTCCTCCTCCACCTCTGCCTCCTCCGGGCCTTACTCGGCCAGATTCTGTTCTTCCTCCACCTCCTGCTCGTGCAGGTTCTATTTCTCCTCCCCCTCCGCTTCCTGCAGGACCTGCTCGGTCAGGTTCTATTCCTCCTCCGCCTCCACCTCCTGCAGGACCTGCTAGGCCAGGTTCTATTCCGCCTCCGCCTCCGCCTCCTGCAGGACCTGCTCGGCAAGGTTCTATTCCTCCTCCGCCTCCCCCTTCTACAGGACCTGCTCGGCCAGGTTCTATTCCTCCTCCACCTCCACCTCCTGCAGGACCTGCTCGGCCAGGTTCTATTCCTCCTCCACCCCCTGCACCAAAATCTCCTGCTGTGCCCCCTCCACCACCAGGTTGCAGTACAGTGGGTCCAAGGCTGCCAGGTGCAAAGGTGTCCAATGTGCCACCACCACCACCTCCATCTGTTGGTAGGGTGAAAGCTTTGGGGCAGACTGGTAATGGAAGAGGTAGAGTTGCTGGTGTGAGTAATACCCCTAAGAGAAACTCGTTGAAGCCATTACATTGGGTCAAAGTCACTAGAGCAATGCAAGGGAGTTTATGGGCTGATTCTCAAAAGCAGGATAATCAGTCAAGGTGTGTGCACATATAATTTGTATAATAGTACCAAATTATATTTTAGTTTCTTATAGTTGTTGAAAGTTTTTAAAAAAGGTTGTTGGATTGTACATTCTGGGCTGGAGCATGGAGAAAACTTTTTATGAGTAGTTAGTTGCATTCGTTTGGCTTTCACTAGAATTAGAATATATTTCAAAAAGCCTTTTGTCATGTTACGTTTCCCTTTACTTTATATCTTGTTATGTGATTGTCGTCTATAAGCCAAGAGAGAGAGAGAGAAGCATGAATCCTTGGTCAATCTGTCCTCTTTTTTGTATCCCCTTCTTTTCTTTATCTTTAGCTTTACTTGGATTACTTTTCCCTCCAAGATGGAACAATGATGGCTTTTTAACCCTATAAATCAAATTTTTTTGGTAGGGCTCCTGAAATTGATATGTCTGAACTTGAAAGTTTGTTCTCAGCAGCCTCTGTTTCAGATGGGAGTAGTACTAATAAACTTGGAGGTCGACGTGGTTCTAACATCAACAAACCGGAAAAAGTGCAATTAGTAAGATTCTTTTTGTTCTTCAAACTTTCAATTAAGAAAGGAACTGTTGTGGTCCTGCTAAAATTCCCTGTGACTTCTATGTATACAATGAAGGATACATAATCAGGTGGCTATATATTAACTATGGCTTAATTTTTTTACATGACATCCCGTATAGAAGGAAAAACATTGTTAGGTTGATCCTAATTGGCTTGATTAAAATATCAAAGAAAATAAGTAACATGATATAGGGTTTCTTTTCCTGACAAATAGCAGAATCCGACAACTTTGTAATTGGTCGATTAATTTCTCCAAAAAGTTTTAGTTTATTTCCCTTTCAGTAATTGCCTAATCGACTTTATGCAGAATACAAAAATTGATTGCATAAGCATTAAGAAAACTTCAATTGCATTCTTTCAATGTGTGGTTCCTCTAGGTTTAATGGTACCATCGTGACAAATAATCATCAAGCTTTTATTATACAAATATTACAAGGGGTTAATACAGTTATGGCTACTGCTCTGCTTGTTCCAACATTATCATACTTAAATCTATCTTTACTACTTTTTTGTTATTAATTTTTATGTCAGCTGCATGAACATCACTTTGGTCTGTTTGCATAACAGATATTGAGTTCATCTGTGGTGAGTACTGTTGTTGCGTTAGTACCATCAATTTAATGTTATAGTTGATATTATATTTACTGCTGTAGCTATACAATGCTGTTCTATTCTGACATTAGAAAGAAGGTCCTTTTGTTGCAAATTAAATATTTTACAAGCCTTATAAAATACTGTAAGAGGAGTCTGAACGTTTTTTATTTAACTACAATACAGCTACTCTTTTATGAATATTTAAGTTTGTAAAGATACTGTGCTGCTAATGATTCATCATTATATCCTTTATTAACTGTGAACTTTACCATGTATTGCTAATTCACCATGTGCTGGGTATAGTCATCTGATTCCTGGTTTCATCATATAATTTCTTTTATACGCAATTTTAAGAACATTAATTTCTTTTCCCTTGTGTATGCGGTGCTTGTATTAAATGTCAGGTTGACTTGCGGAGAGCATATAATTGTGAAATAATGCTCACAAAAATAAAAATCCCTCTGCCGGATATGATTGTAAGTTAACCTTTGCTTAGCCTGCTAAATATTTTAATCGTGTTAAATTGTAATCTTGTTTCTTCTATATTATTTTAGTTTTTAATTGAAATGATGTTGGAATGTTAAGAATTTTTGTCCCTGCTCCCCTTAAATTTTTCTTTCATGTTATATTATTGCTAATATATCCCTATCTGTTGTCTTCTATTTGATCCTTGTTCATATATTATTCCATGCTAATATTATCTTATTTTCTGATGGTATAAGTTTTGTGCATAAAGCTTTTGCTGGCAAACAGATTCTTGGAAACTTGAATCTTTGTTTATGTAGCATATTGTATGATTTGATATCAAAATGGGTACTCCTCAGAGCCTTAGTTTACTATTTCAATTTTCAGTTAGCGGCTATCATGAATTTTAAATTTTATTAATACCCAGCCATCTTATTGTCCACTTAGAGCTTATGATCTTTTTATTAGAATTCTATGTGCTGAAGGGCATTGGTTTAGGGTTCTTTGATGTGGTGTGATTCTTTAGACAAACATTTTGGGGCTTTGTTATGGATGTTCAGAAACATTGAGAGGTTAATACTTTTGCATTGGGGGGGGGGGGTGGCGAAAGTATATTTGATATAATAGGAAGTTTGAATGATGTAGTTGATATTAATTTGGATTTTGAGATTGTAAACTATATAATACTGATATCAAATATGAAAACTTCATTGCATATGCTATACCTGTTAAAAAGATGGTGTAAAGAAAGACAATATTATATTATATTATATTACATTAAACTCTCTACTATTGTTGATTAGATAGCTTGGGTAGGTTTGAAATAGTTTTTGTGGAATGCTTTCTTAGTTGAGGGTAAAGTTTGATTGTTTATTATAGTTGGATCTTCTCGCTAAGATCTATATGGGAGGAAATTAGTGAGAGTTGGCTTTATGGGATATGGGAGAAGTCATAAATAAACTATTTGTTCTTTTTCTGTGGCTCAGCTTGTCTTGCTTTGTTGCTTGTCAGTTCTGTTTTAATCATAACCAAAATTTGATACTGGTATTTCTGTTCCTCCCTATTACTTAATTGATACCTGCTGTTGGTTCTTTCTCTTGCCTTGCATAGTTGGGTCAAACTTTTATTACAATACTCTCAATTTTCTGTTTTGCTTTGACTTGTAAAGTTGGTGGTTCTAAATATGATGCCCTTTATTTTCAGAATGCTGTACTAGCATTGGATTCTTCAGCTCTTGATATTGATCAGGTGGAGAATCTTATTAAGTTTTGTCCCACTAAGGAAGAAATGGAACTGCTGAAGGTAATTTATATATCCTGTAACATTTTAGATGTATATGTTTTCAAATTCTACATTTTCCAGTCCGTTTACTGTGCTCTTTAAATGATACTATGTATTTTTTTGGAAGGAACTCATTACATATTATCTTAACACGTAAGAAATATCATATTGTCTTGTATTTTACTTTTCCTTAGTTTAAAAAGGATATGATAAACATATTTGGTGTGGAAAGACACATCAATCAGGCACAGTTATATTGCCAATGTATTGCTTATGAGTTACTGGCAGTAGACTTTATGGAAAATTTTAAAACTGCCTGTTGTTGGTTTTATATGTTTAAAATCCTGTTTGAACCTGAACCTTTTTGGTTTTGGGGGGATCATTTAAATTTATGGAAATTTCTTATTAGTTATGAGCAAGGCTACATTCTAAACTAATTAGCAAGCATTATAAGCATTTGGTTATTGTGTGATTTTAACCCCATACCAGACATAAAGGAAAGATCATTATTTCATTTTGAACTTATGTTCTGCTTGGAGTGAGAGGCAGTGAGTGAAAGGGAAGAAAGGGAAGGGAGAAGGGGGTGGGGGTCCATTCTCATTTGCTTGAAAAATATTAGTGAAGGATTTGTTGCGTACCTCTCTAGAACCCTTGAAATTTGAAACCACCCTTTTCTTTAAATTCCTCAAATTGGGAAAATTTGGGGGACAGGATTGCTCTTTTCAAATTTTATTAGATAGCCCTCATTTAAGCATTTTATTTAACTTGGAAGGATGTAATTATAAAAATAGAAAATAGATTATATTTCCCTTCTATTAACTCCTGAACAAACACGGTTACTAACACATCCTATCCTTTTTGTTCACTCTTATTTATTCATTAATTCAAAGAAAAAAGAACTGTACTGCTGAACATTCCCTAGTCCAGGTGAAAAAAGAAAAAGTGGAGGGAGAGATGTTTTTATTGTGTTTGAAGAAAGAGAGTGAAGAAGGGGAAAAAAGAGTAATAGGCAGAGTTTAGAGGAGTGACAGCAGGTATAGAAAGAATAAATGAAACATGTGTCCCCAAGGAATTACAGATCATTGTTTTGACATGATTAAAAACTTCACAGTGCCCTCCAAATCACCGCTTTATGTGCCACTGATAGAGTTATGGGTTTTTCTCCATTTAACAAATTTTCATATAGAGATTCAATGGTATATGTTGAAGAATATGGTCTAAAGTGAACACCTAGCCTGGTCTAGGGATGAAATCGGAGTTTAACCTAATTAATTTTATTCTTTCTTCTGACTGTTGTTGCTCTAAATGAAGGGGCTTACAATATGGCCATGATAAAGTAAGCCTTTTCCCACTCAAGGTTTGATGTTTCGTTGTTGCTTTTGTGAACATTCTCAGATTGTTACTGCTTTGATGCTACATTCCACCATCTTGTAAGATATCTTTAGATAGATAACAAAGTGAGGATATTTGGACTTGGCTGAAAGTTGTATAATATTGTATGCTTGCATTTTATCTATTCCTTAAAGTATTCCTGGTTTGAATAGAATAGGCTAATCTATCCTGCATGTCGTAGAACAGCTTAGGGAGAATAATGAGAATAAAGTCTCATGATTTAGTTCAATTACTCTTAATATGAAAGTGGTGAGGCCTAACTGAAAATACCAGTCCTGATGTCCAAATGTCCAAATGTCCTTAGTTCTCAATTTCTCCAATTGATAGTGCATGCGGAGGTTAGCTTTCATTCTCAGTTGCAACAAAAGCGTACTGCTGATGGGGAATATGCTGTACTTATACTTGCTATTGCTATCTGAGTTTTTTCTACAAAGATGTGGAAACAAAATAATGTGCTATCTCTTTAGTTCATGTAGTCATAAGCATTGAGAGGTGACACAAACTAGTAAATAATAAATAATAGATAAATTTATTTGTATAATGGATAACAGATTGGTCTTCGATGAGCACTAAAGATCATGTGGAGTAGACAGCTCGAAATAACATCCTTCTTTCTGAGATTCAGATATGAACAGTGAACAACTAACAACTACTTTTTGTTTTTGGTAGAATTATACAGGTGACAAGGCAATGCTAGGGAAGTGTGAACAGGTCCATTCCAATTTCTATCTTTAACACATTCAGATCTCTTAATATGATCAGCTATTAATATTATAATTGATAAATCTTTCAGTTTTTCCTCGAGTTGATGAAGGTTCCGCGTGTAGAATCAAAATTACGAGTATTTGCATTTAGAATCACCTTTTCCAGTCAGGTATTGTCTGGATAATTCGTGTATTCGATCTTGTATTCTCAAATTTATTGTTAATTTATATTCACTCTCTTTATCTTTTTCAGGTGGATGACTTAAGATCTAACCTCAACACCATTAATAATGCGACTGCAGAGGTACTGCTATGCTTACTGAATCTTAAAAGGGTCATGCATACTTGTTCATTTTGCAAGCTAATTTTCTAGTATTTTTTTTTCTTCCTGCATGTAAAATTTCAAAAACATGTTTTCAGGTAAAAGAATCTGTGAAATTGCGTCAGATAATGCAGACAATTCTCACATTGGGAAATGCTTTGAATCAAGGCACTGCACGAGGTACTACCCAGCTGGTCTATGCTTAGGATTTCGGACAATTACTTTTGTATTTTTTTTCCCTATAATACCTCTTCGTATCCTTATTTTACTTTCACTTTGCAGGCTCAGCCGTGGGATTCAAATTGGATAGCCTTCTTAAATTATCTGATACACGTGCAAGAAACAACAAAATGACTTTAATGCATTATCTATGCAAGGTAGAAACATTAGAAGTTAGACTTTCCAGTTCTATATTTGCATTGGGAGTTAGAAATAAGGTTTCTTGTCATTTGTTTTGGGGGGACAGGGCCAACAATGCTGTAATTTTGTGCCCTTCCTGCAACGTATTTTGGTGACCTAGGGGAAGTCTTGTAATACGGTGGTAATCTTCCTTGAGGAGAGAAGTTAGATGCTCTTTATTAATTTTTTTGTGCCTGCGGTTTCAGATGGTAAATCATCACTATAAATAAATTTTGGTAAATAACTCCTTTTTACTCATAATATGAAGGAAATAGCTTTTTGCTTTGGTTATTACTTCTTTGATTCAAGTATGTTGTAACCTTACTCTAACCAATTCTACCTTCTTTCCCAGCTTATTGTTTCATTTTAGCCAAACAACTATAAACAATTTGTACTGTGCTAATGTCGCTTTTGGCATGTTACACTCAGGTTTCCTAACTTGTGCCTTTTTTTACCCCTTTTTTTTGCATGTGCTAGCTTCTATCTGAGAAAATGCCAGAGTTGCTGGATTTTGATAAGGATCTTATTCATTTAGAAGCTGCTTCTAAGGTATGCTTTCTGTGGTTCTAGTTTGTTGGATCCTTCTCTTCTTAGAATAGATAAATTTTTTATCCACTTGACTTTCATACCAACTTGCTAGATTCAATTGAAAACTCTTGCTGAAGAAATGCAAGCTGTGAGTAAGGGTCTTGAGAAGGTTGAGCAAGAACTCACTGCTTCAGATAATGATGGTGATATCTCTATGGGCTTTCAGAAGGTGAGAAAGAATGAAGATTATAGCTTAGCAAAGAATCAGTTCCCTTTACTATTGCTACAAATTTATCTATTTTACTTTCCAGTTAACGTGTGTGGCATCCTATTGGGAAATATTGAGTTGTCGCTTTCCAACCTATTTGCTTGCTTACTAAGTAGCTTCCAGCTTTTCATAATATGTTCTCTTGCAAAATTTCCTAGTTCACTTCTCCTGTAATTACAGATATTAGGATTTGGCATGATGTTGATTTGCAGGTGAAGTAAACAAACTCTTCCGAATTTTCACTTACTTGAAATACCCTTTAAATATCTCTTCCGATTTTTTTTTTTTTTGTTTATTTTGGTTTTAAGGTTTAAGGACAAGCATTTTCTCTTTCAAGAATCAATTAATACTATCTTTATTTTCTTTTTAACAACCCAAGTGCACCATTGAAAAATAAATGTTTTCGAATGATTAGTTTCTATAAGAACAAATATAAAAGCATGAAAATTTGTAAAACTTTTGATTGAAAAAAATGGCATCTATGTTTATTATATTTTTAAGTTTTTATTTTAAATATTCATTTATTATACATTAATAAGATTCAATCTAATTTATAAATTAGAATTCTTTTTTCAGTGGAAGACTTTCATTAAATGAATTTATTTGATAAATTAGAATTCTATTTTTCAAGAGTTAAACTTTACATGTTAATATGCACTTTATTAATTTCAATTATTTTTTATAACATACAACTATATGTTGAATACATAATTATTATTTAAAGTAGATATTAATGATGTGTGACGTGACAACAAATGCTAGCATGTGTAAGAGGGGTTGAGCTTCTTTGTTGTCTCTCACTTTCTAATGTATTCGACATTATTCACATTTGTAGGACCCACTTATTAAGTATGAAAGTCATACTCTTGAATAGTGTTGATGAGTGTATTTGAAAGTAATGGATAAGAAAATAATGGAGAAACCTCACCCTTGTAAGAGCACGTAATTCTGAATGGCTATCAAGAGATGTTGGTACTAAGTGGTGTTATCCCACATTTATTCAGTTGGTCTCATATTCAAGTTGGGTCCCTCTACCTATTATCAATTTATCGGTTGGATGATCATGGTATAAGAGCTTAGATTCGATTATTTTGTTCTACTAGCCTAACCCTGTGAGGTTGACGACCCCCAATGAGTTGTCCTTGTGTAGGTCCTTGTTGAGCTACACATGAGGAGGAATGTTTTAGTGGTGTTATTCTACATTTATTAAGTATTAGGTTTCGCTATGATCTTCTATTCAAGTTTAGCCTCCACCTATTATCAATTGGTTTTAGGTTGAATGCTTAACAATTGGTAATAATGAAAGGGATAGACTAAGAAAGAAAGTTATTTGTGAAATATGAGGTGGCAGCAACAAAAAAAATCTAGAGAATGATGTCTTATATGGTTTGGACACATGCCACCTTGGTACAATGTTAACTCTGAAATATCATTCCTAGTTTGCATTAGATCCAAAGAAGATTTTGTAGCTTTGTTGTTGTAGACAATTATGATTAGAGTATCCATCTTTTTATTTTTTTGGTCAATTAATAGTTGTAATATATATTGCAAAATTTGCTGGCTTCTTTAAAAAACAAAAACTTGGAGCAATAAGCTGACAAGGTTTGGTCTCTCTTATCAAAGAGGCATGTAAGTATTAGACATTGATGTCCCTCTTCTCCGTGGTTGTGTAAAAAGCTAAACCAATTGAATCTTTAATCTCTTCGAAGACCTTAATACTTCCAGTATAGAATTCCACATGTAATTCCTTTCATTTTGAGGCTTAAAGTCTGACTTGGTTTAATATTTTTAACTATATAGGTAGTTAAATTGTCATACTTAAAATCTGAAACTTGATATCTCCTTTGGACATTGGTTGTGTAACTGTGGTTTGCTTCTATTCAAATTGCACTGTTCATTGTTGTTAATGTGCTGCAGTTTTATCATTTGGAAGACAATCAAACATGTTGTGAATAAATTGAAATGCTTATAAACAAATACGACCACTGAAACCATTGCTATAGTGGTCTCTATCAACCTAAGTTTGTATGAGTGGGTTTTGCTAATTGTTTGTTGTCTAAGCGTGTATGGTTAGTGCTAAACAGAAGCCTTCTTGGTTCTAGGTGTTGAAGAATTTCCTTGATACAGCTGAAGCTGAAGTAAGGTCACTTATCTCCTTATATTCTGAAGTGGTAAGTACTCTCCCCGGTTATGTAGTTGCTCATGGGATAAGGTTAAACTTGCTACGCGTTGCTGGATAGTGTGAAGTTGTTGCCTTGCAGGGAAGAAATGCTGATTCGTTATCCCAGTACTTTGGAGAAGATCCTGCACGATGTCCTTTCGAACAAGGTATTCATATTGAAAACCTGTTATACGACTTTCTAATAATTTCCTTTTGAATAAATGCCGATTACTTGAGTTTCTTGTTTGTTGCTGCAGTGACTCAGATACTGGTCGTTTTCGTTAAGATGTTCAATAAATCACGAGAGGAGAATGAGAGGCTGGCTGATGCTGAGAAAAAGAAATTGGAGAAGGAAGCCATGAAAGAGCGGGCAGCGGCAAATTTATCTGTAAAAAAGGATGGGGCTGATATGGATGAGCCAAATCTTACTTCTCTTGTCCAGAACCAGAAACACGCTCTTAAACCATAAGGAAGGAAAGCGTACCATCGAGCAAAAACGAAAGCTAAATGTTTGGCTTACAGGTGACAAGGGCATGGTTGAATACTTTGATATCCACATTCAGTAAATATTCGTCCAGATATTTAGTAGGTAGGGATGTCTATGGGTCGGGCCTGGCTTCCAATTAAAAAATTTTATTTGTCCAAGCAGATTGAAATCCCGTTATACTATTTAGAATATATTAAGTATTAAATATATATTTATATTAATAAATATATATAATTTTTATAATTAATTTAAATAAAAGCATTTTTTATTCGTTAAAATTGTAATCTGGGTTACAAAATTATCCTAGACTCAGTCCAGGTCCAAGTCAGGCTTGACCTGAAAGTTCGGGTCGGTAGTCTAATTATTGTAGATTGTTGAAGCCCTCAGAAATCCAAATTCAGGGGTGAGGAAGGGTTGAGTTTAGCATTGAGGTAAGTATCTTTGCATCATAAGCTGTTTTGACAATGCAAGCTCTGTTTTAAATTTGTAAAAAGATTATGATTTTAGAATTGGTATTAGAGTTGGTCAAGGTTCTTTTGAAATCAATCCTTTTTTATGAAGACTGTCTATTTGCTTTCACCTTGGAAAGTAAATCTGGTAACTGAAATTCATTTTTTAAACTCATTATGTGTGTGTGTGTGTGTGTGTGTGTGTTTTAACCAAATTTTATTTTCAACAAAAGATTACAGTGAATTTATAAATCCTCCATCAAATAATTTTGCTGACAATGGGAATTGACCATACTTTCTTTTACAAGTGAGGTATTTGATATTATCAATTCAACCAATCTTTTTGGCATAAATTATTTCTTTTTTTTTATAATTCAAATACTTTGAGATTTTTTTTTATATAAATATTTTAGTATGAATTTGTGCATGAATTTCCATTTTAGGAATGCATGGAAATTTTCACTAAGTAATTGATTTCTTTGACAAATGGGACCTTGGAAATTCTCACGCATCATTTTTTAAATAAAAATAAAAATTAAAGTCTATTTGAAAGTTTTTTAGATTTTTTATCCAAATTCTCCTAATTACATTGTTTTTTCGCTATCAACTTAAAAGTCGTAAATTGTGATGAGGTTTAAGCAACTAACAGACGATATCCATAAGTTTCACACTACACAAATTTAGACATATTCTTTGGTGTCTACACCATCTATAAATTTCAAATACCATTCATTTTCCAATTTCAAAGGCCAATATCATACAACATTTACACTATTCACAGAATTTGTAAACTTCATAATGTCTCTCCTTTTTTTCTTTTTTTTTTTTTCTAACAAAAAACCTTATGCCTTCGAAATCAAACTTCATTTGAAGAATGATGATCTCCAAATCAAAATTCTTATATTACTCCTCAATTTAAATAATATAGGCAAACTAATCTCCATGGTCATTCCCAAGTCATAGCACCCACAATGGCAATAAATTGATCAACTTCGAACAATTTCTTGCAACTTCAGTTTACATCATTAAGCTTAGATCTTTTCTTTTCGCTAACAATAAAACCTCACCAAATTAAGCAGTTAATCTCCTTTATGTGTCAAAAATACTAATTCAACATAAATGCAAGGTTAAAATTAAAGATCCACTAAGACAATATTCAATCATTATAATGATGGACATCTTTTAATGAAACCTCAGGATATAGTATTTATATCAGTATGTACCTTCTTGTACGGTATCACTTTTGGAATCAAAACCACATTAATTTCATTCATTATCCTTATTTGCATCTTAATTCCACTTGATCACAAGTGAAAGTCTAAGCAAAATCTATACAAATGTCCCAAAACCACCGACTAATATCTTAAATTCCAAATATCATTTCTTGTCAACTTCTATATTCCAAATTTTTATCTCAACAAAAACATAATTAGACCATTAATGAAAGATTAGCATAATATCCATCATAACGCTCTAAGTCTCTATAAATAAAAATTCTAACTTCAACCCTTCAGACCCAACGGATCAGAATCCATTCTCTTAAGTAATTGATAATAAGAATATATTTAATTGATCAAGAATCACTCAAAAATAATTCATAAAATGCATTTATTCAATCTAAAATTTGATAAAATTTCAATATTCAAAGTTTGTACTGCTTATAGCAAAATAAATTGATTAATAGAAAAAAAATAACTTTTAAATAATTAAAAATGAAATTTTGTAAAATTCTAAAATTTCATATATTCATGATCATTTAGCATATATTGAGCATTTGTATCTAATACATTAGGTCAAATACGGAGGAGTAATTGGTACCAAAACAAAGTTTACATATTGTGCTTCAAAACCCAAATTCATTTCAGCAAGAAATGGGTCAAAATCTTATTTTCCAAAGGCCAAAATTTACAAAATCATCACTTATTACTAAATATTCTAGGTTTTATAAATCATTTGGCTTAATTGAAGCCATTAAAACTCCAAATTCATGCAGACATTGGTGATGTTTTAAAATACTATTCCATAGTAAAAATGTAATATGATAATATAAAATTTTGTTTTGGCAAAAAGAGATTCATATAGCCTAACTTTCGAGGTCAAAAGTTTGGAAATCATCACAAATTATCTAGAATTTTTGGGGTTTTATGGGTTTTCAGATTTGTTTAGCTAAATTTGTGACTTCGGTTCTCTTAACACAAATCTCGTTCGATCAAACAAAATATTCCACTAGAAATATCACATTTCAGACTATAAAAATGATCTAATTTTTGACAAAAATGTCACCAAAAAAGAGATTTCCTGTGACATTTCATATTAGGGTTTCCTCTCCCCTTTTCTGCATGTTTTTTGCCAACTAAGACTATCGATACTTCTTTTTTTTTTCCTTTTTTTAACCCTAGTTTTTTTTTTAATTAAACTATGATAGGCTTGAGTGGCAACCTTCATAAAATTTTGGCTCTTATATACATTTAAACTTTTTTAATAACTAAGCTTTAATCAATGTTAGAGCTCATGATGAATGAAAGCAAGAAGAAGGGTGAATTGATTTTTCAAGATTCTTTTGCAAGTGAAAACTTTAAGAACTTGAATTGAGAAATCAAAATTATAAACTTTAGTATTGTAAGTTAGTGAATAAATAAACAAGTAAATGAGTAAGAGATAGAGAAACAAACGCAATGATTTATAGAGGTTCGATCTTGGTGTTTATGTCATCTCCTTTGGCTTTACTTGCTGAGAAGTTCCTATTTCACTAACTTGAATTGATTACCTTTCAAAGCCAAGGTATAACCTTTAAAACTCCCTATCTTTCAAATGATAAGATAACAGCCTCTATCCCTCTATCTTTTGTGGCTAAGATAGAACACTTCTTCACTTCTTTCAAAGGCTAAGTAGAAACCTTTCCTCTTAATACAAAGGCTTTTGTGTAAACAAATAAAACCTCTAAAGGCTAGATGTTTACAAGAGTTTAGGCTTAACGATGATAATCTTAAAGATATAATCATAATGAATACAAGAATGATAGGAGGAATTAATCCTATATATATTTTGAACTACTTAGAAAGATAAAATGAATAAAGGATTTGGCTATGTGCTTATACTCTTCTTGATTCTTGCTTTTGGGAGTGTTGGTGAAGCTTATTTATAGCTTGGAATGGGTTTATGGCCGTTAGGAGTTGATTGCTAGGCTTTGGAGCTATTGGAAGCTTTATTAATGTGATTTCCCATTGTTTCTAGCTCATGCATCGATACTTTACTATGGGTGTTGATACATTTCATATAATATGACAATTGAAAATGGCTATGTCAATATAATACAGGATATGTTGATACATTACATATTTGTACCAATACATTCAAGGGTTTCAACTTAGTTTAACTACTGCTAAGCATTATATTAATGCATACACCTGGGTATCGATACATTCATATGAAAATCAATTTCAAGTGATTTTCATGATCTTAAAACTTGTAAAACTTATCCCATATTCTTGAGTAAGTTAATGAGTTAGGCCCATTCTAGTATTTTTCAAAGTATATTCAAAATAATTCAAGAAAAAAATATTAAGTTGAAAATATTTAATTACAAGCTAATTAAGTTTAAGTTTTTGTTACATCAAAACCAAGATAAATTCAAAGCTAATATAGCTAACAATCAATATCCATTATCACTTAGGCATTTTGAGCTGAATATTACAGTTAATATCAAATGACGATCACATTTATTCTATGCATAAATGTCAATAAAACAAATTTAAGGTCATTTATCAAATCATTGATACAAATCGAACAAGATAATTAAAACAATTTTAACCATGTTCATAACTTTTAGGAACTTAAAAGGACATAACCTAACAGTTAAGTGATTTGTTTCTACTAGGACAAATACTTTTAATACATGCTATCTTGTTTCCCAAATGTGATTTTAAGAATTAAAATCTTGGCAACTCATTTTAAATAAACAAGTTAAATAAAACAATTTTCATATTTTAATCCTTTCAAAACATGTCTATTTTAGGAAACTGTGTTGTCATAACCATTTTAGTTTTGTAATCCTAACCTGAACAAAACTCATCGATTAAATAACTCTTATCTAATCAAACTAGAATTAGGAATCAGATTTTAAATTTATAGATTTTTACTCCTACTAGAAAACTAGTTTCAACAAAAGTCAGATTGTAACACTTACAACCTATTTGGTTGGATGGAATAGAGATTCCATTCTGGCTATATCTGGCATGCTACAATAGAGTGCTTGTTTGGATAGCCGAATGGCCCATGTTGAAGGTATTCCCCAAAGTCCCGAAATAACAATTCAGTAGCCATTCTAGGAGTCCCTACTGAATGGCTATTTTTGGACTCTATGGAATAGCCATTTTTTATTCTCATTTTACCTAAACCCTACCCAAATCAAATAGACCATGGCAAAAACTAGTAAAAAATGTTAGAGTACATTCCCAATAGGGAATAGACAGATAATCAACCCAAAAATATGTAAAAAATAGAGAAATTTTTTTTCTCTTTAGGTTCAAGGTTTAGAGAGGTATCTAACTCAAAACTTCAAAAGGAAGAGGAAAAGAGCAAGTTGTGAACATATGACCAAACAAAAGCATTTCAACAGCTAAGAATGGTGGAAAAGAGGAAGTTACAACAAAAAATTTTAGATCTGCATTTTTTAGTGGTTTTAAGAAAAAACAAATTAAAAAAGTAGAAACAAAGGCTTGAAAGAAATCTAAGGATGGAGTTTGGGAAATTTCTAGGTTGATGACGGCGGCGACCATGGCGGTAATCTAGTGAAAATTGGGTTTCCATGGTGGTTTTTGGGCTAATCATATTTTCTAATTTTGGGTTTGAAAAGAGAGAAAGACAGAGATAACTAGAGAAAAAAGAAAGAGAATGAAAATGAAAGGAAAAAAAATTTGTTTATATAGAAACATAAAAAAAAAACTAAAAAATATTTTTTACATGTTATATAAATATTTTATATGTTAAATATTTAATACATAAAATAGAGATTTAATATTTAATATATTATATATAATATATAATATATAGTACTTAATATATTTAATAAACTTATATTTAATCTATTTATATATTAAATATTTAATATATAAAATAAACTTATATGTTAAAGGATATTATTCTTAATATAATTCTAAATAATATTTCAAACATAATTTATTAAAAAAATTTATAAATATTAATTTTTATTAAAATATTTTAATAAATAATTTTATTAATTTATTTTTAATTTATTAATATAATTAATTTAGATTATATAAATATTTAATATTATTTGTAAAATATTATTTATTTACTTTAAAGGTGATAAAGTCATTATATACTTATTCCTTAATATTAGTTTACCCAACAAATAATATAATAATATTACATATCTATTCCGTTCAATCAACCAAACAATATAATAGGTATAATAAGTCATTATATTTATTACCCTTTTATTCCATTTTCACTGAATAGTTATTCCACTCACTTTTTATTCAATTCAAGCAAGTCAAATGCGGTGTTAGTATCCTTAGAATAAGTTATCTCTTTGGCCATGTAAATGGCCTTTGACCGCCACCATTGAAGGGTGAGAGAGGTTGGTTTTTGCTGCTATAAATGCCCTTTGAAGGCCTACAACAACTAAAATGGCAATGATTTGCCTTGCGTTTTGACACATACTAAGTGCAGTAAATCTTACTGCTAATTCCAACATATTCCAACATCAATATTAGCTTGTAAACTAAGTCGTACTCAGTTCACATGCTTTCCTAAGATGTAGCAAATTTATAGAACATTTCCACAAAGATTTCATGGTGTAATAGGCACACCAATACCTCCAAAGTTGCTCTAAAAATTCACTTTGAAATCTCTACACACTAAGCTCAAAATTAAATTTTTTTAGTCAACTTAAGTGTAAATAAATCAAAATTAATTTTTTACACATTATTTGAAAAATAAGAATATAAAATTAAAGAAAAATTGGGTTTTACATCAAAGAAAACAATGTGAAAAATTAAGGAAAAATTGCATGCTAGTGTGGCCAAAACTACAATGGTTTTTAACATATTAACTTTTTATTCAATCCCAATTGATAGCAAACAATATTTATCAATATTAAACTATTTAATCTTGATTAGTACACCTAATAAGCATGCTGTCCAGCGTTAAGCTGTCCAGAGTTAAGAAAATTTATAAAAATTATTCACATAGCCAATACATGTGACTTCAAGATGTCTATCACCATGAATTAGCTTATACATACCACATGCAATCGGTAACCTGTAGGCTTAATACTATGTAAGGATCATATCCAGAGGTCAAGTCTGACCTCTTGAATATTAGAGATTTAAAAAAATTAACAAAAAACAATAAAATAAGCAGTGGAAGATTAGACACAAAAATGGAAAGTCTTTTCTTTAGGAAAATATTTGCATTCAGTATATTATTTTTAAAAATTGTAGAATTAAATCACTTATTTGATGAAAGATTACCTAACTCATAGATCTCATAATCTAGAGTTTAACCAATCTCAAAAAGCATTGGTGACTAGTGGCTAAGATCCTTGAAGGATCTCTAGTATCAAAAGTAGCACATGCACCTACCTCTAATGGTGATCCACATAGATAGTAGTTAGAATCTTCTCTTAGCCCAGTGGTTCTCCGGTGTTAACAAAAAGGCTAAGCCTTAACCAAAAGTAAGATCGGATAAATTTTTCCTTACATAACCAAGAATAGTTTTAAGGTAGCATTTTTGCAAAAAACATGGAGGAAAGAAAGATCTCGTAGGGAAGTGGTTGGTGAAGGCAATGGCGGTGTTTAGCCTTCTATGGTTGACGATTATGCTTACTCAACCAAGAAAACAATTTTCTCTCTTTCTAAGTGGATCAAGAACAATTCTAGATCACTAAGCAAAGAAAATAATGAAGTAAGCTTAAAAAGAGAGCTTGGTGTAGAAAGAGAGCTTGATACTACACCAATGTGGCTCACACTCATGCACCTAGCCTTATATCAAGTTTAATAGGTCTAGTTCAAAACTAGGCCTATTATACTTACTAATTAGGGTTTTTGGCCTACCTTTATTTACATGATAGAATATTTAATTCTCAATTAAAATTTTAGCTCAAGTAAAATAAATTTACTTCATGTAAATATAATTAAATAACTGTTGAATAATTATTTAATTTGCAAAAAATAATTTTGCAGTCCAAAACCAAGTATCTCCCTATAGACATGTCTATAGTTAGACATTGTCTTAATAAGATATTTTATCTTTACCAATACATTAAGACATTTCTAATTAGAGTTCATAAACCTGATTGATATTTTAAATAATTCTTAATTAAACTAATTCAATGAGTGTTGTTGGTTTTTACCATGCAAGTGTATGTATCGTAATAAGTAATATAGTGATAAAATAGAGTTTCAATCCCATGAGGAATTTATTCAAATTTTTTAAATACTAAAATTATAAAAATATTATTTGAATAAACGATTAAAAATTATAAATTAAAACTAAATATAAGGAAATAATAATAAAGAAAATAGTAAATGAGAAAAACCCAGGATAGCAATTTCTTTTAACATTTTATTTGAATAAAACACTACCCTCTTAACTTGACTAATGTTAATGAGTTGTTAATCTAGATTTCTAATTTATTTGTAAGTATATTCCGATGGCCTTATAAAAATATCTCTCTTAACCAAATCATCCTTTATGAATTAAATTAAAGAGAAACTCATTAAGTTTAGACTCTAATTTGGTTACACATGACATGCTCATATATTCTTATCTAACATGCAGGTTAATTCATCATAATAAATGAATAGGAAACATATATCATTCAATTCAAGTCTAAACACAAATTCCCTTTCCCAAGTTCATTAGAGTTACCAAATCAATTTAATTGGTGATCAAACAACTATAAAACATTAAGAACAAGATTAAATAAATAACTCAAATATCATTAATATGAACAAAAAATAAAATAATCTAAACTATATGTTGAATTCCATTGTATAGAAAAATAAGTCTAGTTCATAAAAAATAAAGAAAATATAAAATCAAGGAGATTTACTATCATCAATATGACAAAAAAATAAAAGGTGCAAAGAAAAAGAGAAAACTAAGAGTTGCCAGGTCTTCAGTTTTCAAATCTCTAAAATCTCTCTAACTTTTTGAATTCCTTTGGTGCCTTCTCTCCTTTTTAGGGACTAGGTTAAAATTAAATGCCTACCAGTTTCATCCCAAAAAGTCTTATAAATAGCCAAAACCCTAAAAAGCAAAAACTTGGCGTGCAGTTAACTTGAGCAGTTTATTTTTGGAAGTTGCCAAGCCAAGTCCACTTTGTTTCTTTATTAAGTTATTGCATTTTGAAAATTCCTTCAAGCTTTAGGCCTACAAAAAATATGAAAACAACTTAATTGATATATATTTTAATTATAAAGAAGATAAATAAACTAATTTGAAAACAACTAAAAATGAATAAAATCTAAATGAAAATCTTTAAGACATAGCTAACTTTATGCATGTAATGAGACCAAATAACTCTATTCATAGAGTTATCATTAAGTCCTTAACATTATACCTTTTATTTAATTAATTCTACTTAATCAAAATTTGGATTTAATCCAACAAATCCATCTTATTTTGTGTGACCCTTTAGGTTCTCAACATGTTGGCAATTATCACAATTAATCTCATTAACTATGTTCGTAGATTAATAGTGGAATTTAATAATTCATCATGACCACCCAAATGTTAAACAGTCATGCGTGATCATATCGAAATCTTTCAGTAACCAGGCTAACTTTTAATACGATCTTTTCACTGAATATCCCTAAACAATCATAACTTTGTAATTTATATTCATGCTTCAATCCATGTTAGTTCTTACAACGCATGGTGAATGATCATGAATCTATGAGAAACAATTCCTCATAATTCATAGTGCTTTGGCCAAAGGCTATATTCCAATTAACCATAGTTAAGAACAATTTGGATATGTCTCCGATGTCACTAAAATGTTGAATCCTCTCTAGATTACTCATTCATTTTCCATATGTTTCATGCCATTCCTAAAACCATATTTATTTTAGTGTCCATCAATGTGGACCCATTCATGATGATCTCTAAGTACAACACTCCCCATATAAGAGGACTTAGTATCACAAGTTTAAGGACTATTTACACGATTGGCACATGAAAACATTTCCATGTACACCTAAATGACTAATATTAAATGGAGTTCTCATACAGGCTAGGTTCAGTGAACTTGTTTCCATGCCATCCCAAGTATCTTGCATATTTCAACCTATGAGATTAGTTGCTTACTTCATAGGTAGAAAGCATAATATGTGCTAGTCTTTGAGCTTTGCCAATGTCTTGTCTTAACAATACGATAACCAGAAACGTGGATTTAATTCTTAAGGATCTTATAATTATAACACTTGGCAATGCCTTTGTAAGAACTTTTAAATTCCACAAGCTTCATCCAATTAGTGGTTTTATGATAGTCAATCATGCCACTAACATGAAAGAAAACCTTGTTATTAGAGTTGATAAGCGGTATGCACCATGTCCATATCAAATTGGTTCAATGGCATATACTTACACGGCCTATCTGAACCTAAACCTAGCCCAACCTATTTTGACTAGAAAAAGTCAATAACCTAAAACGAACCAACACAAACCTAAAATGACTTGAACTCAAAATGGCCCGAACCTAAAATAACTTGAATTTGAAATAGTCCAAACTCAAATTTACTTGAATAGTTAACTCAAAATAATCTGAACCCAATATGACCACATCGATGTTAAACCTAATTAACCCAAAATTGATTAACTCGATTGACCCAAACCCGAAATGACCCGAATCATAATGACACAAATTAGATTAACTCAAGTGTTAAGCCCGATTAACTTGAACTCAAAATGACCTGAAATTGAAATGGCTTGGACTTGTAATAATCTGAACTCGAAATGACCCAATATTTTAAATGACCCGAAATCAAAAAACTCGAAAAAGAAGCGACTGAAAACGAAACGACTTGAACTCAAAAATAACCTGAAAATTTAAAAACTTAAAATGACTCAACTTAAATTAATTTGACCTACCCAAGTAACAAGTCTATATATAAGTTAATTTTGTTTTAGAAATAATTACTCACTTACATTTTTAACTTAGTCTTTTTTAGAATACAATATGTTTGTCTTACAAAAGTATTTTTTATCCACTTTTATGGCTAAACAAATTCTAGTCTAGTTATTACAGAAGTGTTTGACAAGTATGTGAGAAGATATTGACTAACTAAGACTTAATCTCAAAGAAAAAAAAATGATAGAAATATCATTGTATTTTAGAGTGGGAGTGAACCGGCATGTATAGTGCAGTGAAAGACAAACATGGACCGGGTGATTTGGATTCGAATCGTTTTGGCGTTGGAACCGTCAGATGAAAAAACTAAAGATCCAAGGGTGGAGATAAAAACCCTAAATGCAAAAAAACTGCAGCGTGCATCACCGGGTTATACTATAAAAAACCCCCATTTTTCATCCGCTCCTTCTCAATTGCAGGCGCGACATTATCTCTTCATTCTCATATAGTCATACTCGTACAGATAAATAAAGGTCTAATATCTTAATTATCTGTTACTATTATCAGTTGTTATTGACATTCTATGATACAAGTTGTCAGTTTCTTCCATTCTAATTTGTCATTTTAATTTAATTTTGATCAATGGCTGATTCTTTTTCTCTTTAGATCTGGTAATGGGGATTGTTTAGGTTTTCGTTTTCGTTTTGGATGACTCTTTCATTCATTTTTTTTTTTGGGAAACTTATAAGTGTAAGATTGCTTCTGGTTGATATTTCCTTTCTGCTTCTAGCTTAGTTATACGGGATAAGTAAATTAGGGCAACTCACGTTTTTGTATTTTATTATGCTTTTACTTTGTTCTAAAGTTTTTATCTCTCTTTTCCTGCAAATATCAGTATCATTTTTCTTTTATCTTCCATTCTCATTTTTTTGTTTTCATGAGATAGTGAGTGAAAACCCTTCTTTTTTTTTTTTTGGTTTCAATCTTGTTGCTGAGAGGGGTGGGTTGATAAGATGTGAGTTGGGAGTTCATTCGTTTTTTGTTTCCCAAGGATTCGCTTGCCTATTGTATATTCTTAGTCCGTAATTGTTTCTTACGCTTCATCTGTTAGTGTGTTTTGTTTTGCTTGTTTCTTCAGTGCTTCTAATAAGCTTGTCACTTCAAGTCTCTCTTTGTTTTGATTATTTGTATATTGGGTCTGTGCATGATGTAATATTCTTGTTTACTGACATGCTGTTGCTTACTCATTTGGGTAGATGAATGTGGAGAGGCTCATGAAGATGGCCGGTGCAGTCCGCACCGGTGGAAAGGGTAGCATGAGAAGGTATGTTCATGGTTTGCAATTTCATTACATAGGTTAGCTATATTAACTTTATTGCTGGTTTATCTCCAAAAGTAAGACATAGCTGTTGCTCAGTTGGTTAGGAGAGACTCTTGAATCAAGTTTATGCCCGCAATGCAATGTTTGATTAGCTATCATGTCAACCAGGATGTTCTAGCTGACCTTTTAGTCCTTCATAACTTCAATTCATCTTCAGTGTAGGCCATTTGGATAAGTGCTTATATATTGATGTCTCTGTATAGTTTACATTTCAATCATTATCATGTTTTTTTAACCTATGTTAATAGAAAGAAGAAGGCTGTCCACAAGACAACTACCACCGATGACAAACGGCTACAGAGCACCCTCAAGAGAATAGGAGTGAATGCAATTCCTGCAATCGAGGAAGTCAACATATTCAAGGATGATGTTGTTATCCAGTTTATTAATCCAAAAGGTAGATATTGCTTTATTGAAGTGCACCGCATAATTTACTCAAATGTTTCGCATAATACACTAACATCTGATGGTCTATATTTCAGTTCAAGCTTCTATTGCGGCCAACACCTGGGTTGTTAGCGGCTCCCCGCAGACAAAGAGTATAGATCTCTTAACCTTAAATTAAAGCCTCTCAAAGTTGATCTAATCTTCTCGTTATTTACCCTTTGAAGATTTGCTATTATTAACTCCAAAGGCATCAAAGACTAGGGGTTTATTGTCTGCAGCAACGCACTTTTCCTTTAGTCTTTTAGCTTTGTTAGTCTGATATGTGCTTTTTGCTCCTATTCCAGAATTGCAGGATATTCTCCCCGGAATCATCAACCAGTTGGGTATGTACACTTCGTAGTGAGCAGTTCTCATTTTTTGTGATTGTTTCCTTATTATAAATCGATATCAGCTATTTACCCTTATTCTAAAACATTTAGGGCCTGATAACTTGGACAACTTGAGGAAATTGGCGGAGCAATTCCAGAAGCAGGCACCTGCAACTGGGACAGGTGCAACCACCACTCAAGAAGAGGATGATGATGAGGTACCCGAACTTGTAGATGGTCAGACATTTGAAGCTGCAGCAGAAGAAGGCCAATCTGCTAAATAGTGTTTTAAAAGATATTAGTGTTTTCTGTTATTTTCTTATATGTTTTTGATGAATTACTATTGTTTCTTTTTCATATTTACTCTTTTGTTGTAGCTGGTGCACTCCCCTTGTACTCTAATGTTTTGGTTTTGGTTTTGGTTTTGGTTCAAAGTGAGCCTACTATTTCTATTCCTATTATTGCTAGATTGGTAGTACCAATAGAGTGGCAATTAGTAGGCCACCGGGACAGATGTTTCCTCCCGAAAGACGAGTAGATAGTTTTGAGACACTTATTTACTAGGGCATATGTGAGCTGTTGGCGGTGAGGGCACTGGTTTGGATGACATATGTTGCTTCTAACTCGTTACGGGTGGCTTTATATATATATATATATATATATATAATAGACACCCAGTCCTTGTCTATAAGTCCGGTTATTTTAAGGCGTGCAATTGTCTTGAATTTTACAATGTATAAATTGATTGGACGATTAGTTATAAATTTTTTTATGGGATGAAATTGAATTAAAGTTTTGAATATAATAATTTAAATAATTAAAGTTAAAATTAAATTATTATGATAATTTTTAAAGCAATGATTTTCAAGTTAAAATTAAATTATTATAATAAATAATGTAAAATATGAGATGAAATTTAATATGATATAAATATAATATTGATAAAAATAATTAAAGTAACATGACATAAAAAATAACATGTAAATGATATTAATAAATAAATGTATTAAAATTTATATAAAATGAATTATTATTATGTTAAAATTTATATAAATTTATAATATTTCAAATATAATAATAACACAAAAATTATATAAAAATAAAAATAAAAACGCTACAAACACACATTTTCTCTTTTTATTTTTTATTTATTTTCTCTTTCATTCTTTATCAAAAAAATTACAATACCTTAATTAACCCCACAAACAAACATAATGACCATTCTTGGCTGTCACTTGGTAAAGTCCCTCTTTCTGCTTAATTCCCTTCCTCCTCCAACCCCAGCCCCCATAATCTCCATCGCGACTGAGATGCTAGACGAGTCCAAATTTTAAAGCATATAAGAATTCTTGCTAATCTAAAATTTGGGCTTTATGAGTAATAATCTTTTTCTTTTGCGAAAATAATTGTAAAATTGAATTATTTATGCAAAAAAGATGTGCGATTTTTCCTCTTCTTTTAATGGATTGTTATTATAAATTATTATTTTCTTCTTCTTGACTTTTTTTTTTTTTTACAGTATTCGACAAAAAATAAGTATGTTAGCTCAAAATTATCATTAGTCTTTAATGTTAACTAAGTTTTTATAAACCGTTTATTCGGTTAATTCGATTATCGAATTGATCGGTTTAATTATTTGTTAAATCAAAATTAATTAATTTGGTTTTCATTTCTTTTTGTTCTGATTGAACAATTTTTATAGTAGTCTAGATTACCATCCTTTATTAAGTTCTGTTTCAAAGATTAAATGAAAATTACTAAATAGTATAAATTAAAAATATTTTGTTTGTCTGCACTTAAAAGATATTCGTGTCTACTAGAAAATTTTAACCTCGTCATCCAACAAAAACAAAACTTTACCCTGAAAAATAATAAGTGTTATCTAGATAAAATATACTAATCTTAAGTGATTACTCCATTGGTTGCCACGTGGGCAACTTTATAAAGTTTTACTTAATTTTTGTATTTTGTGTATTTTTTTTTAATTATATTCGTATTATTTTATATTATAATTAAATTTAAGGTATTTTATATTTATATAAATTTTGATATATTAATAATTTGCTTTATATAGATTTTAATACGTTTGTGAAATCACGCTATTTTTATTTTTTTATTGTATCGTATTTTAGTTATTTTGTCCATGTTGTATTTGTATCATCTAATCAAGTGATGTTAAAAATTGTCAAGTCCAATTGATACTATTCAAATAACTCTCAAATTTATTTTATATATTGTTGTGTTTGTATTACTTTTTAATATAGTAATCATATATATAGTATTATATATTCATATAAATTTTAGTACAATAGTAATTTATTTAATTTGGACTTTAACTTATTTTTCTATTTTTGTCGTGTTCAATTATTTTTTTTATCATATTTTGGTTTTTTTTTTTTATGTTGTGTTTGTGATGTATGTCATGTTATATTAAAAATTATTAGGTTTATAATTGATAATATTCAAATAACTTTTAATTTAATGTCACATGTAGTCATATTCATATTTGTATTAATTTTTAATGTCATAATCATATTTAATATATTATATATTTTTATAAATCTTTACATGTTGATAATTCATTTTATGTAAATTTTGAAATGATTGTATCTTCGCATTAATGTATAAAATTATATTTATATTATAATATATTAAAATATCAAAGTATATATTTAAAAAAATATTTATAAAAAAAATACTATAACAACAACAACACATAAATTAAAAAAATTATAAAATAATTAACATTAAATTATTAAAATTATAAAAAAAACTATTGATATAAATTATTCTGGTCAAAGCTGAGACTTACCTTCTAGTTTGATCCTAAACTCTACCCGATAATTGCAGTGATATGAGCTTTAAGAGAGCTTCTAGGATAAGCTCCTTATCGTAAGTTTTCGGTAATGTTTGACTTGCAACTAGTTTTATACCGGTTGCAATTCTTTTTACATATATTATTATATAATATAACATAAAATTATTATGATTACATAAATATATTACATGTTACATAAATTTTTATAATTAAAAAAAAAAGGATAAAATTATCAATAAATATTACAATTATATAAATTATATTATCGATTACATAAATTATTATCATTGATAATATAAGTTTGTATGACATGTTTTTATTAGAATTATACATATACATCATTTATTTACATAAATTATGATAATATATAATAAAAGTTATAATAGATAAATTCATTATATTTACATAAAACTTTTATAAGTTACAAAAATATATTACCATAGGTAATAAAAAGTAGTATTACGTAAAATATTATAGCTATATGAATTATATTATCTAATTACATAAGTTTATCATCATAGGTAATATAAATAAGTATTACATTTTTTTTTTACAATTACACATATACATTATATAATACATAAATTATGATAAAAGATAATAAAAATTGTAAAACATAAATTTATTACATTTACATAAAAAATTGTAAGTTGCATAAATATATTAGCAAAGGTAATAAAAATATTATTACATAAAATATAAAAGTTACATAAATTACATACATTATATTATCTATTACATAAGTTTATTATTATATGTAATAAAATATTTATTATGCATTTTTATTATAATTACATATATACATCATGTATTATATAAATCATTACAAAATACACATATAAATTATATATTATATAAACACATTACAATTTTAGTAATATTTTATGTAAAACTGTAATGTTTGCATGAATTCTAGTAATAGTTATATGTAATTTATTGCATACAAATATTACCTTCAAAGATTTTTTATAAAAATACATTAACTGTAACATATATTTCATACAAACATTATCTACACTTTAATAATTTATGTAAATTATAATATTTATGTGTAATTTTTATAATTTTTAGTTGTAATTCTTATCAACTAATAAAAATTTTAAATTTTATCATAAAATTAATTTTTTATTAATATAATATAATTATTGTTAATATGAACAAATATACTATTAAAATAAAAAATAAATTTTATCGAGCTCCAAAATTAGTAAAAATATTAATTTCATACATATATAATATATTTAATAAAAAATAAAAATAATTTCTAAAAATTTATATTTTATATTATATTTTATTTACATATTTGTTAAAGTTAGTAATAAATGTAATATATTAATATAAATTAATTTTATGATAATTTTTAAATTTTTTATTAGTTAGTAAGAATTAGAACTAAATATTACAAAAATTACACATAACTTTAGGGTGAAAGTAATGTTTATATGTAATATGTGTTGTATGTAATGTTTGCATATAAAGAATATTTAAAGATAATATTTGTATATAACAATTACATATAAAACATTATCGGATTTATATACAAACATTATAGATTTACATAAAGACATTATAAAATCTATAATTTATCTATATAAGACATTCATTTAAGAAAATTAAACATAATTTCTGAAAATTATGTTTTTTTATTTTTTATTAAATATATTATATTAGAAAATTAATTTTTTAGTTATTTTGAAGCAATTTTTTTCATATTTGGGTATATTAGTGATAATTATATTATATTAAGAAAAAAATTACTTCTATGAAAAATGTATATTTTTGATTAACTTGTAAGAATTATAATATTACCAGATTATATACAGATATTATAAGTTTTACATAAAAATATAATTAAATTTGTAATGTATTATGTAAAATATTCTTTTAAGAAAATTAACTATAATTTTTTTTCAAAATTATTTATTATTTATTATAAATATATTATATATGTAAAAAATTAATTTTTGTAGTAATTCTTGAAGTGAAAAAATTTTTATATTTCTTTATTTTAATAATTTATTTGAGTATATTAATAATTATTATATTTTATTAATAAAACTTAATTTTATAATAATATATATTTTTATTAATAAAAAAATTAAATTATATAGCTTACGAAATAATAAAATTATACTATAATAATTAATAATATTAATTTTTAAAATATTTTAATAAAATTTAAAAATAAAAAAAAATAAAACCTTTCTAATCGGAGGCTCACCTTAAGGAGCTTCCCCTAAATTTTAGGGTTTTAAACCTTGCTTGTCTCTAGGCTTTAGAGAGGGCAAAAAGATTCCATACTTTTTAGTTTTGGTATTTATTTTGAAAAACTTGGCTACTTGGCTTCACTTTCCTATTTATGATTTTAAGACTTTGATTTAGCATTGATATTAACAAAACATTTGAAACTAAAAATTGTTTTCATCTTAAATGTAAAATTAAAAGAGTAAAAAATTTTAATTTTAATTTTTGAAAGAATAATTTAACAATTCAAATGAAAAAGTTAAAAAATAAAATTTTTACAATTTAAAAATTATTTTTTAGATAAAATGATTTTATTATTTTTATATTTTTTTTATTTTTAATGAGTTGAAATACTTTATCACAATAATATTAAACACTTAAAATTTTTAAATTACATATTTTTATTGTAATTTTAAATATAATTTTTAAACTCAAATTTGCTTAACTTTTCAATTTTTTCTAACAATAATATTAAACTAAGTTTTTTATTTCGGAAACGAGAAACAGGCTTTGAAGCAATCTTCCTGTTAGATTGGCTGTCAAATTTCTGCAATTTCATCTAACAATCAATGATCTAAAACACATAATGCTTTCTTCTTGGCGTTCTTCTACGAGTAAATAATGCTTTCACTCTATTTTCCAATATAAGCAAAATTCTGGCATCCGACCGGAATGTACTAAGGATTACAAATAAGTGTACATGGATTTTTGATGTATGTGCAAGGATATCAGAATGTACGACAGACTTCAGCAAAATGTACAACTAATTATAACTAAATATACAACTGATTACACCCAAATGTACAACTGCATTTTGAAGAATGTACACGACCCTAAAATGGATCCTCCGTTCCACCGTGCACCCGTGAAGCATGTGAAAATGTTCGAGAACAATTGTGTGCGTTCGTAGGACAACATACATGACAATCACATGAGGCACACAACAAGTTATGCAATTGTTGTACATTGCACAAGACATGTACACCCAGTGCGTGGTATGCGTATTACAAAATGCACTTACGCAGTGGATTCCTATAGGGAGCATCAAGAGAAATCAATGTGTCTGCGAGGCTTGATATAGTGTAAGGATATTGGAATGTACGACAGACTCTAGTAAAGTATACAATTGATTATAAATAAATATACAACTGATTACACCTAAATGTACAACTGATTATACCTAGATGTACAATTGCATTCTGAATAATGTGGACGACCTTAAAACGGATCCTACACTCCATCGTGCACCAGTGAAGCATGTGAAAATGTTCAAGACCAATTATGTGCGTTCATAGGACAACATACATACAATCATGTGAGGCACACAAAAAGTTATACAATTAGTGTACATTACACAAGACATGTACATCAAGTGCGTGGTATGCGTATTATGAAATGCACTTACGCAATGGATTCCTATAGGGAGCATCAAGAGAAATCAATGCGTATGTGTGGCTTGATGTACGTGTGAGGATATTGGAATGTACGATAGATTTCAGCAAAATGTACAACTGATTATAAATAAATGTACAACTGATTATACTTAAATGTATAGTGACATTCTAAAGAATGTACACGACCCTAAAACGAATCCTACACTCAACTGTGCACCCGTGAAGCATATGAAAATATTCGAGAGTAATTGTGCATGTTTGTAGGACAACATACATGAGAATCACGTGAGGCACACAACAAGTTATGCAGTTGGTGTACATTGCACAAGACATGTACACTGAGTGCGTGATATGCGCATTACGAAATGCACTTATGTTGTGGATTCTTGTAGGGAGCATCAAGATAAATCAATGCGTATGCATGGCTTGATGTACGTGTGAGGATATTGGAATGTAAGACAGACTCCAACAAAATGTACAATTGATTATAAATAAATGTACAACTAATTATAACTAAATGTACAACTGATTACACCTAAATGTATAACTGATTGTACCTAAATGTACAACCGCATTATGAAGAATGTACACGACCATAAAACGGATCCTATGGTCCACCATCCACCCATGAAGCATGTGAAAATGTTCGAGAGCAACTGTACGCGTTTGTAGGACAACATACATGACAATCACGTGAGGAACACAACAAGTTATGCAATTGATGTATGTTGCACAAGATATGTACACCTAGTGCATGGTATGCGTATTACGAAATGCGTTTATGTGGTGGATTCGTGTAGGGAGCATCAAGAGAAATCAATGCTTGTGCGTGCCTTGATGTATGTTTGAGGATATTGGAATGTATGACAGATTCCAACAAACTGTATAACTAATTATAACTAAATACACAACTGATTATGCCTAAATGTAAAACTGATTATACCTAATTGTGCAACTGCATTTCGAAAGATGTACATGACCCTAAAACAAATCCTACGCTCCACTGTGCACCTGTGAAACATGTGAAGTCATTCGAAACCAATTATGCACATTCGTTGGACAACATGTACGAATGTACGAGTCACTACAACTATATCTATGACTGATAATAACTAAATGTTTGACATACTATATCCTAATGTACAACTGGCTAGTAAGGAATGTACAGGGCTATAAAATCTATTCTATGCTAAGCCGTATGGCTATGAACCGTATGAATATGTCCTAAAGCAATTGTGTGCATTGTTTACACAGGATATATGCAATCACCATAATTGAATTTCTTTATGCCGATATCCGAATGTTTTTACACGTTGTATGCATGTTGGAAACATTATAACTCAGTAAATGTATATCAGTAAATGTGCATACGGTGATATACGATTGTTCGGACCACCATATGACCATGCGAAGTTAAACTAGTACTTATTTTCATATAAAGATTGACGAATTATCAGAAGGCATTAAGCAACCACATGTATTCATACTCCTTAAACATACCTATTACAGCTTCAACCATCAAACTACAATAAATACATCATAATATAACCCTAAAACCCAAAAACCATGATAATTGACCCTACTCTAAAATGACTTACATATCCCAAAGTGTCTACTCTATTAATCCTGTTATACAACCTAACCACATCGACACTTGTAACAGGAAGTTTGACACAGCTGATATGATCGGAATCATTGCAAATGTAATCCCTAGTGTTCTCTTCTCCGATAGCAAAATATGATATTTATGCTTCATTTGGTTTGTTAACAACTAATCCTTATCTTACTACATAAAATAGGGTCTTCGTGTACATATGCCAATAACGATGACACAATAACCTCCGATTCATCAAGAAAATATTGATTTCTATGATAACATATGTTGGTCGCAATCCCTACATCTAAAACAAATCCGTTCACTAAATTTTATCTCTTAATCTTATTTTTTATTATGGAAGTATTATTTACATAATGTACTTATACCAACTATGTCACTGATTCTTACTATACATGTCAATCTCTATATTCTCCGCAATCAAGTTTCCTAAAAAATGACATCCTTCATATATATATATATATATATTACCTTAAATTTTCTAAAATCTTGCTAAATACCAATGTTCATAATCAATTATAACTAAAATTCTAATGCTACAATCCTCAAGTAACTACAACATACCTTCATATTCTTTGCCTATAGCTTTTTTCTCAATACTATACTTGATAAGGTTATACACCACACAAACATTGAAACAGAGGATGACGGAAACAACAACGAAATTAGGTAACGAATTTACGATGATATTCATGGGTCACACATTATTTCACATTCAAAGCTTAATCTTACTTTCGGACATCGCCAGCAACCCCTGCCCAGCTTGAATTGGGACTTAACAGGCGATCCTTCTTCTTCCCCTTTCTTTTTCTTTCAAGAATAGAATATGAACTTTGTGAAAGAAAGCCAGTCGACCTTAACTCTAAATAAAAGTATAATGGTAATTTTTATTTTTTTTAATTATTTTTAAAAATTTATATTTCTTTCTTTTTAATAATTTTTAGGATTTCATTTTTTTTTTAATTTTCGTTAGATTTTTCTTTTTTGAAATTCTCCCTTATATTCATCTAAGTTTTTGATTTCAAGAACGTGGAGCAGGCTTTCGAGCGATCTTCCTGTTTGATTAGCTGTCAAATTTCTGCAATTTCATCCAGCAATCAATGGTCTAAAACACATAACGACGCCATGTACGCATCCGGAGGGTAAGTTCGTCAAGCCACTTATTTTTATTTTTTATTTTTAATTATTGTTATTATTATTATTATTATTATTATTATTATTAATTTTTTAAGGATTATTACGAAGCACCTGCTAATAATTTATATTTTTAATTTTTTTTTGTCAATTATGTACGTAACCTTGAAAGAAGAAAAAAAAAAGAAAAAAGGAAAAGGAAAAATTCTTTCCTGCCCTGCGGCTCAAACAGACCCACCCAACCCTTAAACCCTCCTACCCTGCCTTCATCATTTTCTCAGTCCATATTCCTCTAAAATTCTCTCTCTTTCTCTTCTTTTCTTTCGCAACTATTCGCTTAATACTTGCCAGTTGCCATAACTTAAATGTACAAGAAATATTCAAGCTTTTGCTATAAACTGGTAAACTCCTATCTCTCTCTCTCTCTCTCTCTCAAAACCTTTTTTCTTTTAGGTCCTTTCCTCCTTCCTGCTTGGTTTGCTTTGATTCTGTGTTGGGTTTGGGTGTTTTAGCTTGTTGGGTATTCTTTTGCTGACAATTTGTTGTTATAAAAACTAATGGTTTGGGGAAGCTTTGTATTGTTTGATAGAAAGGACAAGGTTTGGTTTTTAAAAGGTAAATCTGCTTCTTTTCATTGTTGAATTGAATTCTGGTTTGTTATAAACCAAAGGTTCATTTTTGTATGTGTGTTTACGATCTATAGAAGAAGAGTAGAAGAGGGTGGCTTGAATTAACGGGGATTTGCTCAAGTAGTAGAATTAAAGGCTGCTGAGAGCCCCACTAACACAAACCGTTCCTTTTCCGCCTCTCTCTGACAAGCTTCACATTTGGTCCTTGATTGCTTTAAGGAAATCGTTGCCTTGCTTTCCAAGGTAAAACCATACTCTAATGTTTATTTGATTTTCAGAAATCGCAGGTTAGATGATTAGGTTGAATTTCATTTATTTTCCTTTATATATGTTCCTTTTCTGAGTAATTTCCATTTCCTATGAACCAAACAGAGGATGATTACTAGGCGTTGCTTTTGTAGCGTTGCCTACCGGCCATGGCTGTTTGTGGGCTTAGGCAACCCTGGCGATAAATATAAAGGAACCAGACACAATGTACGACACATTAGCAATACCAGGTATCTCATAATCCTGTTTTTTTAGCATTTTTAACAAGATTTTAACTTCCCAGTTTACTTGAAAGCAGGTGGGTTTTGAGATGATTGACAAATTTGCTGAAGCTCAAGGGATAGAAATGAATACCCTTAACTGCAAGGCTATCTTTGGACAAGGCCTGTCATCTTCTTAATCTAATTTTTTTCTATTTAAATAAGAAAAGAAAAGATTTTTCTATACTTTTATGTATGCGAAATCTCATTACTCTTTGATGACCTTATTGTTACAGGTTTTGTGGGTGATGCACCTCTTCTTCTTGCAAAGCCTCAAACTTACATGAACTTGAGTGGTGAATCTGTGAGTGATTTAGACATAATATTTGAATTTCTTTGTTTAGCATGAATATTTGAATTTCTTTGTTTAGCATGTTTAAATCTTTTCAATTCACACAATTATCTGTTTCTTGAAATCACAATATAGGACTATTTAACAATGAAGAAACTTGTTTAGTATTGCATAATTGATATATATGAGGAAACAATCAAAAAATGCCTTCAACCGATAGAAATAGTTCATAAACTATAAAACGGAGTTGGGATTGAGGATATCACTGAACAAAATTCTTAGTTTCCATTGTTTTGATTGATAACTTCAGTTGCTTACATTTTTTGCCTTTTCATTTCACTTACGGATAACATTTGTGTGGCACAATCTTGTTTTAGTATAGTAACAAAAGGCTTGTTGTTTGGTCCATTTGGTATATTAAACTTTTAACTTTGCATAACAAGTCAAAAAGTATATTTGGCTATTCACAACCTTTCACCAATATCTAATGTTCAATAGATCTGTGGCTTATATTTTTTTTACCCTTAAGGAGCAGCTCTCTTATTTTGAGCTGTGTTCTTCACGACTTAGTTGGTGCAGCACTGTGCCTTTGGACCATTTTATGTGCTTCATTTTTATCATTGAGTTTGGGCAAGTTACAAATAATTCAACTAGGAAGATCTTATTTGGGAGCATGGCAGTTATTGCATTATGTTGTAGTGAGCATCACTCCAATACTTGACATGGGCCATAAATTACTGACGTTAACAGTTAGCAAATACTTATTAAAAGTTAAGTTGGAAATGGCTAACAATGACAATTTAATTCTTTCTAAAAGGGATGTCAACTCTTATGGTTTAAACATTTGAAGTAAAGAATGTAATTTTTAGGACTTATTCCTTCAGAAAGAAAAAATGGGGGGGGGGGGAGGTGGAAGAGGTGGCAATATCATGGCAACTAAAATCTCCTCTATTCCTTGTAAATTTGTACGGTGAGGATATTGGTAGATTGGGTTTTTATCATTTGTTTGGAGGATAAGTGTTATTATTTTGTGGTCAAAAAGTTATTGAGCAACGGTAACTCGATGATACATGTGTGAAACATCATTGATGGATATCATGCTTGCAATAACTTTCCTTTTTGCAATTTAATTGCAGACTGGAGCCCTTGCAGCTTACTACAAGCTACCGCTTAATCGAGTGATTGTGGTAATTTTTCCACTGCTTGGTATATATGTCCAAGATTTTGATAGTTCTTTGCAGTTTTGTTTATCACAAAAAATAATTGGTAACATCTTATAGTTGCTCTTCTGTAATGTTTTCCTGTTGTAGTTTCATGATGACATGGACTTACCATGCGGAGTGCTTCGTCTTCAAGACAAAGGAGGTCACGGAAGCCATAATGGGTATGAATGGAGAATATTATGTACTTTGCCTCTGTAAGAAAATTTTTGTACAAAGTTACATTGAATTTCTTGAGTTTTCTTCTTACCACTTTGCAAAATGCTTTGTTATTGCATGAGCAAAGTTTCAACCTCTACTATTTTATCCTACACTTTTGCTTCCTGACACAAGTGGTTAAAAGAAAGGAACAAAAGGGAGCGAAGAAGTTGGCATGCTTGTTATATACCATTAGGTGAAATATGGAGTTAAAAAAATAATAGTAAAAAAGAAAAATCCTCAGAAGGTTGTTTGATAAAAGTAGTTCTCTCTTTTGAGGTAAGTAGTTTTCAGCTAGGCCTTTGCCAGCAGTCTTGTCTATGCCCAAGTGATTGTGTTAAAAAAACAATATGTTGCTTTTTGAATTAATTATTCACATCATATTCAATGTGGTTCAAACATGTGTTTCTTTTGACGGTTATTGACAGCAATGCTGGTGCACTTTGAGAGCATTTTTTAAAAATTTTTCCGCTTGCTAAAATCTTCATAAGCATGAATCTTGAAGATTTGTTCCTAACATTCAGTGTAATGATCTTGATACGAGTTTGCTAGTGAATCTAAACATTCTACCTTTTTAACTGGTTTATTCATTGTAAGGTATCCATGCATTTTAGCATCAGAAGGTGTGCTGCGTTGGTATTAGTCATAACAGCTAGTGTTTTAAATTCCAAGGAAATAGATGTATCTTAATTTCCTTGTATGAACAAAATATTCTTGGATACTGGAACAATATTCTCATGAATATGAAAGCATTTTTGAAAAACTGTATTGTTCAAGAGAGAAAAATGGAAAGGAAAAGAGAACTGGATTTCTTAGTGTGTTAGCCACTATATTGGTATAGGAAACTATGTTCAAGGTCTCTTGGTTTCCTAGATATGGGATATTCTTGTTTATTTAATTACTTATTTGTGGTTTGCTCAAATTTTCCCTTTTTGTTTCTGAAATTATTTCACTACTGCTTATTTTACTAGGCTGAAGAGTGTAATCTATCATTTTCGGGGTAACAGAGAGTTTGCACGGCTACGAATTGGTTGGCTTGAAATCCTACATTATTGTATTCTGTTCCTAGCTGCTTTATTTCTTCACTGAGTAGCTTAATCATTATGATTTTTTGTTAGGTATTGGTAGGCCGCCTGGTCAGATGGATCCTAAAGCATTCTTGCTGCAGAAGTTTAATGCATCGGCTCGAGAACGAGTAAGATTTAACATACCACTCGATCATGTTTGGCCATAATTAACTCATTGTCCATATTTTGTTCTGAAAGCGTTTTGGTATAATACCTAATTTTGCATTAAAACTTTACGGAAAATATAATTAACGGTCTAAATTTAGTACAATTAAACCACGGGGGTCAAGGGGTAATAGAATATTCCCTTAAAATTTTGTATAGCTGGAAAAATAAATGAGTAAAATAATTATGAATAAAATTAAACGTTGTAGCAGACAATGAATTATATATATGTACTTATATATACAAATATATATATATATATATATATATATAATTCAGTTTTCCTTGTTTCTTTTATCTCTTTCTTTTCTTATTCCTTGTTCTCAGTGAGCTAGCCACAGTGAGAGACTTTGCCAACTGGCCAGATCTCACTTGCCAGTGCCTTATTTGGCAGCAGCTTGGCCAAATATGACAAAATGAAGTCTATTTGGCAAGCCTGTGCTGACCAGCCTTCATTTTTTGATTGCCTAAGGCTAATATAGCAGTTTTAATGTGTTGTTGTTGGAGAAGATTGATGCTGCTTTGCAAGAGGGAGTTGATGGATTGAAGCTTCTATTATCAAAAGGGTTGACAGAGAGTGCGAGACGTTTCAACACCGAACAGAAGTACAAGCATATCAGATTGCAAACTATGCCCACCTGAAGAATATGCTGGCTGTTTGTTGACTGTGAGGCAATTTTGTTATGTATCCTACTTTTGTTTTGCTTGAAAAGTGAAGATGATCACAAAGCTAGCAATGCAATGCAAGTTAAATGTGATGTAAAGAATCCAAGTGAATACGGCTGGTAATATTTTTTGGCATACCACCACAGGTCCCTCTCCCCCTGTACCTGCTATTAGTGGCGTTCTATCAGGTGACGCAGGCAATGATACCGACTGGGATTAATTATGTTTAGTTTTCCAATCCTTTGTGGTCAGATGAAGTTCAATCGATTGCCGCATTTTGTGCTCTTATCGTGTAGTTACGGCGGTTTGAATTTTTTATTTTATTTTTTGTTTAAACTTGATTTGGGTTTAGATTAACTCGAAAGCTTATATTATTTTTCAAAAATTATTAAATATTAATTTGATGATATATCGTGAGTGTAGTTTTTTTTTTTATTATTATTATTTCTTTCTGTTTAATAATATAGTTAAAATAATAATAATGGCGATTATATTTTAATTTTTGTTAAAAATAATCAGCAATATAGTATTATCTCAAAATAGACAAATAAGAAAATCAGCAAAATCGTCAAAAAAAAAATGTAAAAAGATTTTGATCACAGCCGAGAGAAAAGGCTTCTCGTCATTGATTATACGATAGTTAAACACAGGGATACTTCCTTTTGTCATTTGATTATGAGAGCTTGACATACTGCATTAAAAAAAAAACTGAGGTGTTTT
>JBBYHL010000003.1:2381402-2445372 GCA_038381835.1 Adansonia madagascariensis
TTGGTTAATTTATATGTTACAATTGGAATAGAATGATTCTCTAGCATTCAACTTAAGAAAGGAGAAAAAAGAAAAAAGGAATACCACAGAAAAGACAAAGTGAGCAGTGCAAAAGAATTCAAAATCTTTTAATCAAGATTTCGGAACGTAAGGATATATGAATTAAATTTAGAAATAACCAATTAAAATAGCATTGATGGTAATGAATTTCATACTTTACTTTATAGTTTAAATTTCAATATTAAAGAATAATACAATGTATATAGCCTTAAAAGAATCGAAGTAAAAGTTTCCAAATTATACGAAAGTGGTACGGGTTAGATTCTCCTTTAGTTTCAAAGAAGTGTAAGTATTTATTTATACGGATGTAAAAATTACTCTCCTTTTTCACTGTTAGATTTAACCTTTTCAAGGACAAAGGGTAAAAGTTGTGACGTAAATCTGTCTATAACCTAATATTATTAACATCTAATCATTGTTTGCCATTAAAAACAAAAAGAAAACTACACTTTTTTTCACTCGTCAATCTTGAACATCATCAATTTTTGACGTATCTTCAATTCCCCCCAACCATTTTTACCAATACCAAAATCATATATAATTATTAATTGAGTTTGTTTTCAGACACTGACATCAAAATTTTTTTAATTTTATGACTAATTTTTAATTTTATAAACGGAATTAAGAGACTGTTGTGTGTGCGAAGGATTGTTGAAAACTTCCATTAAGAAAAAAAAAATACAAACTTGACCAGTTAATAGTTTAACCTAACTTTCTAAGCTTTGCCAATTACATATATATATATATATATATATATATAGCTGCCAATTTATTGAGAAGGAGAATTTCCTAAAAGAAATACTAACAAAGTTTGAGGCTAAGAGGATTTGAATAATAATGGCCTCAATGTGATATTATAATTATTATTTTACGATTTAAGTTTTTATTCATCAATATTTATTGCAATTAATATTTAACTATAATAATATTTTCTAACTGCAATAAATGCAAAACAATAAAAAATATATATAATTGTAATTTAAATACTTACTTAAAACCATTTATTGTTCGAGACAAATGGTAATTTCTACAACATAAAATGATAAGTCATTGCATTTTCTTGACCCAGCATGTACCCATTTGTATGGACAACTATAAAGATTGCGGAGCCAATGATCAAAGCGAATTTGTGGTGGACTCAGCCACTAATCCAAAACTGGTCTGCCATGCCAAAAAAAAAAAAAAGAAAAAAGGCCCCCGCGGTGTATCTTGTTAATCGGCCGGCTAAGGTGCCAGCCAGTGAGGAAGTGAATTATGCTTGTTTGGTAAGTGACATGCATGCCTCGTCAAGGGCTTTGCCTAGATGCGTAATTAAGCTGATGATATAATAGCTACGATTCTTATTTTTGTTACTTGGTGTTGCTTCTTTGTATGGGGAACTAAAAGGGGCCTTCAGCAATAAATATGTAAATTGTTATGAAATGAATCCGTCAGAAACAGTTAAATCAGATTTTACTTGCTAACGATCTGCTTTAAATTTTTGATTTTTTTTTTTTGGTTAAGTGTGAGAATTATAGATTATGTAAATTTATATAATATGACTTATTAATTTATTAAAATTTATATAATTATAAAATATTTTAAACATAATTATAACATAAAAATAATAATACGAATACGATACAAAACACAGATGACTAAATGTGGAATTTTTGAACCATCTCTAACCCTTCTGATTGCCACCCACCTGCACAGCACCGCCATCCAACAATAACCAAGGTACTAAAATTGAAATAAACCTCCACTTGTTTAAGAATAATACTTCCAGTCGGCCTCTACAAAGGGTGCCGGCTGTTGAAAAAAATAGTCAACGGTTGCTTGGATGAGAAATTATACAGAGCCACCATCTCACTGGATTATCATCAGATCCATTAACTTTGCATATTACATAAATATAATATTAAAAATAATTAAAATATATAATAATATATAGAACGGCATGAAAAAATAGTATTCCATGAATATATATATATATATGTATATATATAATACATAAATGCATAAGAATAAGATAAAAACAAGGATTGCTAGATCCAAATCCCCCACCTCACCAACCTAAGGAAAAGGAAGCAAAAGTTTCTCAAAGGGGGGAATTAATTAAGAAGAAAAATTAAAGAATTGCTGTTGATATATATCAAAGAAGATCTTAAATCTTTAATTAGATAGTTAATTAATTTATAATCCCTGTGTGAAACTATAAGATAAAAGTACTAATTAATTTAATATTCTTTGAAGACCCAACATGCATATCGATGGGTTTCATGGCAAATTGCTTTGAAAATGTCATTTCTTGTTGCTTAATTTAATTAGTTAGTTATAGCTAAAAAATAGGCTGGGCCTCGCTTTTTTTAATTATTAATTGTTTTCATATTCCATAGACAATTTAGAGCCTAGAACACTTTTGACTATAGCATAGGATAGCCTTTTTCTTTTCCTATAGTCTTTTGCTAACTCTAAAATTTTGCCTTAAAATATGCTAGTTAATTAATTAGTATTAAGTATATGTTATGATTACTTAATTAGGATAATCCAATTTCCAAACTGTTAAGATTTAGTGGTCCTCCTAAGTGCATCTTAACATCTTGCTTTCTATGAATACTTGGAGAGATATTAATGATTTCTTATTGCCACTAATACCCATTTGCTTTTGTTTAATAATCATAAAATTCAATTTTATATTTATTAACCTTTTTTTTGAGATAATATTTAAATAAGTTTTTGAATTGTATTTAAAAATAAAAATAAGTAATTGATCTTTTATTGCATGAATCTATGGTTATCGAACTTTTTTTTTAATATTGTAATCAGAATCTTGAAATTAAAACCTTCTTAGATAGATGGTACAATTTATCGAGTAGCTTTATAATTAGAAACTTGAAATTATAAATTTATAATTACGTCTAGTTGCAATTTGTATTTACTTTATACATTGCTTAAAAAAGATTAGCTTACTTGATCTCCCGTTTAACACAAGACTTAATTTCTAAACTAGGGTTTAAGTATATAATAAGACAAATGTTAAAATACCACAATATATATATATATATATTGTCCCCTTTAAATGTGACACATTAAATTTTGTATAATTTATAAAGTAATGTACCGTTATTTTTGTTTCTTAAATTAGAGTAGATGAGAATCGAACTTAAAAACTCTTTCTTGCACATAGATGCACATATATATTAAAAATCATACTCCTATGTAGCATGAATTTCTTTACTTAAAAAAAAGGATTGGATTTTTTTTTTAAATAAAAAAGAAAACTTATGTATGCAACTAATGTGTTACATATGCTTATTTAGTGTCAAATGCAACTAATAAAATTAATTAACAAAAAGTGATAAAAAAAATTAAATTAACAATATAACGAATTGAAAAATAATAAAAATAATAAAAATAAATAAAAACCCCAAATAAAATATAGATTTTTGAGTGTAATAGTTTAGGTGAATGGAGTGCATTTTCAACCTTTTTCTTATCAATGGATTACATGATTTTTAATAAATATTTAAAATTATTTATATGTTTAATTTTTGCATAGACCCAAAAAAATAAAAAATAAAAAGTTATAATATTGATGCATTTCTTGTTTTGACTAATAACCCGAAATGGATGTTTCGGTTGGAGATTAGTGTTATGTTGAAGCAACAAAGGGCCCACAAATTTGACAGCTCATTAAAAAGGCTTTAATTTGGATGATAGGATTGGAAATTCTGCCCCTGCTTTTCACCTCCTCTTTAATCTTCTGATGCGTTTTACCCGATAATATTACACATATTTACATAAATATTATATAAAAATATATTAAAATTTATATAAATATAAAATATTTTAAATTTAACTATATCGTACAAAATAATAAATATAATACTCGAATTGTGAGGTAACGGGCGATTTCAGAATCTTCAATCACTTGTTTCTATCTTAGCGACTTTATTTAATTTCTTGCTCTTTAGACGATGATCATTATTTGTTCATGTTCATGTTCTTTCTCTCTCTGTTTCTGTTCATGTCTTAATTAGCAGACAAATGTTTGCTCATTGTTTATGCAAATCAAAGGGAAAAAAAATGATGAATGTAAAGTGAAGACTACTTATAAGAATTGAACAGGGAGTAATTTAATTTAATGTTATACCAAAAGAGAAATTAATATTGTTTTGTTATTAATGTAAACCCCCCAAATTGTTTAGCTGATATTACACAATCAAACCATTTGCAATGGCTCGATTAGTATCGAGATGGGTTGTTTCATACACAGGCAGTTCTTCTCGATACCTTTCGTTACCGATGGCTGAAAGATTATCCAATTCAAAGAGGTCGGAGCTTGCATAGCTAGCTGCATCTTCGTCGTCGTCGTCCGCTTCATTGTCAGTGGACTCTTCATTGCCGTTGCAGATCATATCTCTCATATAACAATCTTCCTTCTTCTTCTTCTTCTTCTGGTAACAGTTTAAAAGCTCCTTTGCGGCTTCCGCAACCCGACGATTTTCTTCTATTGGGCGGAACTCAAGCTCTTTTCTTATGGACGTTTGATGATCATTTCCATGGAGGATGTTCTTATGCCCACATGGCCTGGAATCCTCGTCAAGAATGACGCTAACGGGACAAAACCTGACCGATCTTTTTGTCCCATTCCCTGTTGATGAAGATGAAGTCTTGGTCAAACAGGATCTTGAAAACGAGGAAGCTGAAGAACATGTTGATTTTGCTTGCTCGGACTTTAACTTCCTTTCCTCGTACTTCCCTGTCGATGAAATCTTTGCCTTCTTTGCATTCCTTGCGGTGAAAAGCGAGTTAAGGAAGCTTGCAAGCCGGCCACCTGGAGATATCGGTTGCTTAACCTTCTTGAGGTCACTGTAAATCTTCAAGGCCTTAGATTTTGTTCTCACAAAACCACCTTCATGCTTTGGCTTTTCTGTAGCGGCTGCAGCGGGATGGGAATATTTGTTTTCAACTTCATGTTGAGGCCTTTCGCATCTCTCAGGCCGAGCTGAATCGCTCGTCCGAATAGGCTTAGGCCTATGGCAATGGCTAGTGTAATAACTTGATGAAGATGACGACCTTGATTTCGCACCATAAAAAGAATCCGACTCGGACGATGAAAAGCCACCCCCGCAGCTAGAATCAGAGGAGGTAGAGCTTGAGTTCAACAACATGGGATCAAAGTCATTTCGAGAGTTTCTTTCAGAATCCGCCATGGATTTTCGTCTAATGACAACCTTATTATTATTATAATCACAGCTAATTACCTTCTTTTCCATCCATTTCTCGATCATGCAAGCACGCTGAAGCCTCGTCATTTCTTCTCGTTTCAGTGAACTGTTATTGTTGCTCTGCTTCTTCCTCATGGTAATCTCTCTTCTGTAAAAAACCAGCTCTTCCTCCCCTTTACTACCATCGGATTCATCAATCGAACGGTAGATAGCATCAAGAAGAGTTGAAGAGAAAGATGGGTATTCTCTCCTGTTTCGATACCGATCTTCTCTCGGCGTTTTCTCCCACATGTCCATAGCTTTATATGGTGAAAACCAACAGAAAAAACAGAAGTTGAGAAATCAGGAGAGAAACAAACAAAGAGAATCGAACAGTGGGATTTGAATAATATTGTCTGCTTCGAAGAGTGTCAAAAAGCTGGAAACAAATGAAAGAGAAAAGAGATTAATGGCAACAACAACCCATGATTAATTATGTCAAAGAAACAAAGAGAAAGAAGAAAGCAGACATTTTCATTGATGTATTCTTGATGGCTTCCAGTGAGAAAAAAAAAAAGAAAAAAAAAAGGAAGAGAGTAATGAAAGCCAAAAGCCACGCCTGAAGAGAAGAGAGAAACAGAGAAAGATGATTTGAGAGAGAGGGATTTTTGTTTTATTTATTTTATTTTATTTGCTTTACTGTGTTTCAATCTTTCGAAAGCATTTATATAAATGGTTAAGCCAAGTGGGTCCAAGCTGGAACCAATGCCAGGGTGGAATGATGATGTGGCAAATTAATTAATTATTTAATTAATCAGGGTTATTACTTTTTTGGCCTTTTATTAATTAATTAGGTTACTAACAGCAAAGCCAAGAGTGATCTGCAGGGGTCCTTTTCATTGGTTTCTTTTTTTCTTTTAATTTCTTTTTAAGTTAGCATATTTGATATTGAGTATTTAAAATATTTTTTAGAAATAATTAATATACTGTATATAGTAATTTTTTTGTATTAAATATATCAATTAAAAAATAATTTGATAAGTTTCAATACATTTAATGAAAAATTATTTAATAGAATAAATTTAAAGCGTCACCATTTTGTTGCCAAGTTGGATGCTATATAAAGGTTTAGAGCAACTACGTTGTGAAATTAAGCGTTACCGTCTCCAAAGGCCGAGTGAGAAGTAGTATTATTTATCTTTGGGCTTAAACCCGATAATATTGCAAACTGCAAAAAGAATTAAAATAAAATAAAATTATGATATACTATAAAAAATATAAATGTCACGTAAATATATAAATTATTAAAAATTATATATATAAATTATTAATTTTTTAAAATTTTAACTTTTTTTAATAAAAAAAATTGAGCATATTGGGGAACATATACCGAGAGGAACTTCGCATAGGAAAATAGGAACAACTGAAAAATTAAGAAGCAAATGGAGATTAGGAAAATAATGAGTTCTAATTTATATTGTATCATAATATTACCGTGATCATCGGCATGCATATGTTTAACCTTTTTATGATTATATGCTAATGTCCAATTTTTTAGCAAATCAGCAGTATAATTATGCAGTTGATATGGTGAATAGGGAATGAAAATAAAAAGCATAATTAGTTTATGATATCATAATTTACAAAGATGATCATCATTTTATGACCCTTAAACACCAAACATGGATATATTGATATATTATGTGGTTCATGTACTTAATACTGCGTTAATTTCACTAATTCATAGTCCATTTCATTAGCAATTATATACTCCTTTTTTTTTTTTCCTTTTTTCGTATAAAAAAAGTTACAATCTAAGATAAAAAAACAAATCACATATATAAGAATTCGAATTTTAAACTTGTTCGATATCATTTTTTAAATTAAAATGATTGTATGAATAAACTAAACTAAATATATCATTTGTCTTTTCTTTTATTAGTAATTTTTTTAAACTTAAAATTATAAATTATTATAAACTGTCTCCTTTTGTGTCCTATACTGATGTCTGATGGGCACTCTTCGGCCCTTTTATGGATGTTAAATTTGCTTCTCATTTTCTAACATCCCAACAATAAGCCCATTAGATGGTCGACAAAGCTTTTCAATTGTGGCTCTTGAAAATCATAATTTCCTGCTAGATTTTCGTTCTTTTCTTCTCTAATGGAAACCATTAGACTTTCGATCAGCTTTGGTGTTACAATTAGAAGCTTAGATTGAAAATCATTCATCGTTGGCATTAAACTTGTTAACAGTTTTCCTGCCTTTGCACCAATTAAGATAATAAATTCCACGTAAAACAATATCACAAACCTAAATTCATAATTTAATGGATTTAATATAATTACCTTTGAAACGTAACATCTAATTAACCTGAATTTCGAAGCTTGTCACCCGTATTCTTCCCTTCATGGACCTCCTTCGTACCTAAACAACAACATCACAAACTCAAAATCCTTATATTATATTATATTGTATATATATATAGATTCATGCATGTATGCATGCATGCATGGAGGCATCATTGATGTGAGTGCGCAAGCAGATTCCCAGCCGTATAATAACTAATCGGTGCATGCCTAGCTAGTGGCAAAAAAAAAATAAAAATACTGTTGAGATGATCCCTGCACAGGATTTTCTTTTTTTTTTTTTCCCCCTCGCTAGAGTGCCCATCTCTGCAAATGGCAACAGCTTATTAAACTATAGTATATTCCATTAAGATAAAGGAAATTTGGCTATACTTAGCACCGACAAAGAGATTTTTATTCAATCTTTCTTTTATGTGAAATTATGGAGATGGAAGGATCTGAAAACTCTTTTTGGCTGGCAAAAAATCTTTTTGTTTGCTTAGGTTTTGGCGACCCAAAATAAAAATAATAATAGTAATAAGAGATCAGCATGGGTCGATGTGGGGGATATATGGTGTGCTTGTTGAGTTGAATGATTACACTGATGGCTTCTAAACTTTATGAAAAGGAGCGGTGGCGTCGGAGGGGCTAATTAAGCTTAAAACAAAGCGCAAAGCGAAATATATATATATATATATATATATAGATATGATAAATCTAATTAAGAAAGGATTAGGCAGCTTAGATCAGCTTAGATCCACTAATGAATTAATCTTAAAAGAAAATGAGGTTCCCAAAAAAGAAAGCAAAACGTGCATGCGTATGCATGCAAATGCAACGCATGGCTTCTCCCACCATCTCTTTCCTTTAAACTTACGAAATTTCCCCTCATTCGTTATATGTATTCCATCGTTTCTTTGCCACAATCACATCATCAAGTTACCGTGTATAATATAAATAAAATATTCCATTTGTTAAAATTCTTGTTTTATATAAATGAGGTCGCATTTTAAAAATAAAAAAAATTATAAAAATTGAAATTAAAATTTTAAATTTATCAAAAATTATTTTTAAAAATAATTTTATAAATCAATTGAAATAAATATTTAATTTCAATTATGAATATTTTAAACAAAAAATAAATCTAAACCTTTAGCTTATAGCCATTATATGCTTTCCTGGACGTTAAATCCAAGACTGAATTCAATGACTGCCTTGTTTAGAAAATTATCCTAGGATTGGTTCGGACCATGTGTTGAAAATATATATATATTTTTAATCCATGCCTAAATCAGATCCAGCTTGAGTCAGCTCCAAAGCGCATATCGCCATTCAAAAACATCTTAAAAATTATTTTTTATTTTTATATTAATATTAATATTATATATTTTTATAATTAAATTTAAATTAAAAATTATTAATGAACAGTTATTCAGATTAATTTGAACTGTCCAAAATTTAAAAAAATCTATATCCAAACCTGACTAATACTTGTCTTACCCTTAGATAAGTATAGTGTGAAGGTATATATGTTCCTATTTTGTTGCAAAAGAATTTATGAAATATATATATATATATATATATATTTTGTACATGTGTTAGACATATAAAGAGAGAGAGTTTTCTCTCATTTCATAATTTCACTTAATCACAATTATCTAATTATAATCAAGATTTGAACTTAAAATTCTCGTAATGAAAATTTAAACTCTAACTACTAAATTTAATAAAGTGTCTCCTTTGGAGACCTACTGTTTTACCTTTGCTACTAGGTGCTATGGATTAAAATATACAATGAAATAGGTTTTAGAGTTACACTATAGGAAATATGATATCACCATTAAGTTTCAACTTTCAATAGAACTCTTGATTTCATATTCGTTCCCTTTTATTTATTCCCTAGTTCCAAAGTAATGAAAAAAAAATGAGAAACAAATATAAAACCTAAGAAAATTGAAAAGATAAATAAATAATATATTTATTTGATTGGTTATTAAAAGATAAATGTATAATGCATTAAAAATTTTAAAATTTTTTAGAGATAATTTAATTAAATATATATTGATTAAGGAAAATTTATTGACAAAAATAAAAAAATTAAATAGATATAAATTTATTTATAGATAATTTAATTATTTTAATATATAAATATATATTGATTAAGGAGATTTTCCAATTAAATGTTCATTGACATGCCCTAACAGGGAAAAAGTTTCTTATCCTCATTTTCCCGACGCAATCCTTCTATCTAAATATGTTCATGAATCGAATTATTCATTTAATTTAATAAATTTTATTTAAATTAAATCAAGTTTAAAAATATTTTGTTAATAGGAATAACTATTTATTTAATAAAATTTTTGTTAAATAGTGAAAAGAGCATTTTTTTTAGCTAAGTCCAAACTAAGTTAGGGAAGCACAAATATATTTTTTTTAGCTCGATCCAATCAAATTCATAGACACTTCTATTTCCAAGTACAGAAATAGACCCCAGCCTCCGTCCCCGCGGATTGACACATCATGATACATTGTTTTCTAGCACGTTAAAGTAGGAACGTCAATTAGCAATAATAGGCTTTTCCAGAAATATATGATTAACCCTATATGACGAAATAAGATAAGAGGATTTGTTTGCTAGTAAATAAGTAAAATTGTACTAACATGCAATTTCAATTCACAAAAGGTCACCTCTAGAATTTAACCAAAAACCGTGGTGCATAAGCATTGCGTACGTGAAATAATTTATGATCATGCACGAAAATTTAAGTTTTATTACATGAGAATTTCATTTATCAAATTATTTGTTATTTCCCTGATTGATTCGTCTGTTAGCTTTATATATATATATATATGATATAATATTTTACAATAAATTATAATTTCTTGTTGCACTAATAACTTGATAAAAAAATGTAAATAATTCAAATCAAATCCAAAACGTGCAAATTCTATATTTGACATCATCTGGGGCCATCTTTTCCCTTTCTTCGGTTAAAAGGACAAATTTATTACGATATCATAGATTGATATTGAAAATTTCCACAATATTTACTGCTATGTCATAAATGTAGACAAAATAGTTAAATTAAGAGCAAGCAACAAATATAATCCCAAATCAAAAGGATGAGAGCTGAGATAGATGATAGATAAATAGATCGATGGACGGATACCCATGAAAAAAGATGGAAGGGTTTAGCCTTATAAGTCCAACAACAACCTGATGGGCTAATGGGACATAAGCTAAGGAAGCGAATGTGTTTGATCCCCAAGGAAGAAAGCGCCAACTATGACCTCGGAAATACATACAAGCAAGCAAAGTCTTCCCCCGTTCCCCCCACCCACAACGATTTCCCCCCAGCTTTCCTTTTTTCCCTCCTTTATAAAAAAACAACACAGGAAAGGCAAGGCAAGGCGAGGCGAGGCAACCAACATCAAGAAACATAAACAATCTCTCATCTGACTGATGTAACATTAAACCCTTTCAATGATGATACTTATTCCTACTACTAATAACAATAATAATTAACAGATCCACCTTAGTGGTAATACGGTAATGAATTATGAAAATCATAAGAGAAAGCTTAGGTGGAGGAGTGCAGTGCAATGGGTCCTAATAAGTTGAACAACTTCTGGTTTTTGCACTGTTTAGTCTGTCAAACTCGCATGCTCACTAGCAAATCTCACAAAAGTACATCTTATACCTAACAGACCAAGTAAATCAACCCCTTCTTTTTTTTTGGGTATTTGAAGTACAAGAAAATCAAAACCTTTTTTTATTTTTGGGTATCTTGAATTAATCAGTTAACTCCGAGGATCAAGAAAACAAATAAAATCAAAATCATTTTGGCAGCTAAGATTATGCATGATTGGTTTTTGGTAAGACCTACTAAAAAAATGCTCCGAAAGGAAGAGAAAGAGCTCCGCAAAACATTATTTTTATCATTTCTTTCTAAATGATTCTTCTACCTACATCATATTTGGTTTTTGATTCACAATATAAAACACTTACTATATCTCTTGTATCTTAATCTTCCATTTTTATTACGCTAAGCTAGATATCACACCAATGGCTTAGAGCAATTAAAAGGAGCCGGAAGAGATTGAACACCATTATGCATTGAATTAAAAAGACTGGGTTATTTCACAAAGAAAATTTAAAACTTTCTATAGCTACTTCACTCCCTTACAAGATAAAGGGTTAGCTTGGTACCATTCAGAAGTTTGTTGTCCAGTTAAGATGACCCAATTGAGGCGGTTGGTAAGCACCTACTTGAGCCCCAGGAGCAGCTGGAGCAACCCCAAAGCCAACATTAGCACCCATAGCAGGGCTTAGATGATGTGGGTTTGCCATTGCAGCAGGCTGTGGCGGAGGATGGTACAAACCCGAGAATTGCATGTGAGAAGATTGTGCAGCAGCAGCAGCATTAAAAGAAGCATGGCCTGTGTGAGATGGCATATAACCATGTGGTGTTTGTGGCAGATTGTAGTATGCAGCAGATTGCAAGCTTGGTAGCTCCCTCGGGTTTTGAATCCAGAGATCTGATGTATCAGCCTGTCAAATAACAATGCAGTTAGCAAAGAGACTATGACAATCAAACTAGCCAACTGAAACCTATACAAAGCAAGGGCAAAGGAAAATTTTATCAAACCAAAGAAAAACACACATATATTGTTATTTGACAATAACAACTACACCTCCAACACACTCAATTTTGATATCATGACTCAATCAATAAAAAAAGTCAATATTGCAAAAATCAAACTACAAAACTCATGCTTGAGAACCTCTCCATTACTTTTTTGTTCATTACTTTTCGAATATATTCTTGATCATAATTCACACATGCGAGGTGCACTCATTGACTGCAGCTCCACATGTACGAACAATGACTCGACTCAATAAATAGCATTAAAGCAACCTATGTTTGTGATATTTCAGGGTTCACTACTCTGATATGATATCTAATTCAGATACAGACACCAATATCAGTCACTCAAAAAACCTGAATTACATATCCTAGCTAGTTATCTTCATAATGTACATTACTCTTTCTCACTCGTTAGAACTTTCTTCAAGCATATAACAAGACAAGTTGCTCTGGCTGACCAATTACACTGCCAAAACCAGATGGAACAGGACAATCAAGGACCCTCACAGTCACTAATGCCTCAAAAATTTAGTTTATCCGTGGCTCATACTCTAATGGCTATTGGAGCGTAGAACATTTATTTACCTGTTGATTTTGAACATAGATATTGCCATCTTTATATTTCGTCCGAGATGAATCTTCAAGACCTGTAGCATTCGCAACAACACCAGGAGCATTGATTGCATACCCAGAAGGACTGGTAAAATTTCCAAACCCAGTAGGACTGCCAGCAGGAACTGGTTTGAACTGCTGAATCCCATACTTGAGGCCATTTGCACTAAGATGAGAGCTACCTCCTGGCATGAGCAAGTAGCTGCTACCATTTGATGGGTGCGGATAAGCAGGGTTACTGGAATAACCTGGCATTGCCATCTGTGGTAGATAAATTGGGGAGACAAACTGACGATATGGCATCAGATTAGCAAAATGGGACATATGAACTTGAGGATACATCTGCGCTACAGGAGGTTGTTGCTGCTGAACCATTGGTATTGTTGATGCAGGGATATTGGCAGCATGCATGCTTAAGGCCTAGTTATCATTTAGAATTTGCATCAATTTAAGTGATAAAAAGGCCTTTTCCGGAATGAATAATACTTGAATGCATGTTACTGGCACTAACCTCCTGGGGAGATGGTAGACCCTGGCCCCTTGCAGTTTCATCTATTGGGGGTCTAAAATATGGTAAATCATAACCAGTTTGGGGATCATATGCCTGCTATCAAGCCGACACCAATATCAGAACACTCCATTGCAAGGAGCAATCAAGAGAAGGGGTATTCATCCCAAAATTCAAAGTTGCTTCAAATCAGTTTCACTAACTAATAAATTTCACAAATACTCATCAAGAAAGATTAAAGGTTTGAATTTAAATGCCACTAGTCAATTTTTACGAGATTCTACTTACCGAAAAACCAGGTAACTCAGGAGGATCTTGCTGCTGTTGTGACTCTGAAGGAGCATAGGATTGACTGTTGTCCTGGACCATTCCAATATCGGCATAACTGCCCAAATTCTGGGGACTTGAAGCATCTTTCTTATCAGGCAATTGATGCTCAGATGCGGTACCAGAGGGTGGAGAGTCAGATCCAGAATTTCTAAGTTGATCATCTAAAATCTCAATGGGGTTGCCAGCAGCAGCATCATCACTGGAAGTATTGGGAGCAGACACAGACAAACTGCTTAGATCAAATACAAGTAGAACAAATCAGAAACAGTGCCTTGACTCAAGAATAAAATTTGAACTTTAGACTCTACCAACTGTAAGTAATTACTTAGGAGAAAAGGCCAACCTTGAAGCAGATTCCCCATTTGAGTCTTCTGCAACACTAGAGGCATGAAAACCCCGAATGAAATTCCTTGATGAATCAGGTTCCACTCCAAAGCTGCCAAAAGTAAGTCGGTGGCGATCATTGTCCGGGACTCGAATATGCTGTGCTATGATGACATTCTCATTTTCATAAATATTTACTTGAGAAAAATTCTCTTGCAATTTAGCGGTTTCAGAATCCAACTCCTTGGCATCATCAGCAGGGGGTGAAGCAGACTTCTTAGGTGTTCCAATAACTCCAGGATTATTAACACCTGACTTTTGGCTTGATTTTGGTTTCCACTCTTTATTCTGTTGGTTAGCTGCATCAAATATGCATGATAAACTCTCACATAAACTTCAGAAACAAGTTCAAATCAAGTGCTACAATAACTACAACCTACCGACAGTCATTTGCTAAAATAGCAGTTCCAACTTTCAAGCGATAAAACTTACACTTAGCTAGGTCAACGGAAAGACGTACAACACTACAATAAAAATTTCTAAAGTACCAAAAAGATGCACGGACTTGATATATATTTCTATCACTGGTTTATTGTGTCTTACATTCTTAAATATTTAACCTCAATAGATACACAAGTTCGTCATTCAAGAAGCTTAAAATTAAGTGAAACGAAACTGAATTTGGATTCTTTTTAACAAAACAGAAGCATATTTGCAAACAAATAAATGCAAAGATAATAACAGAAAGTCATCAAAGGCACATGATACATCAATGACCATGAAATAATGAGTTAAAACTTTTCTTTAGATTCTTCGCCTCCGATATGTTATAAGTGCCTATTATTTAAACTACCATCTAATAAAAAAGGCAAAGGAATACTCTGGAAAATATTTTTGAAGATAATCATCATCATCATCATCATCATATCAAAACTACTGCTTGAACAACAAAAGGACAGCTTATGAAATTGATGCTCCTAGTAGAGAAAAAGTACCTTTTTGATGACCTAAAACTTGTTGATGTTGCCTGCTCCCATACTGATTGCTCACAAATGACCTGCTGCCAGAAATCCCAGATATGGCAGATTCAGCTGCACTGGTATGATTGACCCGGTCCGGTCTAGAAATTGCAGGAAAAGGTCGAAATGCCTCTGATGAAGTGTTCCTGCCTACAAGTGAATTGGAGAGAGTACTTGTTCCAGATGAATCTTTGACAGCATCTTCAGAAGGCTGACGGCGAACGCCCACAACGCCAACTTCACGCTTGATAGCTCCAACAGCACCAGATGATCTGGAATCAGGAGAAGGCACATGAACAGGATCCATAGAGGATGAATAAACCCCAATAACTGAGCTGCTTGATGATTGACTGGCAGAGTGTACTTGAATGATATTGGGCTTCACTGCCTGTGACCGTGAAACAGCATTAGGAACAAAAATTCTCTTTTCTTCCAATACTTCTTTCCTACTAATACCACTTGAATTTGAATCTCGAGCATGTCTCGAATGTGAACTGGATGGCGCACTAGAAGTTGGAAATGAACTTTGAGAACTAAAGGGTCTCTGATTGCTTGGTGTTCCCGTTGAACTGCAGAATGATAATAAAAGGAGAATACTCAGTGAACACTATTTCACATAGGCTACAAGATCAGTAAATACAGGGCAAAAGAAACAAGAGAATGAACAAAGCTTAAAGTGGAACAGCTAACAGCAAATAAATAACTACCAAATAACATACCCCTTTTCAGCAACATTCATGTGCACTTGCTCATTTAAAGAAGTTGAGCGTAGTGAGACAGGAGGCTTAATATCTTTATTTGCATTCTGATTAACTCTGTTGTCCCTAACAACACGAAACTCTCTGTTGACTCCTGCATCTAGTAATGAATTTTCAATTTAATAGCAGAAAAAGGTTAAATGTGCCTCATGATAATCCATAATCAGCTGAAGACTTTATGTATAACAAGATGGGAAAGAATGCAATAAAATAACTGTTCTATACATTAACGAAAACTAACACAACTTACATGATTAAAAGTCAAATAAAAGATGAAAAAAAAAATGACAAACTGTGGGATTTCAAGGAAGAATGGAGTATTTTGATAAATGATTTTTAAAGAAACACACACACATATATATATATATTGCACAACGGCAAAGGCAAGCACAAGGGTTCCAAGAAAACCTCACCAGATCAGCATATTGAAAAATTTCAAATCTAAGACAGTAGACATCAATATACAAAGACTATTATACACGAGTGCAAATCATTACGATCACCAATTTCTCTATTATCCATCTTCATCCACAAATCCAAATTTGCTTTATATCAGGTTAACAATAATGAAAATCATTACACTTAATAATTTCTAACTTCAATTCATCACCCCTTGAACATGGGGCAGTATGGTATTTAGCTTGAAGAGATTACATAGATAATCTTTCACTTGCCAAAAGATAAAGGTCAAATCATTAAACACATTATATCACATCATTACCAGGCAAAGCATTCCGAGTATAGCCTCCTCTTCGAGAACCACGTTCAGGATATGTACGAAATTTCATCCCTTGACCAACATTCTCAGAAAGTTTTCTTGGATCCATGGAACCTTGGTTCCTAATGATCTATCATAAAGAAACATCAGATCATAACAAGTTTTTTTACATCTGTAGATTAACTCCTCTAGTGGTTCACATTTCAAGATACAACAAGTAATATTCAAAGCACTAACATTATCTCAATTGCAACGGATACAAGATCAATGATATGCTCCCTCAAAAAAAAAAAAAAAAACCTAAATCATAAGCATAAACATCATAGGATACATTAATAGCAGAATAATAAATGGCTAAAAATTCAAAAACAGAGGCACCCATCAAATACTGAGAGTGCATGCAAATCAACACCCAAAGCTACGATAAAAGTATAAACGATGTTGGAAAACAACCTCTATTGCAAAAGAAAGCAAATTAAAACACACAAAAGATTTGCCAAAAACCAAATTAGGATAATATACAAGACTATACCTCTTTCTTCCGATCTCTCTTTCTTCTTACTTCATGAAATGTATCTGAGAAGAAGCAATGAGACTGGCTGTAAATAAGAAACATTTATAAAAGTACATTTGAAATATCATCCTAAATGAAAGAGGCAATCCGAAACAACATATCCAAAAGGGAAAAAAAATAAATTATTAATTATAAGAACTCGTACAAAGCTCAAGATTGACAACTTAGGTTGACTAATTTAACAATCTGATGACAGTTGTCTAAACAACAGAAAACACAGCCATTTCACTCTTACCATTTGTAAGAGAGGAAAAATGCTAACGTCCAACTAATCCAGGTGTGATATTCAATGAGGATCATAATGCCACTTCTATAACATACAAGAAAGATAAGCTGCTTACTTGTCATGCATCAAAATCACTTCCCAAAGATTTTAAAATAGTACAGTAATTGCCATAACTAGATACCTCTATTTGTTCTCTCTGTCCACTGGATTCAACCAAACTAAATAATCCAATCAACGTTCACATGCCTAGATTTTGATTCTCAGATACAGTAATCAAATTTAATAATGTACTACACCCCCTCCCCCAATATCTGAGCAACCAAACAAAGTTCTTTAAACAATCTATTTGGTTTATCTGTAGGCTCAAAACCCAAGTTGAAGAAGGAATGCGCCTGCTATAAGAAAAAGAAGAATTAACACACATCTTCCAGACTCAGAAAATGCACCTACCATAACGAAAAGACAACCACCAAAGCAAAGCAAAAGACTAAAAGAAGTATCACCAAACAAGCAAAAACGGCATTCCCAGCAGGCTAAAACATCTGCAATAATTATCAGGCCCAAAAAAACCTTCTACTTAAAACAATAATCAACTTTAACATCTCCAAAATAAAACAACATAAAAACCCTAAAAACAAACCCCAAAACTAAGCGCAACCTTAACCAGAACAATCTTGACCTCAAACTCCCGGCACTTAAAACAATTAAAAAGCAAAGAAAACTCATTTTGGGAGGAAAAAAGGGGCAAAAACAGAATAATGAAATAAAGGGCGACCTTGATGGAGCAACTTCTGGGCAGTTTCATTAGGATCCATGTTGGCCTCTTTCAGGGCAACGTAGATATCATCATCAGAGTGATTGCCGACTATTTCCTTGATTGACTGTATTGTCTTGCTCACCCGCGCTGAGATATGTCCTTCGGTTCTTGCCCCACCAAGCATCTCTCTCTGCTTCAAAATACCCAAAAATTGAAAAAAAACAAAAAAAGGAAAAGACTTTCTCACTTACCACACTATTTTTTTAACAAAAAACCCAGTTTGATAATCCAAATTCTATTCAGAATATAAAGAGGGTTCTTTGATTTTTTTTTTTTTTTTTGGTTCTGATTCAGGATTTTTTGTTATTGCTACTATTAAAACCCTTCGAAAGATAAAGAGCTAGGGTTTGCGATAGTGAAAAACGGCTTTTAAAAAGAAAAAAAAAGAGGTTAGGAGCGATGGTTTTAAAAACTTTCTAAATTCCTAATTCGGCTCCAGCTTAATGACTGATCTGCCCCTTGAAAATTTTCATACTCGCAATTTTACCCTCTTTTGTCACTTTGTGAGTTAGTCTTGATTAAAGTTGCTTTATTTTATATTTATATAAAATAGAAATTATCTTAATTTTTCAAATTTTATATGAGTAGCGTAAGAGTAAGTTTGTTTCGTTAAAATTAGTTTATAAAAAATATTTTTTAAAAAATTAAAAAAAATTTTTAAAAGCAAAAATTTATAATGTTTTTGAGACTCAATGAAAAATATTTTTTTTTGGTTATTTTTTGAAAAATTTAGCTTTTTCAAATAGTAATATTCATATAAATATTACATTATTAATTATTAAAATAATAAAAACTACTTAAGTATTAATATTTTAAATAGTAATATTCATATAAATATTAAATTGTTAATTATTAAAATAATAAAAACTGCTTAAGTATTAATATTTTAAATGGTAATATTTTAATAATAACATTTAATGCTAAAATATTATATTAATATTAAATACTTAAAATAATATTATTTATTATTATAACATTAATTATATAAATATTTTAAAATATTATAATAATCATTAAAATATTATTTTACAATTTTCAAATAGTATTATTGATATAAAGATGAAAATATTAAAAACTACTTATCACTAAAATATTAATTTTTAATATTAAATTTGTAATATTTTAATAATATTATTTAATGATAAAATATCATATCAATCTTAAATACTTAAATATAATACTATTTATTATTAAAAAATTAATTGTATAAATTTTTAAAATATAATAATTATTAAAATGTTATTTCTATTAATATATCTATGCTACTAAAATATTAATTTTTATATTAAAAAATTATTATTAAATATTTATAAAGTCTAATTTATATAAATCTATTATTAAAATAGTCATATAAAAACATGTTTCAACAAAATATTAAAATACTATTTTAAATTTAAAATATTGATAACGTTACAATTTTATTATTAAAATAATAAATTATATTAATAATAATTATTAACAAATAATAATAGTATAACATAAAATATAAATATGTATTTTAAATGATATCCAAAATATAAATATTAAAAACTATATTATTAAAATAATTTTATATTAATATTTTAATATTTTTAATTAAATATTAAATATCAAATATTAGATATTTTAAATAATAAAAATATTTGGTTATAGTTCAATTAAATTTCAATATAAAAATCATGTTATTTAGTAAAAAACTCTTTTTCAAAAGATGTCTTTCGCTTTTGAAAAGCAGAAGGCATTTTACAAGAAAATTTTATGTTCCATTGACTTGTAAGTTATTTTTTGTTGACTAAGTTATTTTCTATGAAACAATTATTAAAAAATACAAAAAATATTTTTCAAAAATTATTTTCAAAAACAAACGGTTCATAAGATGACATATATTTTTACCTCATATTAAAAAATTTTTAAAAATTTAATAAAAATATATCATAGATTTTTAATTAAGCTTCCGATTTTTAAAAATTACCACTAATGCGTCTAATAGAAAGAGAGGTATTTATGGTTGTATTTCAACGCCACTAAATGAAAGATTTAGAAAAAAAATATTAAGTTTAAAGAATATATTTTGGCAAAAAATGATGTATGCTTAAAAAATGAGTGAGACTTTAATTTTAACATTGAAGATTCAAGTCTGACCTATTTTTAAATTATATAAGATATATTATTTATATATTATGTAGTTTATATTATACAAAAAATAAATATATAATATTAAAATGTAAACATAAAAAATATGTTAAATTATCTAAATTTAAAATTTTATAAAAATAAATTAATGGAGATTAAGGTAAAAATATATTTAGAAATCTATAAAAAATATAATATGAATAGATCTAAACCGGGCTCAAAATAAATTTTTTATTTGACAAAAGTAAATATTATTTATAATTTAAAATATAATTAAAAATCATGATTATTGTTGTTAGTTTAATTATTTTATATTCATGTTTTATATATTATATATAAAGTATAAATTATAGATTACGTAATTATAATTGGTGGTGGTAGTAGTGATTATAGATATAAATAAGATATTTGTGCTTACAATTTATTCGAGTTCATCTTAAAAGAAATTTTGAATTTTGCTCAATTATTATCGAGTTGAGGTTGAGTTCAAGTGGCTCAAAGTATCAAGCAAGCCAAATTCAAAATATTATAAAATCTAATCTGAGTACTTTCTTGAGCTTAATTGAGCATTTTTTAAATTAACATTAAAAATTTCAATTCAAACTTAAATTCAATTACAAATAATCGAATTTAAAATCAAATATAAAAATCGAGTTTATATTTTTACTAGATAATGAGTCTAACTAAATTTAAATAGTTTAATATTTAAATCTAATCAAATTTAAATTAAAATTTTAGTCATAAGTTATGAATTTTAAAATAAATTTAAACTTTAAATATAAAATATATTTAAATTAAATTTTAAATAATAAAATTCAAATTGAGGTCAAAGAATTCCTTTAGTTTAGTTCCGCTGGATTACATCTCGTAATCATTTTTTTTTTAAATTTCTGCCATTCATAAATAAAGAAAAATATAAAGAAAAAAAAGAAAGAAAGAAAGAAAACAACACCAATATGAGTTGAGGTCGTTAACATACACCCGACCCGAATAGTCAATTTCTTTAGCTCGCAATTCTTCCCTATTTAGTGTTTCTTTTATATCATCTCTTTCCTTAAAAAAAAAAAAAAAAAAAAAATCTATTCTGAAACTCTGCATTCTCTCTCGCTCCCTCTTCCTCTCTCCATAACAATCGAGAGCGCTCCCTTTTCCATCTCTCTTCGCTTCTATTTCGAGCTTCGATCTCTCTCTCCCCCTTTTTGGAACAACCACCCTTAATCGTTAACCCTAACTCACTGAGTCCGCATCCATTCCTCCCAACTCCGCTAGCCATCTCTTTCCCACCAGAATCATCGATTGATCAAACTTATTAAGGTATAACGCTTTCATTTCATCTATCCTTTTGTTATTGCTCTCCAATTTCATTTTCATTATCGTTTTTGTATTTCTTGTTTTAAAACTTGAATGCGAATGTATTTATTATAGCAGTTTTATTTTTAGAGGTTACTTGGCTGTTATATAAAATTTAATTTAGGGTTTTAGAGATGAAAAATTTTGTATTCCAGTAAAAATTTTATATGTAAATTGTACATTTTTCTAACTATGTAATTGATGCTTATACTTTATTTGGATTTGCTTTGCTTTGAGTTCTTATTTGAAACATTTTGGTAGACTCAGACGTATACGTTTGCATTTTCAGCCTGTTTGTTTGGTTTTGAGGTTGTTCTTTGCTAATTCCTTGAATAAAACTTGGTTTTCTGTTTGATGCAGGTATTTTATCACAACTCTTAAGAAGTTTTTGGTTGGCGGCACAATTGCAAAAAGGTAGTTATATTATCTCCTATTTAGTCAGCTATTAACTATTTGAGATTAACAAAAACGTCTAGTTTTTGTTTTAAGTACCAACAGTCTTGATTGATAGTAATTTATATATGAATATTGAAGTTTCTATAGTTGTAGCAGCTTTAATAATTTCTTTGGTTTTAAATTCCAAATATATCTTTGGGTAAGCTCTACTTGCATGCATTATAGAAATCTATATTTGTAATATATTTGCTAATGCCAATGCGATCTGCCAACTTTTAACTAAAGAGTGGCAACTACTTTCTCCATTTAGTGTCTGTCACCTAGTTTTGGTATCTTAACATCAGCTGGTTAGGGAGAATGAATCTCTGTTTCAGACCAAATATTTTTGAAGTTTTGAACTACCAAAGTTTTGGCCACTTATGCAATCGTTTCAAACTTTAGTTCAACTATTGTTAAGAAGTATGGTCTGATATTCTTCACAAGTTGATTAAAGCCCTGCTGTTTTTGTGAAATTTTGCTTGCATCTCTGTGCTCTATTATCAGCCAATATATTTTATGCTTCTTCCATTTCTCGCTGCATGCGGTTTGTTTTGCATAATGCTGTCCTTCATTTCTCTTGCTCTCTGTCTTTGCCATTTGAGTTTCCTTCTAGCGAGCTAAAACCTTTTCTAGGCAAGAAAGCAAGGAATTTCTGCCTTAGCAACAGTTGTCATTCTCGATACGGGAGCAATGGTGACCTTCAGTAATTGGGGTTAACTTGTATTGTGAGATGTGTGTATATATATATATATATATTGCTAGTAACATCTTTAAGAAAATCAGGATCTCTGATATATTTTAAATAAATGATGAGATTTCTACATATACAACAAACAGAATTCATCAGATGGTCCATTAAATTGCTGTTAATTCCTAGAGTTTTAAGCTATGGTGGAAAGTTTTAGATTAACAATACAAGGACAGGGTATATTTGGTGTATAAAGCTTGATCCATTGCTGGCTTGAAGGATAAAAGTTTTAATGCCAATGAGATGAAGGAGAACCCATAAATTTTAGCATTGCTGTGCTGCTACCTTGCTTTTGTATTTTGTTGATGCAAACACATGCTTATATGCTTTTCATGGAACAATGACAAGAGAGAGGGTATATGTTGTTTTATTGGCATAATTATAAGTTTAATGTTTACTGGTTTCTAAAGCCACCTAACTATTGTTAAAGAAAAAATTAAGTGCTAATGTTTTAGAATTGGTTCTTGGAAGTATTGAATTTATACTGTAAAAACTTATTCTTTAGTTTTTTTTTTTTTTTTTTTTTTTCTTTCTGAGATGAATATGCAACAAGCTATGTTGCCAAAATCCACTGCTAATGGATTTGGTCGTAGAAAAGGTGATAGAGAGATTGGGGCAAGGTTGGAGAATAAGGTTCAGTCAGGGAAATCCAATCAAGGAAGAATACAAACCATAGGTGAATATTCTCTAACCTGAATTTCCTATTATTGAATTTATTCTTTATGTAATACTAGTTGGTATAGGTGCACTGGCTGGTGGGAAGACTGGAGGTTATGAAAGTTCTTCCCGTGATCGGTTGGTTTATCTGGCAACATGTCTTATTGGGCATCCGGTGGAAATCCATGTGAAAAATGGATCAATTTACACTGGAATATTTCATGCAACTGATGCGGAAAATGATTTTGGTATGGCTATTTATTTATTTATTTATTTATTTATTTATTTTTATAGACAATGTGCATCTCTAATTAGTTTTACAAATTGAGCTTGGTTCCCTTTACAATTCTTCTTCAAATAAATTTAACTTTGAAATAAAATGATTCATCTTCTTAAGATTCACTCCTTGCCTCTTCAGGAATCATCTTGAAAATGGCTCGCTTGATAAAAGACGGTACTTTGCGAGGACACAAGGCTGTCACAGAGTTTGTTAGCAAGGCACCGTCAAAGATTTTAATTATACCCGCCAAAGAACTTGTGCAAGTTATAGCAAAGGTTTTGTTGACTTTCCTGCCTTTACAGTTCTATCTCTAGTCCAGTTGCTAGTGAGAGATGAAATGTCTAGTTTATGTGAGGTTTTCATAAGCTTTAAAGTGTTTGTTTCAGTTAGATATTGTAAATGGTACTTGAAAAGTTAAAACTTGGATAACACAAAATGTGGCCAAGTTTATCTTATTCCTTTTTTTTTTCTCTCTCTCTCTCTCTCCCTCAAATTTAATTTGGTTGTTCAAAAACTGATTCCAGGATGTAGCTGTAACCAGGGATGGATTTGTAAGTGAGCTCCAATATGAAAAACATCAGGAAATTTTGATAGATTCTGTGATATCACAATCCCGTCATGTTGAGGCGGAGAGGGAGTTGGAGCCCTGGGTTCCTGGTGAAGATGATCCACAGTGTCCTGAACTAGAAAATACTTTTGATGACCCTTGGAATAGGTTGCAATAATTTTCTCTGTTCAACAATATGTCTAATGATAGTTTTATTGCTCCAACAACTTAATTACTTGCATCTAAATTGTTTTTATTATTTGTACTGCAATCTCTATTTCTATATTTGATTCCTTTGTTTTTAATTGTCTTGTTTTGTTATTCCCCAGCAATAAATTGCTTGGGGAAAAAGATGTTAGGAATTTCAAGTTGTGATATTACTCAATTCTGGGAAACGTTGTTTAAATGGCTTTAGCATTTATAGAGTCAAGGATATCAACAAACACATGATTTCTAAATTGATATTTGTTTCTGCAAGATTAGTTTGATATGGGGTTGCTGTTTGAGATTTTGAGTTTGTTTGTTAATCCGTTGTGTCAAGAAATTTCAAGAATTTTTTGCGTCCTTGATGGGCCAATTGTTGCAATAATCAGATGAGCTACGAAGAAAACAGACCGTCTGCATTTGTTGAAATCTTGTAGCAAATCTTTGCATTTTGATGATCATTATGTGTTCTTTTCTCTTTTATTTTTCCCTTAATATCTGTAACATTCCTCTTTGTGATACTAATATTTTATTGGTGTATATGTATGCATATATATATAATTGCACTACTAGGAACTGGGATCAGTTTGAAGCCAACCAAAAGCTATTTGGTGTAAAAAGTACTTTCAATGAGGAACTTTACACAACAAAACTTGAGAGAGGTCCTCAAATGAGAGAGTTGGAGAGGAAAGCAATGAGAATAGCAAAAGAGATTGAGGGTGAGGAGACCCAGGATCTTCATTTAGCAGAGGTAAATTTTCATAATATCAATTGTTTGCCTTGTTAATTTGTCACTTACATTTTCTCATGCTTCGCATATTGAATTTCTTCCAGGAGAGAGGCTTTGATCTTTGTAATAATTTTGATATTGATGAGGAGATGAGATATTCGTCGGTCTTCAGGGGTAGGAGGTTTGATGAAAGTGGTTATGAAGAAGAGGAGGACATTATGTTGGACTCCCACAACATTGAGACCTTTGGAGATTTTTCTGATTCTCATAGTGAAAGGCGTGTAGATTTATCTTGTTCGCAGAGCACGGATGGAGTTGGAACTTCAAGCTCTTCCTTTGTGGTAGTTATTGACCTTTGGAATTTGAGATGTTCAAATTCTTTCTTTGTTGAATGCAAATATATATTGTGATTCGTTGTACTTGTATCTAATTTTTTAACCATTTTTAGGTTGTATTTAAAAAAAATAAATCAGGTAACTTATGATCGAGATTAGGCTTTGTTTGGCATGACCCCCTGCGTGGTGACTTTTCCTTTCGCCCTGCAGTGGAGCTCTGGTGAGGGCCAAAACAGCCTTGGCACTTGAAGTGCCAGTGGCGTTTCAGCTCAGACTGTGCTGGGGGCAATCACCAAACGGCCTCTTTACACACAAGACAACAATTTGACCTTGGCTTGTATGGTCTATTAGGAGATTATTGAATTCTAAAGCATGATGCATTTCAAAGTAAATTCTTACTTAGTCGCTTATACATTAAGTTCGGGGGCTTTGAATGTTATGAAAATTATATTTTATGTAAGCATAAGGTCTTTCTTTTGCTGGAATCTTGATATCTCTTTGCAGGAGCTTTGTGCATAATGACATCTTTCTGTGATGAGTGTTTTGCCATGTTGAGAGTAGTTATAATAAGTGGCATCAGAATGAGGTGTTATTCTGTTTCATGGAGCTAAAGATTTGTGATTAATTTATGCTTTCAATGTGAAAATGTATTATTTTCCTTAGGAAAAATGGGGGTGGAAAAGGATTGTTTAAATAGGGTTTGTGGGCTGCCAATACACCAAAAGAGGGTAAACAAAATAGGAAGACTTGAACATCATTAGTTTTGATTTGCTTGATGAAGAAAATTAGCTATTGTATCATTGGATCTCATGGTGGGTGATACATCTTCCTAGTGGCTTTTTATCAAATATTGATCTAGACACATATTCTTTTAATTTTGAATTGGTTTGGGAGGTAGATTTGTATGTGTGCGGATGGGGGTGGGGGTTCAGTTACAATTTGGAATGCTTACTAAATTTGATCAGAGGTGACATTACTTGAGAAGGTTCACATGCATTGCAGATTCTCTATTCTTTCAATTATAACTTAGACAAAGTGAATTGCAATTTGCTCATTGACAACAATGGGAGATTGAGCATGCAAGGACGTTGTGAACATGTTTATGGAATTTGAATGCAAAAGGAGCTGATAATTTGATTAGGAGTTGAGAGGTTTAGCACTTTAGTTTGGTTGTTGGAAGCAAAAACGTGTTTGTCATGCATGTAGGGAGAGCATGTAACTTGACCATATTTAGACATGGAATTGCATATCATTATTTAGTTCAAGATTCTGACTGGAGTTAGTTATTTCCTTTACTTTTGTGCAAATTGATTTACTTTGTATAATAGATCTTGTGACTAAAGATTTTTTTTTTTTTTCACTTTTGGTTACTTGCTTCAACAATGCTATTATTCTGAACTTTTTTTTTTTTCAGAACTTCATCATAGCTTTTCCTAAACATAATTTTCTCTGTCTGCACTTTGATAGTTATTTCAATTTAAATGTTGGAAACTTTTGAAGGATTTTTCTCAATACAATGGTAAATTGTTGTTGCATGTCAGGTACAAAGTGCTCTAAAAGATAGCTATCATCCAGTGTGTTTGTTTGTGCATGCATTTGCTCCTTTGTGTGATCCTTTCCCTCTATAACATACATCTGTTTTGGTGGTTTGTAGGACAAGGTACCACGTTCCCAAGCAACCATTGATGCAGATCTGAATTGCTCTGACCTTAGCGATCAGGCCAGACAACTGGCATCTGAACTTCCTTCCAAAAATTTCCCTGTCTCTGACGATGAAAGCAGGTGTTTTATCTTTTTCCTTTAGACATGCTAACATTATATATATTTGGCTGATTCTATTTGGATTCCTTGTTTTAGGGCAATATTAGAAGCAATTACTCTAAGGATCAGTTCCCTGGACATCAAATAGGTTTTAGCATTTTTTTTTATTTATATATTTTCTGATTTAGACACTTGTGATACAGGATCCAAGACATTTTGATTGGGGAACATGGCGGAAGCAGTGATGCTAAAGAGTTTGCAGAAAAGCAAGTTGTAAGTTAAACTTCCAAGTTCCATAGATAAGCAAATCAATGAACGTGAAGCTCCTTATTTTGTTGCTTTAACTTCCATAAATGATTCATATCTCCATTTGCTTCAAACATGTGTATTTTCTGTTTGACTTCCTGTTCATATTAATGCAGCCATCTGAGGACCTGCAATTGTCAAATTCTGTTGGTGAGTATGCTTTACTAACTGCAATTTTTTTGGGGTTATTTTACACCCTATCAAACCGCAATTAATGTTACTGCTGCAGCTGGTTGTTTTAATATGCTGACCATAGAGCAATTTTTAATTTAGATTCTCAGTCATTATTGAATGGCAAGATTGATGGGTCAGATAAAGCTGGGCAATGTGCAAATCATACCACTTGTGCTCCATCTAATTCTTTGTCAAAGGTTAGTGAAAAACCAAGTTCTTCTGGTGAACTCTCAGAGGGTCCAGCTTCTAGCAAAGTAACTGGTGAAACACATTCTGTGAACTCCCGTGGACGACCTGGTAGTTCTACATCATCAAATTCAGATTGTGTTGGTGCTGTCTTAGCATCTACTGGCCCTGGTTTATCACCAAGTTCATCAATGGGTTCATTTTCCTCAGAGAAGTCAACACTGAATCCCCATGCAAAGGTTTGTTATCTTCCTTTATTTTATTTTTTTTTCCCTTTCAGGTGCATGATTAAGCTGACTGCAACATGTACAGAGTTATGAACTATGAAGAGTCTTCATTGTTCTTTTTTGTACCCTTTAACTTGATTTGTTGCTTTCCTCGGGTTGTGTTTTACACATCTAATGTGTTTTTAATGCTATCAGGAATTTAAACTCAACCCTAATGCAAAGAGTTTCAAACCGTCTCAAACACCTGTTAGGCCTCCATCCCCAGTGTCTGATGGTTCCTTCTACTATCAAGCACAAATGTCTTCTGTACCACATATGCACATGCCTGTTAGTTTTGGGGTAAGTTGCTTAAAAGTAATCGCAATTTTTATAAACACTGATTCTGCAAGCAAGAAATACAATTGACCAGCAGCTATTGCATCACCTAGGGCTTTTTTCCCTAAATTTATGGATCTAAAACTCCTGATGTCGCTGGGTACTAAAATTAATAAATCTTGTTCCCTAATGTTTTCCTGTGGTTACTTATATTATGTATCAGTTAATGCTGGAACTCGAGTTATGAGTGGACCTTTGAGCTCTGAGGGGAGCTTTGATAATTTTGCATTGATTCTTTAATAGATTGTTCTAGCATCCTGATAACCCTTTCAAGGACAGAGTAAACAGTATAGAAACATAGCATTCATTTTTTTCGTGTTTCTTGTTATTACATTTGTGATTTGTCTGGAATGGTTAGGTGGGGTTAAGTTAGGTTGATCTGACCTAATGTGGAAAAAGTACCACCAAGGTTGGACCTATCTTCATCTCAGTTCAGGTGTAATGTAGCCATTTGGGTACGACATTTTTTTTTCCAGGTCAATATGATATAACTAAATAATCTTGTTTTCAGTAATTTTTTACTGGATGCAATTTGATTCAGCTGCTTATATTTTAATAAATGAGATGGTAAACTTTGGTATATGATCTTAGCTATTAAGATACTTTTTCATACCTGGTGCTTAATTTCATTGTAGATTTTTTCTTTTTTCTTTTCAATCCAAAATGTATTCTTGTTAGTTTACCAGTGTCTATGGTTTTTGCAGATTGGACCCTCCTTTCCTGGGCACCAGCCTGTTATGTTCAGTCCACAGATGGCACCAATACAATCACCACAAGCATATTTTCATCCAAATGGACCCCAGGTATAACATTAATTTACTATTATCCTCATTGAACCATTTTGATACGTGTTACTTTATTATTTATATTCTTCAAATATGCAGTATGGGCAGCAGATGCTTCTTGGGCAACGGCAAGTGGTATACTACCAACCTGTAAGCGGTTTTGAAAATTCACCGAGTTTGTGTAGTAGACTTGTTGGTTCCTGTATTATCTTTAGGTTGATGATTAAATTATGACACTCTAAGTCAGCATTCTTTGAGCACACTCCTATTTATTACTATATAGTTGCAAATGAAGCTTCCTGGAGAATTCTTCGGTAAAATTTTCTTCAAACTTAGTGCAAGACTTCATCTCATCCCTGAGAATGGCAGACACCATGATTAACATTTTAAACCAGTACTTTTTTAAATGAAAACCTCTGCTTTTGGTGTTTCATTTGTTCGGATCCTGATAGAACTGAAACTATCTTTTTGCAGGAAATGCAGTACAAAGGACGGCATTATTAACCAGTTTAGTTTTGCTGACAGCATTCTTGGGAGCTCCGCTCTGCTCGCAAAGAATAAAACTTTTGAGAGATTGCTTGGATCAACTTTCTCCAAAAAAAAAACAAAAAAAAGAAAAAAAAAGAAAGGCTTAGCAGTTAAAGAACGATCTTGTATATAGGTCTAGATCATCGCCCGTGTTCCAGGGGGGTATGATTTTATTAGTCGTGGGGGATAGTTTTGTAACCCTGTCCTGTATATTTTATTCACATCATGACTTTGGATTTCTAGCTTTTGTTAACTAACCTCTACTTTTTTTTTTTCTAATTTTTTGTTTTAATATTGATAATTTTTGGATCAATCTATGGTGCTAAGATAGATAGCGTTGCATTCTATATATTATTTTTCCTTCTTATTTATCTGGTTACCGTGGCCTGCAATCTTTATAGTTTACATTTTGGATCAGACTTGGAGGTCTGATTCTCCTTTCAATGGAACCAAACAGGGTTCATCTTGAAACACCTGATTTTTTTTTTTTGTTTCATAAGTGGGAATTAAAATTGCCATATGTTTTTTAATACTCGTATGGGTCACTCTTTTAACATTGCCGAGAGATAATATTTCTCAAAACATTTAATAGTTTTTTTTCAGCTTAATTCTTTTGGGGTTTTCAAACATTTTTGGAAGATGAAATTGAAAACAAAAATCCAAGTTTTGTTTATTTATCAATAATTATATTAACCGTGAATAATTAAAGTGACTTTGAACACTCATTTAAGAAATGTATAAATCAACCCATCTATTAGAAAACTTAAAAATTAAAAAAAAAAAAAAAACCAAAATCAAAGGGAAGTAGAACGCGATCGGATAGCGCGTGAGGAAGGTGCAGGTGAAAATTGTTGAGGGCCGACGCGGGCGTAAACTTTGTAAAAACTAGAAGGCGTTTCGCAGCAGTTCTGAGACAAGAGGTTATTGCAAGAGACAATTTATTACGCATTAACAAAACACGAAAAAAAAATAAAAACCAACGAAAACATTCAATAAAATAATGAAACCAAAACATAGGTTTTGGGTACAGATTCTGATTTTTATGTTGCTAAATCATATGCCCTGAAAATCTATGTAAGGCACACCCCTCGCTATATATGACCAGACAAAAATGTGTCTTCTTTGTCATCGATTTGTGAGATATTTGTCATTGCATTGCCAGCAGATTCATCATCCTTATATGATGGCTATGCTTCCTGCTCGAGTTCCATTGCCTCTGGAGCTTACCGAAGATAAACCAACCTATGTTAATGCAAAGTAGTATTAGGCTATTCTCAAACGAAGACAGTATCGTGCGAAGCTTGAGGCTCAGGACAAACTCATCAAAAGGTATGTTTCTTCAAGTTTTTTCCTCCTTGCTGCACGTGAACTGCAACTTCGCCTATGATGGTAGTCTGGTTATTTGGCATGCAACAATATTACCTGAGAAGTTATTTTATAAATATCTGTAGCCGTATCTGCACGAGTCTCGACATCTTCACGCTTTAAAAGGAGCTAGAGGAAATGGTGGGCGATTTCTCAACACGAAGAAGCTCCAAGAATCCGAGCATATCCCTGCAAGCCATGGACCTGATATGTACTTCTCCAAATTAGAAGTTCATCAACAGGAAAATGACAAAGACGCTGCTCCCACTACCTCTTGCTCAGATGTCACGAGTGCCTCAAACAGTGATGAAATATTCCAGCAGCTAGATTTCAGGTTCCCCTGCTATCCTTCTCACATTGGTAAAGCATGCCAGATCATGCCGGCGATATACATGGTGGTGGGAACCTTCATCATCTTTCTGGTCTCTATGGATAGATGAGTTCAACAAATTCTCATCCGAGCATGCAATCCCCATATTTGGTGCTTCAATTAAAAAAGCGGCAGCTTCGTCCCCCATGGGACGTCATCCTTGGCTCAATTTTAGTTTGCTGTTTAGTTTACTTCTTTCACATGTCATCACAGACTGTTTCGAAACCAACGGACATGGAGTTATTTCTCGCTGGAACTTTGATTTTTTACTCTGTGTTTTCGATCTTAGAATTTTGCTGAATTTGTGATTTGGTGACGTTATAAATCATGCACGCATGCATGGCTTGGCAAGGTCATGCACATTTCAATTCCAGATACATGCATGCATGCACGTTCGATGTTCCAGTAAGCAAGAGAAGATTATCTTCATCATTGCTGAATCTGAAACTCAAAGCAGCAGCAATTATTGTTTTGATTACCTAAAAGTTTTGCGTTCTAATATTATATATATTCATTACGTAATGATAAATTATATATATTTTTTGTAATTTTCGTTTAAATTAAAATATTAAACTATTATAATATTTATAAATTATATTAATGAAAATAGTTAAAGTTTTTTAGTATTAGTAACTCCTATGTTATCCTAATGATATTTGAATTTGAAAATAAATATCATATATGAGTTTATATTTGTATAAATGTATTTAAATTTTTTAATATTTTTTTATCTATTTAAAAAATTATACTTTCATATCTATATACAGATAATAGCTAACAATTTTGTATGAGTAATATAGATTTACATATCATCTCGGTAATATTGAACATATGAAAACATAATTAAAATATTATACAAAATATAATATAATATTAAAAAAATAATACGAATGTGATATAAATAAATGAATATATAAATATATTAAAATTTATAAAATATATAATATTTTATATATAATTATAATACAATATATATATATATATATACAGAGGATAAGAAATCGATAGATTTTACGATGCACATAAGACTAGGGTTTACACAAGAAACCAGATGATGACGTGTCTTTCTCGAACATCCGGGTCACCACCCATCAGCTTTCCTCGTTTTTGGATTATCGGACTCAAAAGCCTTCTCTCAAATATAGTTAACCCGACCAATAAACCCAGATTCAAATCCGCTCTAACTCGAAACCCCTAACCTACCCATTAAGTCCATCATCAAATTCCAAAGTCCCCATTCTATCCTCCTGACGTCCGCTCCCCAGCCAGCAACAAGATACAAAACAAAGAATATAAATAGAAAAAAAAATGGTCTCTCATTTTGACTCATAGCGAAAGGAAAAAGGAATTTTTTTTTGCCTTTTGGGTTTTCGAACAGAGGAAGAGGGAAATGGAAGGAGGAGCAGCTCAGTATAATCCTCGTACAGTGGAAGAGGTTTTTAGGGATTTCAAAGGACGAAGAGCTGGCATGATCAAAGCTCTTACCACAGGTTTCTGTTTGTTTCCTCAGAAAACTCAAAATAGAAAACTGAAAGTGAAAGCTACTATCTTTTTTTTTTTTTTAAAGCTCGGTCGGAATTTTTAAAAATTTTAATTTTTTTAAGCAGATTGTGAAATAATTAGGAAATGCTGTTTTGGGTTTCACTCTTTTTTGTTTTAAAAATGCGGTTAAGTTGATTTCTCATTTATTCTTTTAATGTTTCCTTTATTTTTTTTTTTTGGTTGTTTTGTTTTTCTGTTTGGTTGGCGAGAAATTGTAAAGGAAGGAGAGAGAAAATTTCCAATTTTCGGTTGTTTTTGTTTTTGAAGTTTTTTTTTTTTTTTTTTGCTTTGGTCTTATCTTTATTTATGTAAGAAAAATTTTTCCTTTTATTGACTTGCTAATATATATATATATATATATATGTATATTTGATAAGTTTTAGAAAGTAAATAGTACCCAATAGAAAGGAAGAGTAGGCTTATAAGTGTATATATTACTGTTTTTGTTTTGAGGTTTTTTTTAATCAAATATATTACTTTTTTTATAAAAAAAAAAATCAAATTTATTACAATGCTTTACAATTTAGTTTGATTGACCTTAATGGTCAATGAGAAAGTGGAATCAAAGAAAATGATTGGTGCACATGTAACCCAATTTTATTGAACTTCTATCATGATTTACTTTGCATTTTAGTGGGTTTTCAATTTTACATTTTGCTTCAATTAATTTAATAATTACTGAGAAAATGTAGAAGGGAAAAAAAGTAATATGCATTGTCAGTTTAAATTTAATATTTAGCATGCATTATTATCAAAACAATAAGGAAAAAAATATGCATTTGATTTTAAAATCGGTATTTTCTGCTGCGCATGTCACTTTAGTCAGCGTTCGCAAGGTTGCTGAAAAAATTTTAGAAGAAAACAACGTATATTTATGTGTGAATTAAGTGTTTCTGGTTTTGGTTGTGTTAATGAACATAAATATAATTCTAACTTTCATTTTACTGATAGATTTGTCTTCTATTGCTCATATGAAGAGAAAAGAATTTGAAGCTAAGTTATTCAGGATGACCTTTTTTTGAGATTGATTTGTTTGCTTAAAGGGTTTGGTTCTGTTGTGTTGTAGATGTTGAAGAATTTTATCAGCAATGTGATCCTGGTAAGGCTTGCTTCTTTTTTTTTGCTTGTTTCATTTTGATGATAACTTATTAGACACTTGTAAATTATTTTGTTTTAGTTTCTGGCTGTAACATGTATAGATTGGTCTCAATTTTTTTCATAATGTAGCTGTTGTGAGTGTTAGATGATGGTCTGTAAAGGAAAAGCAAAGGAACTGTGGCATGTCTCTCACTCAAGCTGTCAACTCCACATTTATGCTTTTCATTGTTGTTGATGGTTGTCTCAATGTGGTTCTAGGATTGATGGACCTGCTGATAGTGGTCTTTAAAGCATTATAGCTATTGCGTTTGCTTTATGATACATGGAGTACATACCAGACTCTCAGGCATTTTACCACAAAGTTAATACTGCTTTATTGAATTTCATCTTGAGTCTTCTCTATGTACTTTGTCATTTTGTTCACTTTATATATCCAAATATTAATTATAACCAACTCCGGTAATGTAGTTTATGTTGTTCTTCATCTTCAAAAGGATGATTTGGCGGTTGTTTATTTTTTCTTGGCACATATGTTCTTTTTACCTTCTGTGGCTGTATATTGTTGGAGTAAACTCTGATGACTGAGTTTAGAAATTCTCTCAATTAATTTACTTTAGCAGTCCTTTCCCCTTTTATGCAGTTTGAATTTATGGTTGCTGCTTTTGTCCTTCTTTCATATTCTGTGCTTTCCTTTCTCTCTTCCTTTTTCTCCTCAGAAGGAGGGAAAAAAAAAAAAAAAAGACAGAAAAAAAAAAGTCTCTTCCCCCTATATTGCTGTTTGCTTTTGTTAGTTCTGAATACGCCCTCAAGTGTTTTTCTGGCTGCTCCATAATGTCCAAGGCTGATTCTTGGAGAGTCATCTCTTGCGTGTCCTTTCCTAATATTCTCAAAGTTTTGCACCACATTTTATCTCTGCTACTGGAGCAGTGTTGACATGTTTACTTTTGATAGCTAGGTTTGTAATCTTATTTATTATCTAATTGCTAGTATTTGCGAGTTTATGGATTGACATCCTTGTTTCCCTTCATGAGCTATGTTTTTTTATTTGCAGAGAAAGAGAATCTGTGCTTATATGGATTCCCAAGTGAACAATGGGAAGTCAATTTGCCTGCGGAAGAGGTTCCTCCAGAAATACCAGAGCCTGCCTTGGGTATTAACTTTGCAAGGGATGGCATGCAAGAAAAGGACTGGCTATCTTTAGTTGCTGTCCACAGTGATGCATGGCTACTTTCTGTTGCCTTTTATTTTGGTGCAAGATTTGGATTTGATAAAGCTGACAGGTATGTTATCTGATGCAAAATTTTACTCTTCAGCATGTTCTTAGTTAAAGCAAATGCAAGATAGAGATGGCCTTTGTTTCATTTTTTCTTTTACAGTTGAAAATTGGTTATCCTTGCTTGTTTGCCTCTGGAACTAGATGATTGGTCAATAGCTATGTTTTGTCCTCCTTTTTTGGCTTTCCCTTTTCCTTTTCTCCTATTGTCCCTCTCTGACTACAGAATTGAGTTTGCTTTCTGATTAAGTGGAATTATCTGCTGTGATATAGTGGTCATGATTTCAATCAGTTGAACTAAAGTATGTGCCTGACTTGCAATGTGTCACCCATAAGGTGCAAGCCTTTAGTTTTAGACATTGAAAAACGAGTAATAATTTGTTATATTTACGCTTTCTGGTCTGCTTATTTTTTGTGGATAATTTTTCTGGTTTGCTTCAATATGTAATATTTTTTGAATTAAATGCACCCTAGGGGCTGTTAGGCTATTAAACTTGCTTGCAAGGTTACTGCCAATGACCTTGGCATTGTGGTCTAATCGCACCTTACTCCGTTGTATTGTAACTTAGTTTTGGCAGGCCTGGGTTCTGGCCTGCCACCAGTAGGGTTAGGTTGAGTGGCCATCCTTTGGATCTAAAAGGATAAAATGGTAAGCGGTTTAGGTGGATTTTATTGAATCATGTCAGTCCACCAAGGGCATGTATGGTTATAGTTTTCTTAAAGGATCAAAGCAATTTCTGGATGAAATTTAAATGAAGCTTGATAAACTCAACCAAGAAATCAGTTGTTTCACTGATATTTGTAGTATTCTGTTTAGTCATTGGATTATTAAATGTGATGCTTGTACAATGTCTTCTTTGATACAGGAAACGGCTTTTCAACATGATTAATGATCTTCCCACAGTTTTTGAAGTTGTAACTGGTGCTGCCAAGAAACAAACAAAGGAGAAGTCATCGGTCTCTAATCACAGTAGCAACAAATCAAAATCCAGCTCCAAAGCGGTAAAATGGACTTTCTGTGCATAAATCTTATTGCCCGGTATAGATAATTGTGACTAATATGTAGGTGGCAACCATGCATGATTGTGTTAGGGACGAGTCACTTATTTTCATTTATTGTTTGTAGTCAAAATAGTGTTACCATCTGAAGGAGAGCTTTCAGTACAATATCTAGACAGCAAATTTGGTCGTGTAGTTCTCAATATGCAAGTCGCTGTTATGATGTTTACTGCTGTATTTGTAGTCAAAACTATCTTCTGTGTTTTTTAGGGTTCAAAGATTAGGCGACCAATTGAAGTTTACCTTTATAAGCATTATGGCTACATCTTTATAATTCGATTGTCTTGCTGTTGGTTTTGTTCTGATCAGCGGGAATCTCAGGCAAAGTACTCAAAAGCATCACAGCCGAAGGATGAAGAGGACGGGCTGGATGAGGAAGATGAAGAAGAGCATGGAGAGACCTTGTGTGGGGCTTGTGGTGAGAACTATGCATCGGACGAGTTCTGGATTTGTTGTGATGTCTGTGAGAAGTGGTTCCATGGCAAGTGTGTGAAGATCACTCCAGCTAGAGCCGAGCACATTAAGCAGTACAAGTGCCCATCATGCAGCAACAAGAGAGCTCGCCCTTGATATCATGAAAATGTAATCTCTGTCTCTCTCTCTCTCGCTCTCTTCCTGCCCATTTGTGTACTCTGCTTTAACTGTCTTGTTACTCAGTTTCTGTGTCTTTCATGTAGACTAGTGTAGCATGTGGGTCTAGGAAAATCTCAGTTTTCAATACTATTTATTTGTAGCTTAGCCTATGATAGTTCCCTTGTGAAACATTTGGAAATCTTTTATTTGACAGGGAATTGAATTCTGTTATGTTTTTTAAGGTTTCATCTTGCCCAGCTGATTGTGAGCTTTATGATTCATCCATATATACGTCTGGTACAAAGAGATTACAACTTGGGGTTAGGGGAATGGTTGTATTCAAATTTTAAACCTAGTAGATGTCATCTTTTTAAAGATGATTGAATGAACCAATTGAGCTAAGCTCTGAGTTCTTATCTATTATTATTATTATTATTATTATTCATGATGATGGAGTTGTCATTGGACAGACATTCATTCTTGAGTCATACTTGTTTGTTTCCCCAAAGGGCTCATAAATTCATGTTTCCTGGTGTGTGTGTGCGCGCGCGCGCGTGTACATAAAAGAATTTTCCCTGTAAAATGGTTATTAAAGTTAACGAAGATAAATCCGTTTTGGTTGAATTTTGGGCCATGCTCTACCAAATTATGGGCTAGATTTAGTGAATTGAGTGGAGCGGCGTACTTGTGAGGAGCTTTAAACTATGTGATATTTGATTCATAACCTAATAGCCTAATCCAATTTCAGCTACCCATATGGTAAATCTAGGACGAACAACTTATTGGATATTTACTGATTTTTAAAATAATCAAATCTAAATATGTTTAATTTACATGTTATCTGAAAATTCTGATTAAAAATCACTCGATATATATAATATAAATATTTCAATAATTTACAATTTGAGTAATAATTATTAAACTATAATGAACAATGAAAATAAAATTATAATCTTGCTTTATGTACATTAAATTTTAACATTTGGTTAACGAGTTAAAAAAATGGAATTAAATTGATAATTAAAGCTTTTATTTTATAAAAAATTATTTAATCATAATTTAAATAAATTTTATTTTTTAATATTAAATTGGAGTTATTATGAGTTTATGATGTGGTCGATCTCAAGTTATAATCATTTTGGTTCAAATGTTTTTGATTTTTTTTTTCTTTTCAAATTGAATTTACGTTCGAATTCATTTTACTATCTCTAAACTAAATGAAGATGAGATGAGTTAGTGTTGTGTGTATGCAGACACATACTTAGCAAAACTTGGAGACGTCGTTGACCTCTGGCAAGTTGAATTGCTATATTTGTAAGTTGGTAGATAAACTTCTATAAGGGTTTTATAACTTATAAATAATTATCAGCCTATATATTTCTTAAATTCGAACCAACCAGTGGAATATCTCTCAAAAGAGAATTGCATATTTTTACAAAGGACTTTTGAATTTAAAAACGCTAGATTTCAAGCCTAATCCCATATTCTTCTCGACAGTTGGGTCTAGAAGTTGAGTTCTTCTGGATCTCCTAATCATATGCGGTGGGTGGTCTGCCATAATCTGGGAAAATGCTACTTAACGTCAACCCCGTTTTGTGTAAAATATAAAACGCAATGGTACCACCTAAGCTTGTTCTGTGCTGATCCCACCCCGTTTTGGCAGCCAAACTTCAACAGTCACTTAACCAAAAACCAGTTTGGGTCAACAATGCATGCTTATAAAAATGCTTATTGATAAATAAGCAAAAACACACAAGACCAGCCACTCTGTCTACCAACAGTATGTTTGTTTTCCATTCTCCCTTGTCGGGGTCTTTGCCAGCTTATCACACACTTGGGATGGCTACTTTTTCTACATTTAACTGCATTTGAAACCATTATAAAATCCCTTCTAAAATTACTCCCATTCTCATTGCCAGCTATCAATTCCCCAAGTTTCCTTGAAGTCTAGACATCATGCTTAATTTCTATGGTCGACTGAGCCATCTTTGTTTTAGTTTTTATAACATTTACTTCAATCAATGTTCCCTAGTTCTATAAGATTTTAAGTGAATAGCCAAATAGGTGCTTATATCAGTCTCTTTTGGGCAGACGAGTAATGAAGGAGATGGACAGAGGGTAAGCCATGCTGGAGAAGCAGGGCACATGCTAAATCTAGCAGACCAAAAAAAAAAAAAAAAAAAGAACAAAAAGCCGTCAAATTTCGCATGTGCCGTGGCTCTCCACCTTGGAAACTCCCCCTTATTAAGCACAAGGCTGCAAACATCTACAGCAGGTCCCTGAAGCTTTTATAACATTTCGCAAAGGTGATCTCTCAGTACTTCCACTTGAAATTCGAAATTTCAGAATTTTAATTGTACATTTGTTGCAGGCTTAAATTTTAAAATAAACAATCTGGATTTGAAGTTTATACACAAATGAATGACTGACTTACACTCATAAGTTTGCTGATAAAGCAACCAAGAACTTAAATATATGCTTCAAGTGTCTAGCTCAAGTCATCCCAGAAAATCAGTATCACCTTAATACTTTTTTTAAGTTATTACAAACATTAGGTCACCAAAACGCTGTAAAATCATCCTTTCATGGTGAATCAAACTGCGATCAAGGTCGATTCTCTAGAGCTGAGGCTGCTGAGTCCACATGGCTAAGCAAACAAGCATAAACTTTTTGATTTAACCGTTCAACAGTTTCTATCAGTGCGTTATTATTATCTGAGCTTAGATTGCTTCTTACTTTACATAACCATTCATTTGCAAATTTAAGTTGTGACAATGTGACAGCAATATGGTTGTCCTGCTCCATCGTCAATCGCCCCGCGGCACTTTTTCCTTTCCTCTCATGGCTACCGATCCGAAACCCGACATCCAGTGCTACCTCCAAAAACTTCAAGAACCAAGTTCTTGTTTCATGCAGCAAGGTTTCCCTTAGCTCTTTGATCTCCTTGGCACCATCTCCTTTGGCCCATTCTAGCTTCTCAACTCCACTCAACTGTAGTGAAGGCTTTGTAGTAGACTTTAATGTACTTTTTCTGTGGATTAGACCTTTCCTTTTGTTAGACTTTTCTGAGTCTAGCACAGATGGAAGATTAGATAGCTGAAGCTGTTTATCTCTATGTGTTGTGATACTTGATTGGTCAATTAGCTGTTGGAGGGTGAAGAACTTGGTGAGAGAGAGTTGGGGATTCTCCGGTGAGGCGGAGGAACATAGATCAGAGAACATGCTGGAAGCAAATATTAAAGTTCAAAAAATCATTGTTATATAGATATACATATATATATATATATATATATAGCATTCAATTCATCATATTTTTTAAAACTGACTAATAGGGAGCCAAAAATATTGCTTTAGAAAATTTTGGGTTGGAAAAAATGTACTTACCTAAGACACTTGACAAGATTTGATGCCATTGATGCCTCCCTTTGAGCATCTGCTGCAACCAAAGAAGCTAAATTTCTCCTTCTAAGCATTCCCTTGTAAAAATGATAATCAAAGATGGGAACATAAAAATTATGCTTTTATAGAATTTTCGTTCACTAATCTGTAGTATTCTTCACTGTGAATCCAATTAATGGAAGAAATGGGCTAAATATAATGCACTGCACGATCCAGATTGTTAAAATGCAAGAACTAAGTACGGCCTTCGAGAATTAACATAAAAAATTCTGAGGATAGCTCTCTATATATACCTTTCCTGGCTTCAAGAGACTGGCAGGCAGAGAGTTCCATGAACTTGTTTCTGGCAAACTATTCTTTTCTTTGTTGTTCGGAAAACAATTCGTGTTCATGTTTTCCAGTTTACTTGAACTTGAAGGTTGTTTTACTGGTGTGCTCTTCGAAGCCACCATAGTTTCCTTGATGTTGGATGCAACAACCTCTGGCTTTGAAACTGGCACCTCTGGGGGCCTGCTGCGAGAAGGAGTTGCTGGTCGTGCCTGTAATGCTAAAACTCAGACATTACCGTAATTGTAAAGACATGAACTACCTATGTGGATTCAATTGTTACTATCTGTTCCGTAAATTTATTGACATTAACATGAAACTGTTTGTTAAACGAGAATCTTACCTGACCTTTGGGCTCCTGTAGCTTGCTTTTCGCCTTTTTACCTGCAGCACCAGTCTCATTCTCGGTGCTTTTCGAACAGCTATTGGAATCTGGTCCACTTGTTTTAGGATTTGATGGCGAAACACCCTGCATATATCTTGATGCAACACTTGCTTTTTCCTCTTTGATAACGATCTTCTTCCTCGGGCTCTCCTGCTCTTTCACTTCCACTAGCTCCTTCGCTTTCGAACCACCGTTTCCTTCATTATCAACCGCCACAGGTCCCTCGGATGGCACTAACATTTGCATCAAATCCTTCGGATTGCCTATGAAAGGATTCCGCCCAGGGACTGGCCTGACACCGACAAGAATGGGAACTGGGGTTCCAGCTTCCATTCTCTCAACGTAAAAAAACTGACCCAGTTGCAGTTTATTGTTCAAGATTAACTCGTTGTCTTCCTGCGACAGGGAAACGTAGGTTGAATGCGAGGAGTCGGATACTTTGATGAAGAACCCTTGGTTGGGCCACAACTGTGATCCTGTCAAAGCAGGCACAATGCTGATTACTTGCAAGAGCACGGATCGATACTCCCCTCGAACTTTTACAATAGAATTCATACTCTGAAGAAGCTTTAACAGCACTCCTGGTGTAAGTGATGCCATTCTTTAATTTTATTCCTCTCCAGTATATAAATTTCCCAGCCTGGAATTTTCTGACTACTCCAAATTGGATCGTTTCACCATAATATTGCTAATGCAAGAAATCAAGAACCTGAGAGGAGCTGACGAACCAAATAGTTTTCTTCACGTAAGACTGCAGTTTCAGCAACCAAATGAGAGTTTTTGGCCTTTTTGGTTGGAAGTGTGCAGTTGTTGCAAACGCGCGAGGACCTCTCTATAGCTTTGCATGCCAGGCACGTAACCATCAATTTCTCTTGGCTTAAAAGCCAAGAGACATGTAATTTCGTGTGAGACTTTTCAATTTTTCTTTTTTCCACTCGGATGTCCAATGGGGATTAACATTGGTAAAGTTGGCGTGGGTCAGTCCATCATGCTCGCATTTCCTTTTAGAAGTAGAAGGAATGGAGTTTTTAAATGGTCCCAAACGTCGTCTTCTTCTTAATTTGTATGCCATAATTAATGGACCGGGGGAAAAAAAATTGGTTTGGAACTGTGGAGAATTGATAGTAGGTGCACAGTTTATAGCTTTGATTAAGACCACCCACGTTTGAATGCAAAATTTCAAATCAATGCTCCTAATAATCAAAGACTCTTTCCTTTTTACATTATTTCTAACATTTGCTAGCAGAGATTTTGCTTGGAAAACACTCCTTCATTTTCATCCTCGAAAATCCACGTATTAAGATTGTAGAAAATGACTATAAATTCATCCGAAGAAAAATGGTAAGTATTTGATTGCCTTCAAAAAGGTTCAAAAAAGTATTTTAGAGAAGTCCACGTTTGGAGATACAAATGTTAAAATTTAAAAATTATAATTATGCGTCAATGTAAACTCTCTGTTGCTGCCTTTCGTTGTGACTACTTTTTCATATACCTTTTTTATGGTTGGGGTGAGGGTTTTCTTGATCTTGTAATTATAGTTGTCATGAAATGGATAAAATCTTGTTCATTTCCCCCCCCCCCATAACCAACTAGCTTAGTCTTTACATAAGAGGGTTTAATTTCCTATTAACTTTAGGTGCGTACCTGTAGATAGGTGGAGCTTGGATGGGACTACCTAACCAAACTTTAATCTACTCATTGTTATAAGCAAATCTATCTATGGATACGATCATGTTGTAATTTGAAAATTTTTTTATCTAGATTCGACCCAAAAGCTTAATTAAATATTATTTATATTATAAAAAATTTAATATTTATAAAATTAATAGTTAAATAATAATTTGATAGGATTAAATTGAATTTAAAAAAATTTTGTTCAAAGCTCAACTTGTAAAGGCCGAACCTTTGAACAAATCCACTTTGAACCTTTAATGTCATTTAAGGTAATTAGAAGTGTATAAATGATACATTCTTTCTCTTTTCCCATTTTCAATCCGCAAACAAAATAACCAATCACTTGCAAATTAAGTTACTGAATATGCTATAATCAAATAAGTAGCATTTTTTCATTTTTTTTCCTTTTAGATTCCAGTTGTAGAACTTTATAACATAAACAATAATGGCCGTCCTACACCAAGCTCTTAGATGGACTATTAATGGGGCTAAAATTCAAAAACTACCATCTCAAGAAAAGGCATTGGCTTCCCTTTCAGTCCGAACCAAGCTAGCATACAGACCATCAGGGTGGGAAGCCAAGAGTTTTTCATGGCTACCATACTCCACAACCGCACCATCTTTCACAGCAGCTATCATATTGGCTTCCCTGATTGTGGAAAGCCTGTGGGCTACTATAATGGTGGTGGCACTCTGGGAGACCCTCCTTAGTGCATCCTGGACATGCTTCTCTGATTCCAAGTCCAGGGCACTGCTTGCTTCATCTAGCAGCAGCACCCTTGATTTCTTCAATATGGCCCTTGCTATTGCAATCCTTTGTTTTTGACCGCCAGAAAGCTGGACCCCGCTATCCCCAACCTATAGCAAGGAAAAAGAAGTCATTTAGTCAGATGACTGAGTGGTGGCATCAAGTTATTTGTTAATAAATCTGAACTACATAGTAGGCAATTCTAACATATGTATAAAACAAATGAACCAGAGGCTCAATGCATTTGGTTCATACAATCACTCTTAAGAGGTGACATTTAATAAATATGGTGTTCGAATCTCAATATCTGCTACCTTTAAGTTGGAGCTAAGTTGACTATACCTGAGTTTCATAACCTTCAGGGAGACCACTAATGAACTTGTGGATGTAAGCTTCCTTGGCAGCCTCTTCAATCTCACCCCATAAGGCATTTGGGTTCCCAAATGCAATGTTTTCCCTTATACTTCCAGCAAACAGAGCAGGCTCTTGACCAACCAAGGCTATTTGTTTTCTTAACCATTTCAAATTGATCTCCCTCAAATCTATGCCTCCCATCATTACTTTCCCTTCATTAGGATCATAAAATCTTTGTACCAACCATATCACTGTTGATTTCCCTGACCCACTTGAACCTACCAATGCCACCGTGCTACCACCCTTGACCTTTAAACAAAAGTCCCTCAACACAATCACTTTGGGCCTAGATGGATAAGCAAATGTCACCATTTTCAATTCAATATCCAATGGCTTGGAACGTTCGATTTTTTTACCTTTATCCCGAAAGTTACCAATCAGTGGCCTTCGATTAATGATATCAAACACAGCAGGAATCGCCGTTGCAGCCATGGTGGTATCAGGTGCAAGGCCGGCTAGTTGTCCAACTGAAAATGAGCTTAACACAAGAATGAGAAAGATTTTATATACATCACCAAAACCTGTATGGCCTTGTTTAATAAGGGAGGCACCAAACCAAAGTGTCAAAGTATATGCGCCATACATGGCACCTTGAGAGAAACCAAGTGCCACGCCTAGAATTTGTGACTTTTTCACTGATTGTTTCCCAGGTTCTGATAGAGCTTTATCAAAGGATTTAACAATCTCTTCTTGAGCAGAAAATGTTGTCACCGTCCTTACATTTGAAATTGCACCAGAAGCAATGTTGCTAGCTTTGTCATATGATTTGTTATCTAACCTTGGTCCAATATTTATGATCAAATTCAAGTAGCTTGCACCAAGAGTGAAAGGAGTAACAGCAGCAGCCACGAGGGCTAATCTCCATTCGAGGTAAAATGAGATGCCAAGCCCCACAGCAGCTGCACTAGCACCCATCAACAAGACCGAGTAGCGATCCCCGAGGACTGATCGAAAGCTGAGACAATCTACAGAGAGTCTTGAAACAAGGATTCCAGTGGAATTGTCCTCAAAATCAAACCAACCAGGTTCTTGTTTTAGTATCGAGCAAAATAAGAGGCCTCTCACCCTCATTGTGAGCTTTGTTCCAGCCCAGCCACAGAAGCCCAGTTGTCCAGTCAAGGTGATTATAGAACCAAAGCCTAGGCCAACCAGAACTAAGGAGAGTTTCGCAACTTCTTTCTTCAATTGTTCTGGAGTGTCACCATAGTAAGCTTCAAGAGCTATGCCTAAAAGCAAGGGGAATATGGAGAGAATAGCACCTGCATGGATACCCAACAGAAAACCCAGTAAAAGTGTGATGAGCTCTGGTCTTTGTAGAGTCCATATCTCTGAAATTCGATATTTTCCAGGCTTTTGCTTTTGTTGTATTTCGTCCTCTACTTGTTTAACTTCTTGGATGGACTTTACATACTTTGACCTTGAAATTTCGTATGTATAAGGTGATCTTGATGCTTCATAGGCAGATTTCTCATATGTGGAAAGTTCAATTCCCTTTGGAGTATTTGTCTCATTCAGTGTAGGGTTTGAAACTGCTTCAGAAGCAAGTTTGACAAGGTTATAATAGGGCCCCGCTCTTTCCATTAGCTGATGATGGCTACCGGCCTCAGCAACTGAGCCACGATCAAGAACAACAATAGTGTTAGCATTTCTTACTGTTGCTAGCCTGTGAGCAATGACAATTGTTGTTCTGCCCTTAGAAATCTTTTCAATTGCTTGTTGGACAACTGCCTCAGATTTGGGATCCAGGGCACTAGTAGGCTCATCTAGGAGAAGGATCCTAGGATCTTTAATCAACGCACGAGCTAGAGCAATTCTCTGCTTTTGACCACCTGATAATTGAGTTCCCTTGGCTCCAACCTGCAATCCATTTTCAAGGCAAGGACTCAGAACATGTCTGAAAATCATGTAAGTAAATATTCGTCTACATATCTTTGCTGAGTGAGCATAAAGAAAGTTCATTAATATGGATGTCAAAGTTCCAGTAGTTGACCTGAGTATCATATCCTAGTGGAAGGTCATAGATGAAGCTATGGGCATTGGCAGCAACACAAGATGCAACAGCTTCTTTCTTGGTAGCATTTTCCTTGCCTAACATGACGTTTTCCAATATTGTTGTGGCAAAGAGAACTGGTTCTTGCCCAACCATACCAATCTGCTTTCTTAGCCACTTCACTTGCAATGTCTTTAAATCATGGCCATCCAAGGTGATGGTTCCTACAAGTTAAAAGACCCAACCAGATTTGGAACTAAAACAGACAATGCTTTTCACCAAGATCACATAGTCAAAGCTCAATTAAAGTATTAAAGTTAGATAATTAATGAGCTTACCCTTATCTGGATCATAGAACCTCTCAATGAGAGCAAAGATGGTGGATTTGCCACCTCCACTTGCACCAACCAACGCAACAGTCTTTGCCGATCGAATAACTAAATTGAGAGAACTGAGAATTGTAGCATCAGGACGAGATGGATAAGCAAAAGTGACATCTTTAAACTCTATCTTTCCTCGAACATTGGTCAATGTTCTTCCCTCTGGATTATAAGGGTCTATCTCCGGAACCCTGTCTATAATATGAAATACCCGACCAGCTGCTACAGTGCCTTGAGCGAACTGAGCAAAATATGTCAGTGATAATGCCAAGCCCCTGGGAAAAAAAAAAATCAGGAAAACTTAGTGGCTTCTCGTGTTTGGAGAGAATGAAATATTCAAAGGGAAACATTATTGGAATTATAATGTACTTTGAAAGTAAATATTCATCTCGTCGAATTTGTTTCAAGTACGTACGAGGAGATTTCTTTTTTACAATATGCCCATGTTACTCGGATTCAGGGATAATGCTCAAATTTTTATGTTATCTCAATACCCATATCCAAATATATGTCAGAAATGAGTGTCAAACAGGATTTAAAAAAAAAAAAAAGAGTCCGACTTACACAAGAATATGCACCAGCAGTTGCACTATAATTGTGCTTAATGAGAGAGAGAGAGAGGACATACCTTCCCCCCACATTGACACCAAAGAAGCAAGCAATTGCATCACCACCAGTGATCTCTTTTCTGGCAACCAAGATTGAACCATACCAAAAAGCCAATGCCCATGTTGCATATGTAACCAAATAAATAACCCCCATCCCCGCACCCTTGGCAAACCCAATCTTTGCCCCAAGGGGCACCGACTTTGCCAATAATTCGCCATATCTTGCGGCCAAATTGTCCTCAGCAACAAAAGAAAATACAGTTCTGATTGAACTAATTGCTTGCTCTGCAACGGTACCAGCTTTCCTGTAAGAAACCTGTAGTATGAACCAAAAACAATAAGACTAACAAGCTGACACTGTCAATATTTCCGGCAACTGGGATATTTTATTACCTCTTCCTTTGCTGTGAGATCACCATAAATAGCCTTGTAAGCAATACCGCAAAACATCATTAATGGGGTAACAGAAAAAACTACCAGTGACACTTTCCATGACCGTGAAAACCCAACTACATAGCCGCATATGAAGGTGAACACATGGTGAATGAAATGTGCCATCTGCAAAATTATAATTCCAAAGTATTGAAACGATCATCAGGTTCAGTACTTGTTGGCAGGTGTAAGAAGGTAAAATCAAGGTTTTACCAAATAGTTGACAGTTTTCAATTGGGATGAAAATCAAATAGGGTTACCTTCTCTCCCATAACTTCCTGGATTTGAGCAACATCGCTTGAAATACCATGCATAATGTCACCAGTGCTGACTTCAGTGTCGAAAAAGCTGATGTCCTGTCTCAAAACTGCTCTCAAGTACTTTGTTCGAATTCGTTGAGCTGAACGTTCCCCAACCAGTCTCCAGCAGGTAATTTCTGCCATTTATTGAATGAAATAAAAAAAAATCATTTCCAATACTTATGAAAGATACAAAGAAAAGAGGTCTGAAAATTTGTGTAGTCATTACCTAAGTATGCTCCAACCACCACAACTGCTGCCAAGCCAGACATAAATATACATATCTGAAGATATACAAGAAAAAACTTAAGTTTTTCTAAAGCAACCATATCTTTGATCTATCTCACTTGGATTTGACTATAAGTATCAGATACGGATATATATCCAACACGGGTATATTCATTCTAAGTTTGTCCATATATTTAAAAGATCATTGAAAGATCATCACCTATAGTATGGATAAGCATCGAACACGATTACTTTAAGGAAAATTAAGAGTCCGTAACATAATCTTAGATCCTATTTATATTAACAGACAAGAAAGTTCAACTTTTAACGATGGTTGATCACCAATACTATTTGGAAAAAAATGAGTGAGGAAAATTTGAGTATAAATAATGTAAGAATTCTTGTTTCAATTCTTACCTTGTCAACATCCTTCATCATTTGGGTCAATTCACCATTCTTTGATTCATTCGCAATCTTATTGACAAACTTACCAAAAAGAAAAGAATACCAAGGAAGTGAACCCCCATTTATTAAGGCTCCCAAACAGCCCAAAATCACAAGAGCCATATCCCATTTCGTTGAATACTTGAACAAACTAAACAAACCAACTGGCCTTGGTGGTTCTGCATCCTCTTCTTCCTCACTGTCATCTTCGTTGAAATTCAGTGCCGGATCAAAGTCATCATACTGATGATTGCCATCGAATTGATGGCTTTCTGATTGCAAAGTCTGATGATCATGGTGCCCTTGATGCAACTTATGGTCAGGACCTTCCAACTTGTGTCTCGTTTGAAGATGCCCATAAAGGTCACTACGAACACTGTGATGTGATAATCTGTGACCAGCACCATGCCCTGCATTATCATCTTCAATGAAATCTAGTGACAGGCTAAGGTCATCATTCCGATGATTACCACCCAAATGATGACTAGTTGATATCCAAGCATCATGGCCGTGGAGCTCTTGTTGCGTTACTGGATCAAGATTATTATCCACCTTGTGCCTCGTTTGATGGCTCCTACCATGCTCATGACCGCCTTGATGTGATAGTCCATGACCATGATGATGCCCTCCAAGTGAAAAATCATCCTCATCAGCATCCTTATAAGCCTGTGAAATTGAAGACCAACGTGAACCAGCGCCGGCATGACGATTAGGATCAGCCCTTAATGGGCGTATTTCTCTCTCAACATCTTCTGGACTGTCATAATCTATACAACTAAACTCTTCCTCGTCAACCAAAGGACTAGCACCATTTCTACTACTAGTGCCTTCTTTAATGGTAGCCAGCCTTGAAATCTCGTGATGAGACTTACTATGATCTCCGAAACGGAGATGTGATGAACTGTCATCGTCTCTAGCAACGTAGCTTTGAAGTTCAAGTCTCCCGGAAGGCACAGCTTCATAACCTGAAAGCTCATAGTTGGTATTTGCAAAGCTTCTAAGCCCTCCAGAGGTGCGAGAGAGATAATATTCACTGGCCGAGCGTCGACGAAATGCCAGACTGTTTGATGATGAGGCGCTGGATGCCGCCCAAGGACTGAGTGCCACACCCAAATTGCGGCTATCATGCCAACCAGAAGGCTCAAACTGCCATGAAACTTCACTTTGCCACGACATATCATCGTCCGTGGCAAAAGGCGTGGCAGGAGTGCTGTGGCGGAGCCTCCGTGGAGCGGTGCGGGACATTCTGGCAGAGCGGCGCGGCGTGAAAGAACTGGAGGCATAGCGTGAAGCTGGCGTGTTATGGCGTTGATGGAGGTAGTTTAAGGAAGAGGAGTAGTCAATTTCGAAAGAGGATTCCGCCATAGAAGAGACTGAGATAAGGGTCCAAAGAAATATTGCAAGAATCTGAAATTAAAGTGTTAGGAAAAGGACGTGAATGAAGAACAAGGCATCGACGATAATACAATGGACAACATGAAAAGAAAAATGATTCTACGTTAGGAAGAGCTGTCCGAAGAGAGTAGCTCGTCCTAGGAGTAAACGAACTTTGCTTAATTCGCTTGTCTTTCATCAAAGGTCAAAGCTGTAATTCACAAATTCAAGAGTGTTTAATTCTGTTAATTCCGTAAATATATCACCCAAGAGTCAAGACACATACTAACGTAGCATCCGACGAAAACAGGTTAAGTATTCAAGGGTCATAACACGGTTGGCAAATTTTGTCCTTTTTAAGAAGCGGATCATATAACAAAGAAAAATGAAAAACATAAAAGGAATATCATCTGATAATGGCTTCTCTGATCCACCCCTCTCAGGCAAGGCCGGCATGCAATACAAATTAAGACTGTAATTATTATAAAAAAGGTGGAAAAAAAAAAAGGAGAAAGAAACAAAGTTGTGGTTTTAGATTTCTTAATCCTCTGCTTCAGACCTTTACATTGATGGGTTTCATCTCAATTCCCCTCCAGTGATTGATCAGTGTCCTCAAAACAAATCTGTTTTTAGTATTTTTGCAGACATGTTTTTCAAGTCAACAAATCCTTTCCTAGGCAGTGACTTTAGACAGGCCTTTCCCTGTCTGACAATGTCCATTACGTAATTCAACATATGCACAGCAACGAGGCTTCTCCATTTGTCGTCAGTTACCTTACAAGGTAATAAAGAACAACATGGTTTGGTTGACTAGACTAACATCGTTTTGGATTTCGTTTTCTTTTTTAAGCAAATCATCAAGAAGGTTTAAGCAAATCATCATCTCTCCAAGACTTGTATTAATTTATCTCAAATTCTGACAGACAACAAATATATGTCCGGCCAAGGTTAAAAAATAAAAGGTTACTACAAATTCTTGACCATTGGCAGCTTTTTTTATTTTTTTAATTGCCTTGACACATTTGACTCTGTCCTGCCGTCCCATCACTTGAACGATTATAAAATGATTTAATTTTTATATTTATATATAATAATTTATATTATATAAATTTTAATATATTTATATATTTATATTTTATTTATATTATTTTTTATATTATAATTTTAATTAATTTTACATATAATATTAAAACCAAGATAAAGCAGTTAGAAGAGTGAGGATCACAAGGAGAGCTGACTAGGTTTAGCCCTCTAAGACGTATCGCAACTGTTACACTGGTTCTTTTCCACGGATGAAAAAAACAATCTGTTAGACCCAAAATAGAGATTATAAAGGCAATTGCGCCTTTAACAAGACAAAAATGTCCCATCAATGTCGGATTCGATGTTACTTGCAAAAAATATCCCACCAGTGTTGGGTTCGATGTAACTTGCAACTCATTAACTACTCTCGATATCATAATGATACAAAATTTTGTGAAACCCACACTGAAACGATAGAATGTGAGAACCAGATTCATCCACCCATAGCTTATGCATGTGTGTGTGTGTGCGCGTGTATATATATCCTTCGTATTATGAATCTGATGTGGGTTATGCCATCAATATATTTGTATCCACAAAAAACAATCAACAAGAAAAGTAATTTTTTATCTTAGAAAATACATACAAGAATAAAGTGAATAGAAACAATAGCAGAACCAGAAGGGATAAGTATAAATTGCTAATAAAAGTAGTTTCTCTTTTACTCCGCATTGTCAATAACTCTGATTTTTAACACAATAGTTGAATTTTTGACATACATCATCACAAGGCAAGAAGCAAATGAAAAAAAAAAAAAAAGGACAAAAAGAATATGCCTCTGGACTACCAAAATCTAAAGTGACTTAAAGCCAATATGCGATTTCTTCTTCGATACAATATACAATGTAATCTCGACCCGAATAGATCGGTAGGAGGAAGGCCTCGCGACACCATGAAGATTTACAAGTCCCATTGTAGATGTTTATATTGTTCGGTGTGTCGTGCGTGCCTCAAGCTTCTGTATCTTATATTATGTTCCTTTACACCCTACTGTCCAAAGATTGGTTCCCAACACTTGTCCCGGACTTTCCTCGGACAAAATTCATCTAGGCTTGGAGTCGCTACCTTTGCTTCGAAATGATGAGAGTGAAAAGAATGAACGTGGTGCTGCAAAATTATTCCAGTTTCTTAAGTATACTATTATAAATAAGGACCGTGAATGCAAAAATAGATCAAACTAAAGGTTTCTTCTGAATATGCACAACAGAGTCCCCGATACGTACGTGGAGGTTTAGTCCAATGGTACTGAAGTTCTAAAATATTGCTCAAGAATATTCAAAATAATTATAAAAAACATTAGCTTCACTTCGTATGAGCTTTTACGATTTATCTAAGGCAAGAATAGGATAGCACCTAACGGTTGCATGAATATTCACCGAAAAGACTGAGATTCCAAAATTACAATTTTCATGTAGTAAGTATATTGCTTTCAACGGGAAGTCCTCTGGCATCAAATAGAGCCGGACTTGGTCATGAAAGGCGGATAGGTTCAAACCAACAATATATGAGAGTATAGCATTTGTTCAATAGAATGCCTTCATAAATTACTACCGAGAAAAAAAGCATCGGATAACTAGATTAACATTTACAAGGAATCACCTTTTATGGAGCTTCCTGACATATGATCTTCCCTCAATTTGAAGTTTGCTGGCGGTGCTGGAATCGAAGTACGTAAGGATTGAACTGCACGGGACCATCGATGGCTCTACTTTAGAATTGGGTTCAATATACAACAAAAGAAATCGAGAAATTGCAACAAAAAAGAAACATGCATCATCGAGTTCAATTAGCAAGCCAAAAATAAATTTAAAATGTTTTCATGCATGTATCATGAATTTCGAAAACTGCACACTGGAGTTTGTTTCCTTGGAGTAAGCCTACCTCTGAACCATCCTTTCCCACCCATGTCTCGCTCCTTTATAACAACTACAACCCCCTTGACTGACATAGAGAACAACCAACCAATAGGCATTAAGGATTCTTATTCTAACTATGGCAGGATAAGGTACATGTGTGTTCATAAACAACAACAGTTGAAGACAGCATAAGAGCATATCCTATAGCTTTACAATAAAGGGAAGATATCCTACGAAAGTAAAAAGTCGGGAGCAATTCTTCTATTAGAAGAATAATATTGAACCATGCATGCAATCAATGAATATTCAAAATAATTAACAGAAACGGAAAGAAGCAAAATAATCAATGAATATTCTAAGCAAGAATAAGGTAATTAACATATAAGGAAAAAAAAAAAGAGGAGTTACCCTGATCATTGAAAAACTCGCTTTCATTGAAGCCATCATCGGAAGGGTGGCCTTGTGAAAATCCCATTCTTGACTTCCTCAAGTCTTCTGATGATCGATTGGCAGGATCTCTGCCATCCTCTATGTCATCATCTCCTTCAGAAGTTGTAGCAGAGATCCAGTCCACCAAACTATCTGTCCCACGGCTTTTCCGTCCAAATTTCAACAACCTTTTGAACCCTTTTGTCAAATCCCTACGTGACTGATTATGGGTTACATTAGCAGCAAGAAAAGGTTTCTGAGCACTTCCCCATTTCTTCCTAATTCGAGCATCATCCACCTCTGTCTGCGCAAGTGAGTGAGAATTCCAAGATGCAGGGCTCCCAATGGGGGAATCCATGGAAGCATCAATATCTGAGGTCTCATGGGTATAAGAAAATGGATGTTGCATGCGTAAATTCCATGATACAGGACTTTCTCCTGGTGAAAATACTGCACCCTCGAATATAAGGGGTACTGCCGCAGGCAGTTTAGCAACTGATGCAGGGTCAACTTGAGAAAAAGACTTGAAGGAGTTACCATTCTCTGATCCAAAATTATCCAACTCGTTAGATTCCTGGCACAGTCTTGCCCTTCCATTTTCCATGTCAGCAGAATCGTCAGCCGCTTCAGTTTCAAGCTCATCCTCTTCATCCTCTTTGACCATGTCCATGGAGTCATCTGCTTCAAATGTTAGCTCATCAGACTCTTCATCTTTTGGAGTCTCAGATGCATCTGATGTGTTAAGCTTTGCAACATTTACTCCAGAACCAGGACCCATACCATTACCTTTCCTGAGGAAAGGCTTTGCTTCGACATTCTTCAAAATTTTGTCATTTAAGCTCTGTCCCATCCGCTCTTCATCAAATTTCAAAGGTGTCAAAGCAATGCCATTAGAGTTCAAGGCAGACAAATCTGAAAATTCAACAGGACCAGCAGAGCTTTTTCTAAGGGACTGAGACTGTCGAGGTTGTTCATCCTTGCCAAGCGCAAACTCTTCATTGGCACTCTTGCTCCGAGCATAGTTTCTAACTTGGGAGCAGCTAGTTGTCTTGCTAGCCCCAGAAGAGGGTTTTGTATTTTCTTTTCTGAGATCACAAAAGTTGGGAACTGACTGCACAAGAGGATTTTCAGATTGCGCTCTCCGCCTTCCGGAACTGGAGACCGAAACTTTGGCTGCTGAGCGTGGAACCGCAGCTGATGTGGTGCGAGGAGTGGATAAAGACACATTTCTATTTGGCAAAAGCTTCTTAGTGTTGGAGGTCCTGGAAGAACCATCGAATAAAGAGGCCTCATTACATGATCTATCATGTTCATAGAACTTCTGATCTGGAAACTCAGAAAGACCATCTTCACTCTGAATTGAACTTATCGGATGCTGCCAAATGCATAACCTTATCAAAATTAGTAATAAATAATTCAATCACAAGTTTTCAGATTCCCGAAACTTGAAATGAAGGTCCAATTCTACCAGTTATGAATTTTAGCATCTATTTCCCAAAAACATAAATGTGATAGGAGATACCTGCTCCCTCTGTGACCGAAAATTGAATGACCTCACTTTCTCTGCTCGTCGACGAGCACTAGACACAGAATCCTGTCTATCAGCGGAACCAGAAAATTTTGCCTTCATCTCAGCTCTACTTTTCTCAAGCATATCCTGCATAGCCTTTAATTTGGCTTCCTTCTCAACCCGTTTAGAACCCCATTCTTCCCTCAGCTTTGCATCTCTCCTTTGCATGTACTTTTCATAAGATTTTCCTCTAGAATCATTTGAAAAGCTGATACCAGAGAAATTCCGCCCAAAACTATCAGCATAATCCTGGTTATCTACCTTCTTTGAAGGAGGCGTAAAAAATTTAGTCATATCACTCAAACTCCCCATTGGTTTAGACATCGAGTTTTGTTCAGGCATCTGTGCAGGAGATACATCTACTGCCACTGGTTTCTTGTACTGTGAGCTTAGTTCCTGTTCAATCTGCGCATCAGCAGGCTTGCTTCTCCTTGCAGAACTGAATTGATCAGCAGGAACCCGAAGTTTGTGCTCTGCAAAAAGTTTTTCAAGTTCATTTGCCTTCATTTTTAACTCATTATTCAGCTCCTGGTTTCCCCTTGACTGCCTTATCCTCTGAGTTTGACCTACTGGCACCATTGGGGCACTTATACTTTCTTCACTCTGAGGATCCGTTTTACCAAGAACACACTTGTTATTTGCATAAACAGAGCCACATTCATCGCTCCTACCCTGTGACTTTTTGCACTGTTCAGAACCTACCGGAACCTGTTTCTTGAACTTCATTTCATGGACTCCAGAATCCCCAACTTTGCTTATTTGCTTCTCAGATGATGCTAAGTCTTTCTTTCCCACTTCCTCAACTTCCCCGGTAAAAGATCTCCGCTGCAGCTGAGGAGCGAACTGATCACCTTCACTACCTTTATACTGAGCCTCCTTAGTTTTTAGTCCAATACCACCTTCAAACTGCCCTGACAATATTCGGGAGTGGCCTTGAGCCCTAAGACGCAATTGTGTTACTGATTGGTCTTTGCCTTCAGCATCTACTCTGTTCTTTAATTCACCTTCAGGTGTGGCATCCCGCACTACATCTGCAAAATCTCCATCCTGGAACTGATAAGTGGATTGGTTTTTAACCCCCACAATCGCAGTCCTATCAGGAACAACTTGATACTGCACCTCAGAACCTCCCCTCTCTCCTGTTAAAGAACCATTAACCTTCTCCTGGGAAACCACTTGATCACCCAACTCAGCCTGTTCTGATTTACCTGTAAAAGACTGATATTGGCTGTTCTGTGATCCCAATTGATCCTTCCAATTCGTTCGCCCCTTCAACCCCGCATCTTCTTCTTTCCCCAAAAGATTACCAATCTGTGCTTTCACTTTCCCCTGATCTTTCAACTCAGAATCAGCAGCTCTAGCAGGAACACTCTTAGGTTCAACTTTAACTGAACTTACCTTGTCATTCAAACCCTTGTCATCTTTTTGTTCCTTATCCTCGGGCAAACCTTGAAACACATAGCTTTTACCTTGAGACACAGAAGATGAGGAGGGTGTGCACAAAGGGCTATCTGTATTACCATCCTTCTTCTCATTACCCAAGTCGATGCTCATGTCACTTGAACCGCTCCATCTTCTTAACACAGCCCTTTCAGCAACTGCAGGTGCAGTTGATACATCAGATGAAAGTCTTCTCAGTTCTACAGATTTGCCAACAGCAATGGGTTTGCCTCCAGAGCTTGAGCTCTCCTTCTGTTTATTCTCAAAGAGATTAATTCTATCCTGCACACTAAGCCGCCTAGCAGGTTGACTGATTTGACTAGGTGATGACTCAGTCACCCTCTCTTCTTTCTTCTCTTCTTTGCTGTGCAATACTTGAGAGCTCTGGTTGTTGAGATGTGGCTGGCTTTGATTGGTCAATAGGGTGCCGGGTCTCCATAGTTTTTGGTTGTAGTTGTTGTTCTTGGAGTTTATTTTGGGAAGGGTGGTGGGGCCTGCTATTAACATGGGACCCAATTTGATCTTCACTGGGATCATCGATCGACATGTCAGATCCCCACGATGCTCTGACCACTTGATCATCAAGACCTGGTTTCCGTGGGCTAATCAGTTCTGATCTTCTCTGGCATAGAGACATGAATTTGGTGCAAGCCTCACTGAATAAATATTAAAACTTCCATGAGAATAATTATTACCAACATTTTCTTGATATAGGAAAAAAAATGATAGAAAAGTAAATATGAGAAGTTCAAAAATGGTAATGACAACATGTCAAACTTATATACAAAATATCAGGCAGCATGTGATTATATCCGGGCAAACTTGGACTGCCATTGTTACCATGAGGCAATACCTAAGGAGTACTTACTGCTACCCGCCTACCTGTTTTCAACATTTTCCATCTTTTACCTCGTTTTTCATCAAATAATCTACTTTGCAGGGGAATCGAATACTCCCAAACCCAAACATTAAAAAAAAAAAAAAAAGAAGAAAACAAAAAGAAAGAACGAAATTCGGAGATTTTTCCAACTCTCAACAGCTTCATCATTGGGATCTGTTGGTAAAAAACATGAATATAATTTGGACCTTCCATGCCCAACAAATAGAAGACAATCATCTATTTAAATTAACCCGTACATTGGATAATAGGCTATTTAGATCAGTTGATGAAAATTATATAGGAAAAATACAAAAGGGATGTCATTTTAGGACAACTAAATTCACTGAAGGTTGCCTGCAACTAAGCATATGGTAGGATTTCGTTTTAGATATAGCTTAGCAGTTGGATCAGTTTAAAATAGGTACCATTTCAGGCAACTTTTAGACCTCTAACCTTCTAATAATGATTATAACTCAAAACTGCCAGACAAGTCAAGTGGTAGCTGAGCTAACCCCACGACAAGGACGGTAAAACCTTATTGCCAGGAAACATTTTGGTTTGACATCACGCCCTTTCTAAAACCATCAAAACTATATTAAAGGAGATAAAGAAAAAGGAAAAGGGAAACATAAGTTCTTTCTATGATTTTGAAAAATCCATATGCTTTAAAAAGGAAAACAAAAATCATTTTATAAAGGGCTATGTTGATTCCAACTCTTCTATTAATCCTAACATATGTAATCAATATTTAGTTGACAACCTGACCTAAAAGAAAACTATTGAACACATTGAACTGATATGGTTATGACTTTTTTGGACTCTCCAAAATCCAAATATCTAAAAGACAACACTTAAAGATTGAATCCACCATGTCAGACATGTTTATTGCCGAACACACATATCAGCTAAGAGAGAAAAGTTGAACAAAACATTTAATTCTGCATTGAGTTGCTCTTTTTCCCTCCTTTTTAGTCCTCAGAGAAAGGGACCATAAAATGTGCAATTTCTACACTTAATTGGAAAATGGATGAATATCGTTAAATTGGTAGGAAAGGAAGAGATGACGGGCGCAATTGTTTAATCTAATGTTTAGATGTGTCCACCTCCTTTCTTATAATTCAGGCTAGCCATTAGATAAGACAATTTTCCATCTACTTTTGCTTCGTAGTTCTTGGTAACCAAAAGCCTGAAGACAAAACAAAGTCGCTCGAAATCTGAGAGCAAACATAAAGAAACACATCCAATCTCACACTGTTTTCATATTAGGCCCGACCAAAATGAAGAAACAACTTCCTTTCTCACCTTTAGTGTTATGCAGTACAGAAAAATGCAAAAGGTGGTGTTTACCATAAGAGACATACAGCTGTGCTAAGAATAGTGTCTCACCCTAACCAGGACCCCCTTAACCGTAGGCCCCATGCTAACATGAAGAATAGCTGACTAAGAGGTTGACGGACAGACAGACAAACAGCATCAGATGGAAAAGGATTTCTAGAGTTCTTACTTCAGGCGATGAGCACCAAACCAATCCGCAAATTGTTGGAGTTCGGACACAGTGTCAGAGTTAAAACCAGCAGCAGATGTACGTGCAAAAGCTGTTGTCAAGTCCTGCTGAACTGCAACAAGACGTACATCAATAGCCCTTAAAAGCTCCTTCCTGTTAAATTGGACATGCAACAAATCAAATTAGAAAGCATAGGAGGTGAAGCGAATCAAAGATCCAATTTTAGCAACAACAGCTGCTTTAGCATAAAACTTTTCATACATTTGGAGCAACTTCCTGTCCATTTCTATGATTAACAAATGCAATAACTCTGGAAATATTCATTAAATATCCACTTTGGCCATAGCTAACGTAATATTTCCTAAGCAAGGCTTTACTCAAACAGCTCACATCTCAAGATTGAAACTCAATCATTTCAACAGTTTCAGGTCAGTGCTAATAAACTCTGCTTGAACAACTTCAAACTTCCTAATGCTAGAAAAGGCGGGCTAGCCTTGCGTTCCTGAGCATGTCATCATGCATTGATTGTCAGTGGGCCCATCTCTGATCATAAACTCACTAACAATCCCTTATATGCCTAAAGCATAGAAAACTTCTAGCATGTATTAAGTTTCAAGAGAAATCAACTTAACATTTTCTAACATGTAAGTGCAACAGTAAATGAATGTCATAATCATCCTATGTTGCTCAGACTCTTTATTTTTGCTTAAGTATCCATGTCTGACACTTGTGTCAGACATATATTCGGGCATAGATACAAGGATATGATCGTCCAAAGACCCTCTAAATGCTTGGAAAAACTTCGGAAGAAATTAAGCATACTTGTAGCGGACACATACACCTATCCAACACTCACACCCGAGTCTAAGTAAAATAGCAATCATCTACAAGTTTAAATTAATGATAATTTAGCCAAACAAATTATACCATCAAAGATATGTAAAAGCTAGAAAAGGAAAAGGAGTTACTTTGTTGCATCAGCAGCTGTCGTCATTCCTGCTCCATCCCCACCTATCAATATATAAACACAAGCATTTTGCTTTATCATCATTGTTATATGCATTTGGCAATACGCTACACTTTAAATTGTTCATGATATAATAAATTTCCACAATTCACTCCATAATATCATTTTATAACTTCAAAATATCTACCAAGATCCACAAAATACATTAATATTTTTTGATAAATAAAAACAATTACTGTTAGCTTTGAATTGATATTAGTTTTGAAATTACAAAAACCTAAAACTTAAAATAACTTGTTTAAAATGAGTCTGAAAAACAAAGTTTCAAAAATATTATTCCCTTGAATTATTTTAAAAATATGCAGTTAAATGTTTTAGACTTTCTATTTTTCTCAAAAATACATCTTCTTGAATGAATATTTATGGTAAACTCATTTTTGAAAAGCCAACCCCTTTTTCATGGTCCAATTGGCCAAAATTTCCCTAGTCATCCTGGTCTTTTTGCAGGGATCTATCCCTAATCAATCCTTTAAAATTGAACTTTCTGGTATAATAGAGAATCGATCCCTCTGTAATCTAGATTTTAAAATTTCAAACAGAGAACTCTCAGGAATAGTTAAGGATCGATCCCCTACACGAGACATCGATGCGTTACTGCTCTAAATTTTAAAATTTGAAACAGAAGCAAAATTCAGTTCTATAATCATACAGGATTGATCCCCTACAATCCTACATGCAAGGATCAATCCATAGATGCCTAACGGTCAAATTTTTTATTTTGAACAACAAATGACCAGTCCTCTTGACCAAAGGATTAATCCCCGGAATGCAGGGCAGCTTTTAAAATGGAGTTTTTGAAGTTTTTCAACTATGTCATCCTCATCATTCCCAAAAATCATAATTCATACTCGAGTTATTTAAGAGACTCTCCAGCAATTCCAAAAGCATGAGGGTAGAAAAACCAAAAGCAAATATTTCATCACTTCCAGGAGTTCTTTAGTGTTCTAGGCCTACTCATTCAGTTAATTGTATTCTTTTGTTAAACTATCATTATATTGTCTCTTCAAATTTACTAAACCTAGCAAACACTTAGACTATTAAAACTTGTGTAAAAATGGAGGTTACCACCTAAGCCTTGACATATAGAGAGGTTTCTATCTAAGCCTAAGGGAAAGATTGGAGTGTAAAGATTATACTTGTTCCTAGAAATATATAGCAATTCAAGGCAGTAAATTGGGAACTTGTTGGCATGAAAGGCAAAGGGAGATGATGTCAGCACCTCGTGGAGAACGCCAAACCCTTATAAATAGCTCTTGTTTGATCTTCTTTTCCAACCACTTCAAGTACTTTACTTTCTTATCAGTTACTTGCTTAATTTCTATATTTTCATGCATGTGTTTTAATTCCAGATTAATTTTTCAAAAAAAAATCAATTCACAACTTTTGATTTCATCACTACATTGAGCTCACAACAAAAAGCAGCAATATGTCAACAAACACAAATAATAAAACTAGTGATTGTCAAACAGAATTCCACAAAAAAAAAAAAAAAACTGCTACTTCACCGGCTAAATGAAGGCTCATAATAAAACAAAAAAAAATATCGGAGTTGCATGTTTATGAATCTAAAGCTGAATTTGAAACAAATAAGGGACTAACAAATACCACCAAACTCTTGATTCTACATTGGAGACAGAAAAGAACAACGAAATCCTTAAAAAAAATCCATGATAGAAGAAAAAACGCACCTAATGCACCAGAAGCCTGATCTCCGACCCCCTGAAACAAAACGAATTCCAAGATTCAGTATAATTGTAAAGTAAATTTGCATCAAATAAAGGAACACGTCCGCTACAGGTTAGAGATGAAGGCATTAATACCTGAGAATATATTCTTCGAGCTGCTTCCAACTGAGACATCTTTGCATCAAATGTGTTCACCAACTCCAAAACCTCTGGTGTACTAACAAACCGGACAAACCTAGAAACAAGCACCAATGATGTCAAAATATGAATCCAAAAGTCTCTGCACAAAACAATCAGAAAATCCATAGTAGTTGAATATGTCTAACCTCTCAAGTGTTCCTTTTGTGAACCAAGTCTCGGCATTTTTGCACTCTTCAACTTCAAGCTTAACTGATTGAAGTGACAAAGCAACCTGTTCTTCTGCCATCTTTAAATGAGTAACAAATGGCTTTACTAACCCAGAGGCAAGCTTTTCTGTGTTTCCATTGCTTGAAACAAACAATTCGCATCTGCCCATTGGAAAAAATAGCAATGATTATAAATAGAAAGAAAATTTGGAAAAACATAAAGGTTATAAAATGATAACTCACCGTGTGCACTTTGGTGACAATTGGAACACGGCATAATCAAGAACCGTGTCGGATTTCATCTTCTCTCTATAATATTTACAAAATCCCCTAGGCTAACCTTTCACATACGCAAATATACTTCTTCGCACAACTAGAAGCCGCTGCTGGTGTCATAATCAGCATAACTTCAAATCATAAGACCTCAAAGCAACAAACCTGAATCTGGAATAAGAAACATTGAAAAATATATATATAAATGAACAAAAAATCCTTAAAAAAATCCCAAATAAGATTATACTATCTAACAATTTCACTTACAAATAAAATTCTAACTTAACTAAACCCTACATGTGTAAATCAAAAAAGGAAACCAACACCTTAATAATTCACGTTTCAAATAAAAGATGACATCATAATAATAACAAAGTCGGAGCAAAGATACTTATAAACCTCAAAAAACTTAACGAAAAATCTACTTTAGACCCAAACACTTACCAATAATAAACAATGGATCTCAATCTAAAAACTCAGATGAAAAACAAAAAAAATGCACATAGAGCAACAAACACTTGGCACAAAAATAGAAATCCATTCTTCACAGATGTAAATCAGATACAACCCAGATCCGATTCTATCCAAAAGCCCCAACTTCAAGTACTAAAATAAACAAAACCATTTCCAGAAATCTCCAGATGAAGAAATTGCAGGGACAAAGAAAACAGGATAAAAAAAAAAACACCCACTTGACAAAATATGAAATGCAAACAAAGTGCATGCTGAAAATCCCCAAGAAAAAAAAATGAACTTATCTGAAGTGAAAATGGGAGTGTTAGATCGTTTAAGAATCAAAGAATTACCATAGAGAAAAAAAGAAATAAAAAAGGTGAGATCATGGAGTAGGGAATCGGATCCTGATAATCAACTCTCAATTCTCAAATGGATAACCGCATTTGGGCTATTTTTCTTTCTTTCATTTTGGAAGTTCACCTTCGAGGAAGTTAAAAGAGTTCAACTTTATGGTTTTTTTTTTTTTTTCCTGTAAGTTTAAAGAAAACCCTAAGAGAATGACAAGATGGTTTTTGCTTTACTCATTTCCCAAATGGCAATCTTTCCTTCCCTTCTTCTAAGGGTGATGACTTTGCTTTCTCTTTCTAGGATTTCTCTCTGTCCAAAAAAGATACAGTAGAGAGAGAAAGAGACAAGGTTAGAGAGGGGTTATGTTTTTATTCGGACAAGTTTTTCGTTGTTTCCTTGTTTTTTGTGCTTTCTAAGTTTTAAAAGAATTTGAAAATACTGGAATCGACTCTTCGCTATTAATTTCTATTTACAGAAAAGGGCTTCAGTTTTTGTGTTTTCTTTTCAATTGAACTTACAATATTCTCCTTTTACATTTAGCTACTTCAATATTCAAATTTTATTTAAATATCCTTTTTTTATGAATAATATTTAAATTTTTTTACTTTTTTAAGTAATTATATATTAGATTAAATCTAAAATATATAAATTTTTAAAACTTTCTTATTATATGGTTTGAATGAAAAGGACACATTTATTTATATCTAATTACTTTAATTAGATTTTATTTAAATACAATTTATTTAAATGTTTTACTTAAGAATATCCATTTAAACACAATTTATTAAAATTGTTTAATTTTTTTTATATAACACACTCAACTGCATTCAAATAAGTATGGCTAAATTTTATTTTAGAATTAAAATTAAATTTGTCATATATTATCTTAATTTTATCTTATATTTTAAATTTTCTAAAATTGTGCCATTATAATCTTTAATTAAATTGATTTTTAGATAAAAATAATTAAATATTAAATATTTTTTTAAATATTTTTATTAATTCACGTAGTAAAATTTTGTCAATTCTATTACTTTTTTATTCAAAACTAACAAAATTGAAACTACAATGAGAAAATTAATGAAAATCAAAATATAATGAAAAAAAAATCAACATGAAGTGACAAACTTTACTTTTAATCTTCTTTACTTGTAATTAGAATTTAGAAATGATTAAAGTTCCAAGATTGAAATATATATATATATATATATATAT
>JBBYHL010000003.1:2453215-2490166 GCA_038381835.1 Adansonia madagascariensis
TAGAATTTAAAATTACGTAAAAGTGATTACATTTAACATAAAATAAAAAAATTGATGTAAACTATACTTAAACCCGACCCCGACCTGAACCCGAACCCGAACCCGAACCCTAATTGACCCGAACCCGAATTGGTCCGAACCTGAATGGACCCGAACCCGAATTAGTTCGAACCCGAATGGACCCAAACCCAAAAGAACCCGAACCCGAATCAGCCCGAACCTAAAAAAATTCGAACTTAAAATGACCCGTTCCGAACCCGCCCAATTGCCACATCTAATTCTGAAGGCCATTTTCCTTTTTCTTTTTTCAGTTTACCAAGAAATGCAGTGGTCTGAATGCCAATTGAGTGCTAATTTAGATGGCATGCATATTGCTGCGGAATTCTAAAAGTTGCAAGTCCGAGAAGACTTGAACGCCGATTGTACTCCTCAGGTGAATTAATTAGAGGGATTGGGGGTTATGGATTGATTAGAAACTTCAGGAAAAAAAAATGCACTGGATGGTAAGTTAAGCTAGGAGTCAATAATAATTGATAAACATATGATTTAGGTTAGGACCTTTCTAGCCATGTTAAATATTGAATGGGGCTGTTGTTTTTTATGAAATTGACACAGACCTCCATGAAGGGCTTGTATTTGTTAGCTTCCGCCACTACCTAGGGCTTGAAATGGCCCTAATAGTTTTGTTAGGCTGAACCCAAGAAATTGGCAAACAAGGCCATTGACATCGCTTGGGTGGAACCTCTTGAAGTGTTGGTCACAATTTGGGGCACAGTGGGAAAAGATCAAAGATAATATTAGTCTCAATCCAACATTTGCAGAAGAACGAGGCAGGCATTTCATGTTTAAGGACGCAAACGCAATATATTTTAATGAAGGAAAACCCTAGACAAATAAATTGCACTTAGGGAAGATACGCATACATGATATCAAAAACATTTTGAACAGGACTTGCCAAAAACAAACTGTTACAATTGCAAAACTTAAGGCCTCAGATGTACACTAAGCTAGAGAAAGATAATTCATTCTCTCTGTGGGGCTTTAATCCAATCAATTTCAAACCTGAACTCACCAGGCCCAGATTTAGCACCCGGAAAACCACCTCCAGCATGCATGCTAAGGATACGAGATGGATTCATCTCCAACTTTCCATCTATAACATTTCCCCTCCACGTTCACAAATAGTGAGCAAGAGGAATTTGCAAGATGATACAAATTATTGAGCAAAATCCCAAATTTCTGTAAATTTGAAAAGAACAAAGTTCATACACTAAAAGTGGCATCTCTTATTCCATTCTAGGGTTGCTGATTGTAAATCAGTCCTTAGCCCCCACCACAAAATAACACTTCACAGGGGATGCAATCAAGCAAACTTAGACCTTTCCCAGCTCATAGTTAGAAGCCTAAAACGTGTTATTCGCAAACTCTTGCATATTGCAAATGGAAGTCAGAGGCATAACAGGAAATTAATAAATAGTACTTTGTTTGACACGTGAAAACCTTATCAAGTCGTCAACAACCATGTAGTCTGTTGATAGAATGCCCCGAAACTTTAGTTCCAATGATTAGGATTCAACCCCTGACAGTCTCAAATATAAAAAATAAGATAACAACTCTTGTCTGGTAATATATAAAAGTGAATAATTAGTAATTTCATCCAGTAGTTTAGATTTATTTTCTGGTCATACGTATATCTAACAGCATCCTACTAATAAATGAAGAGAAAAGCTTTATTCATCACAAGCAAACAAGCAATATCTATTTCTTTTCTGGTCATGTCTATGTTAACTAAAGAACACAGAGAGCAAAATATAATCCTTAGTAGTCACCTTTTGACTTTGTTTGGCGATGCATTATCTATTTATTTATCTTGTTAGTGAATATAGATATAACACAACAAGCATGGATGCAAGTCACTCAAATTAGTTAAATTAAAAAAATCCTTGGTGAATCTCTTTTATAGGAGAGAAGATTTCTACGATGATATCACTTTTAGATTCTCAATAGAAGTATGATAGAGCAAAAAGGTGTAGGGTGCATTGATAACATGACTTGCTTGCAGGGAGATTAGAAAGCTTGTCTATATCATGGACCAAAAACGTCCATAAGGAATATTGAATTTCCATACCTAAAGACCATTATCAACTTAAAATCCCATGTTCAACAATTCAGTAACATCAATCTCTAAGAATATGAGATCGAGGAATATGACAGATTTCCCTTTACAACATACCAGTTGTCTCTGGGAACAAAAACAAAAAATTGCCATGAATTATCTTCCAGCTGTCCAGGTGAATTCACCCAATTCTCTGTATAAATCTGCATATAAGTTTATAAGATTCAATACAACACTTGTCAGTTATGTTTAATTAAAAAAGAGTAAAAAAGATAGAAACAATATAAGTAAAAGCCTTGATATCTGTTTAATTACTTCAGAATGAGGAGAACAACTCACAGTAGATATGCAAGATCCCCCATATCCTTTGAGCTTTAGTGCTATTGTATCGTATGCATCCAAATCAATGAAGGCATCAAACTGCAAAAATAAAAATAAATATAAAAATAAGGGTCACTAAAGCAAATATACTTTTGTAGTGCTTATAGAAATAAAGTGAAAATCTTCTTCTTTACCTAAGAAGAGAAGTTACCATTCTCTATTGGAATGATATTCACTCATTTAAAACAAAGAGAACTCAAGTCACTTACATACTATATAAATACATCTGCGTTCAACTCCAAGAAACATCTAAGGAAAGGGAAAACAGAGCCACAAGGTTCCCCTTCCCCTCCCCCCCCCCCCCGGCAAAAAAAAAAAAATGAATGAGATTGCAAAGAGGTTCGCGGGTATTAATATTTTTGTGTGACATATGATTGAGCAGCTTGAAGAAAATAAAGGAAAAAAAAAATCCATGATGCTTTAAAAGGTAAGAGAAAGATGAAAAATTCATCAGATTAAGAACGAGTTTTATAAAACAAACATAACAAGCCTCATCATATGAAAGTCGGCTTATAGATTCAGATACTATCACTCCGAATATGTGTATTTGAAAGTGCAAGTTAAAAAACGAGCTGTTATACATCATTCATAAAGCTAAACAGCTTTTAAGATTCATCAACATCCTTTCAGTAATACCTTTTATTTTCAAGAAAATCCACCTACCCATTTGGTTGCAAAATCCAAAGTCTTGCTAAAGACTGGACGAAATATGATCCAAGAATACAAAAAATTGAGACCATCCACATTGACAAAGTAAAACTAACTAAACTAGCAGAATTCGGGACATGGACAACCCAAAATTACTTCAGACAATTGATTTATAGCAGCTAAAAGAACTGGAATAATTGTTCACCTTCTAGGACCGCATTCCACAGAAGCCCCTCCAAGTTATTTTCCATTTTGAACCTTCACTTACATCCAGGGAAAGGTTCCCCTGCGAACAAAGAGGTTATCCAAGATGAGTAATTAGATAATACACAATTTGAAAACATGAACTTGTCATGGTGAAAAGCGTATATGCCAAATTATTTGGCACAAAATCATCTGCATATATCTTTTTTCAATGAGCCATAATTAAGTCACACCAACAAATATATATATATATATATAGAGTAAACAAAAAAATTAACATTAAAACTTACATTGACTATTACCACTTGACTTATTTCCATCACCGTTGATCTCCAATGAAGCTGAGTACAACCCTGAAAAGCAAAGTGATTAGACAAAAAAAATTTATTGCAAAAAGTTTAATTTAGGGACAAAAAAAAATCATGTTAGGAAAATGAACGTTGAGTGAGTGAAGAGTTACCTCCAAACTCGGAATCAGAAAAAAGATGCCATTTTTTGAGCTCCTTTTTTGAAATGACATCGAATTTGTATCTTTCAGTTGGAGGAATCCAATCTTCAACATTCCCTGTCAGAGCTACATTTAAAAAAAGAAATTAAATAAATTAGCAAGGGAAAGAAGAGAAAAAAAAAAGGATGGGGTCAACCTTTTTTTTTTCTTTTGATTTGAGAAATGGAAAATGAACAAATTATTCAAATTAATAAGCAAAAGTTTTACTTTTCTTAGTTGCATTCAAGGAAGCTTGACATAACCCGCGATGCCTTGACATTTGTTCTCCAATTCTCAAACAAATTTCAACCAATTTTAAGAACTCCCAAAAAAAAATTAGATTAAATTTGATAATAATTCGGAAATAAATTCGGATTAAAATGAGCCAAAAATAGCAGTGGCTAAAGCAGTTACAGTAGCGGCGCCTGTCACCGTTCACCCTCACAGTTACCAACCAAGGAAAGGAGAAGCACCTTTCACTTTCCATTTTTTTTTCTTTTAAATTTATATTTTAGGCGGATTACGTGATAATATTTAGTTGAAGAAACAGCCTCTAGTTTTGGGCTTTCGTTCATGGTTTTCCAATTTTACTGGGCGTCACTGGAATCGAAAGCCCAAATGGATAATTATTTCGTATGTTCAGTGGAATGTTAAAGTTTTACAATCAATATTAATCGGATTATATATATATATATATATTTTTATAATATATTTAAAAAATAAATAAATAAAATTTTTACATTTTATTATCAGTATATTGAATTATTATCCATTAAGCAGTCAATAAACATGTGCAACTTAGTCCAACTAAATTCCTAGCTAATTTAGACCTATCAATTTGGGGGTTTTTTTTTTTTTTTTTGAATTTAAGCAACATATACATAATCGGAGTCAAACTAAAATCCAGTTGTAGACCTAATTAATTTTCATGTTATTGAATTTGGAGGGTTTGTTCAAAAAAATTTGGAGGGAGACACTTTTTTGGATCAAAATCTCATGATCAATTTGACCTAATTTTTGGTACAATTCATCACAGCACAACAATGGTTGAATTATTTTCTACCAATGTTTACAACGTCCCTTCCGAAATTAAAAATAAAAAGGATGATATCATGGTTGATTATTTTACCTGGGCGGAACCAAAATCTTTGCGGCGATACCGTTCGTCTAGGCCGCCCATGGTAAGCGCACACCGATCGATTGATAAGTGGGCGCTCCCCCTTTATCTTGGTTTCGTGGTTGTAGTTAAGTGAGGTAATTTTAAATATAATATAATCGTATGATATTAAAAATTAAAAAAATTAATATAAAAATAATATGATATGAATTTGTTAAATTTATAAATATAAATTATTAATATATTAAAATTTATATATATAATATTTTAGATAAAGGTTACATGAATAATTCGGCCATATTCAAAAAATAATGTCACATTCAGTGTCCCCGATGCATGACCTTGGCTGGCATATGCTTTTTCCATAGAGAAAACAGAAGAAATTAAAAAACGAGGTCAGATACACATGATTTTTACAACTGTGTTTCTCTGGTAATGATTTGGACGTGCAATCTTCTTTCTTTGAAAAGTGGAAAAACAAAGTGACCTCACAGTTTTGATTGTTTTCAATAGGTTTTTTTTTTTTTTTTTTTGCTAATTATTTCCTAAAAATAGCAACATTTGCTTAGAAGCAAGAAGCTTGGGGACATCCAAGTTTCTCTTCCAATCATTTAATTATAGCTTCATTTTTACAGTCGATGGCGCACACACACACCACCCCTATATATACGTATATAAATTTGTAGCATCAAAGGTTGAACTTTATTATTTTTAAAATATATTAATTATTAAAAGTTTATGTATTAATTAATAATTATTTAATTATAATATATTAGTTAAATTTATTAATGATACTTTTTAAGTATCATTTTAATGCCTTTTAAAAACCGATTTACATTTCATCATTTCCCTTTGTCTCTAATTTCTGGGTCATGTCATTTTGTTTATAAAATCAAGTAATTCAAGTTGCAGCATACTTCAAAATGTCAGACTAAATATGAAATCAAAGAAATTATTTAGACAGCTTATACATATTTATATATTGATATGTCAAAATGTATATTGATTGATCACTATTTTATCATTTTTGTTTCAATATGCTTTTTTCTTTCCTTGATTTCATCAATGTTTTTCTTAGCTGCCATTCTTTCCCCTGCTTATTTATGACAATATTGAAAGTTTTCATCCATTAAAAAAAAGGTGATAAATCTGAGGATTCAACTCCAAAAACCCTGTTCATAATTACCGTCTATCTTGCTGCAAGAAAATTTTCACCTAATATTTATCTATCATTTTATTTTTTTTTCTACGTAATCTAATTGTAATTAGTTTCGTTCAAAAATTAAGTGAGTAATAATATAATTTGTATTGAGCTAGATGTTAGATCTAGATAAAATCTTTTATAATTTAAGTTAATTTGATTTGACTTAAATTACTATTTATCAATTAAAATATTTTTATTTAAATTTAATTATTAAAATATATAAATATTAATATAAATATTTTTTTAACATTATTATGTGCTAAAGTAAATGTGTGACCAGATATTGCAGATTTAACAGAATTAAAATTGAAAAAAAAAAAATTATAGTGTGGACTACTGTTGAGTTCTGATGCGTGGATGTCACAAAAGCATCTCCAACTAATCATTTGCAGCTTAAAAGAAAAAAAAACCAAGAATTTCTTAGTTAATTTAATCTGAAAAACTAAGATAATCTCAATACGTGTGATAGTTAAATTAAGGTCACTTAAAAAGTTTTAAACCTTTAATTACTTACTTTGTCCATTTCCGACAGGTTACCCGACTTTTTTAATATATATAGAGTTATAATTCTATGATTTCTCTCTCTTTGCCTCTTTGTTACTAATAATATTGTCGATTCAAGTCCACTATCAACTGGATTAATTAATTGCGGTTGGTGCTGTACCTAACTCATGAAAAAAAGAAAAAAAAGAAAAGACTCTTATTAATAGGAAAGAATATATTATGCCAACCAACCGAATTTTTGTCTTTTGGTGTACGGTAAATTAATTAAGATGATAACTGTTGATATCGAGATGGAACTGACAAGGTTTTGAATAACGAAATTTTGTTTTTTAAATATGCTTCGATGCTATTAATTTAATAATGATTGAGATTTTTTTAAGACAAAACGGATATGAATATATAATCGAGAAAATTGTTAACATTTTGCCTAAAAAAATAGATTGAAATAAGGAAAGTGGACAGGATCTGAATTGGGATAACATTGGCTTTGGGTTTGATACTTAAAGCACATTCAGTACTGCAGATTCCTGGAGCCAGCTGATGAAATAAACAGGAGTAAGAGTAGAAGAGTAGAAAGAGGACACATATTGTTGAGCTGTTCTTTTGCCATAAACACCAGAAAGATTCTGTGTACAAAATCTTGAATGAGATTTAGGGTTTTTTTTTTTTTTCGGGGAGGGGTGGTTGTGATGCAAAGAATATGGGGGGACCAAAACTGGAAGTAAATGCTTTTGTCATATGGTCCAGTCTTTTCCTCAAACCATCAACATCGTCAAGGCCGCTAAGTTTCCCCACACTCTTAAATTGACTGAACTGCGGGGAAAAAGAATGTAGAGCTACTACTAGCATCATGGTTAGCTGAGCTTGATGCTAGTGTGTCACGTGACGGTTATTTTCTCCTTGTAAAGTTAGCTTGCATGAATGCTCAGCATGACATTTTATCCTATTGGATTTTTATCCATCGGCTTGGTATTTGGTATGAAATCAAATAATTGAAGGTCAGTTTTCATATCATTTATCGCATAATTTATATCATCTTCCTACAAAATTGATTTATTAAATTATATCGTACTAATATTTATATAATTTTTTTTTTCATTTTTGACGTGCGATTAAAGAATCCCGCCTATTCTTTAGCAGTCCGAGTGACACTAATCCTTGCAAAACTCGCTGAAAATTTCAGGAGGTGGTTTTTTCTTCTTCATTAAAATGGGCATAAATTATTTTCATTAATGGATTATTAATAAAAAAATTTATATTTGATATATTATTAATTTATAAATTTATATAATTAAATGAATTATGCACACATCATTAATAAATAAATAATAAATTTTTACAATTTTTAAAAATAATAAAATAATTATATTTTTTAGTAGATGGTATGATATATTAAAATTAATTTATTTTTTTTCATTTTTCTAAGGTGGATTAATAACTAAGAAAATGGAGTGAGCTAAAGCAGCCGTTTCTGATTTGATCTCTATCCAAATATTGATTGCCACCGTATTCTTGCTGGCACAAAGAGTTTGAGAATTAGGTCTCATTTCACTTGCCCGGCTACGTATAAACATAAAATTAAATACATATAAAACAATGAAAATGAAAAAAATAAAATAAAATAAAAAGAAGAAGAAGAAGAAGAAAGGAAATAAGATTGAAAAGCAGCCAAATTTCCATTTGTCGATCAGTTTTGGTTGAAAGCAAATGATATTAGCAGTTCTTACCAAGCTTTGAAGAAAGGAACAATGAAAATTCCTATGGAAGTTCTTGATGGGCAACATCATCCCGCATTAAAATCAAATTATGGGTTAATCAAACACTAAATTAACTGCCTATACAACTTCGACAAAGGCTTTAGTTTAGCCTTTTTTCCCCCCTTTTTTGTTAGCAAGTGTAGAACTCAACCAGCTCTTCCGTGGACCCCAACTGAGCTCCATTGTTCTGAAGCATCCAAAGCAAGTGCTCAAACAAAACGACCTCGCAAGAAACCACAACAACTTCACCACCACCGCCATCTTCATCAATACCACTGTTGTTGTCACTAGATGACCTATCGATCAGCTCTTGCAACAGAGGGTGGCGGATGATCTCGGAACCTACCAGGTATCTCCGCCGCGACTTACCGACGTAAACTGCATGAAGACCGTTCGGAACCGACTTGTCTTCGGATATTTCTGCAGCCGCAATGGCGCTGCTGCTACGGGTCAGCTTCGTTAAAGATGGCCATCTTTTTATTGCAGACTTGAGCTTTGTTAGCTTCCCAACTTTTGCCATGGCTATAAATCTGCACCAACCAAACCCAAATTTCCTAGTTCTGTTATTGGGTTTTGGAATGTAGAAAAAGAAGAGACTAACAAAGAAAAGAAAAGGTTTTGTTATTGAGAAAGAAGTGCAGAGAAAAATGGAGGTAGGTTCGTATATAAAAGAATGGAGGGGGGGCATGGCTAGAGAAAGAGAGATAGAGAGAGAGAAAGAGACATTGTAAACAGGAAACACGAGCAAGGCCCACAGTTTGATATAATACAGCTAAGAATGAGATATTTGAGTAGCAAAAACCAGTTGCCCAACTCGGTTTGACATTTGGTGGAGACTTCTTTGGTTACAGAAACTGTTCCTTGTTTTTTTCTTTTCATTTGTTTATATTTATATTTACATGAATACCCTTTTCCTCATTTTTTTTCCTACTACCTCTATTTTAATGATTTTTATTATTTTAATAAATTTTATTTTCTGAGGTCAACACATCCAATAAAAAGTGTAGTTCACTTTAATAAATCTAAACCTTTATTGTGTTCCAAAATCATATTAATTGGCGGAGATGAGAGGATCTGTATATATAATATTAAAATTAGAAAAAAAATGTTATGATATAAAAGATGTTTTTAAAGAGGATAATATTTTAAAAAGTGGGTTTTTTTTTTGAATTAGCAGTTAATTATTTTTTTAATATATCTTTAATCTTTATTTTTATAAATTTATCAATTAAATTAAATATCATTTGATACTTGATTTTCCAGCGGCATTAACTTAAATCTCACTTCGTCCACGCTTAAATCATAAATTTTGATATGGTTTTTATAGCAAAATTACTGTTTTTGATATCTTGAAGAAGACTCCCAAATTTTCACATGATATATAATCATGAAAAATTATTGTCAAACAACTTTATATCTAGGATGATAACGAAGCTATTCGAATTTAAAAAAAATAATATGATTAATATGCGATATTATGATTTTTTTTAAAAAAAAATTGAATTAAAATCGAACTGAATAGCACTTATATTAAAATTAACTTGAACCAAATTTTACCAGTTTTGTTAATTTTTAAATTTTAAAAATATATTTTATAATATTTTACATTTTTCAATAATTTAAACATAAAGTATTTATTTTCATCCTATAAAAACTAATTAAAAAAATTGAAGTTAGTTCAATTCAAATAATTACGATCTTAACATATAAATCAAAACCGAATATACTTAACTATTATCCAAACTGAATTCAATAAAAACCGAATTAAAACCCAACATTATATAATTTGAATCAGTTTCCAACTTTTTCAATTTTTTCTGAATCATATAATATTTAAATCAAAATTATATATATATATATATATATGAAAGGGTAATAATGTAAGAAGAATCATAAAGTAGGGCAACGGTGATTTCTTTGTTCTTGTTCAATTATATCATTAAAAGCAACAAAATCTAGCTGTTGGTTGGTAAGCAGTCACCATTTCCAATTTTCCATACGCTAAAATCCCTACTTTTTTTATTTTTATTTTTGGTTTTGTGTTTCAAAATCCGCAGTAAAAAAACAAAGCTTCGAGCTGGTTGTGTCTCATCATCTCCCCTCCTTATGCGTTACAATTTGTACTAACTTTCGTCTTTACGTATATTATATTATATGCGTTACCTAATTGATCTTCTATACACATATCAATTTATAAAATTTAATATATTAATAATATATTAACGTAAATTTTAAAATATTTTTATATTTTTATATTATACTTTTAAAATTTATTATATTATATAATAATTTAATTTTATTAATATTAATCATATTATATTTAAAATTATTAAATTCACGTACCAAATTCTAATGAAAATGTATTTCACGCATGGAGCCCTCCACAAAATAAAAGGTGCCAACCCTTCCATTACCAAATTCGGGTTATTCAAAAACCTTTTTTTATTTTTTTAATAATCTTTACCTTTGCTAATCGTTGCAGGGTTTCAAAAGGGTTGGATGTTGGGAACTTCGAGATTAAACTTTTCTGCTCTTAGAAGTCTTATCATCAGTGTAATCAATTGCGTTTTAGCACAGAATTTTAGGTAGATGAAAGAAGTAAAAGAAAACCTGGTGAAACTACCGTGCCTTTTTTTTTTTTTTTAAAGTCAAAAGTGAGTCATCAAGCATCAATGGTCCCTCCAATGGCACCTAAAGGGGGTGCATTGCCAAAATGCCGTGGCTACAGACGAATGAATCTGGTGGGTTCAACTGCCGGTGGTCCAGTGGTATATATGTTTTTTCAGTAATTAATTAACCATGTCTGTTGGAATATATATTAATTGATGTACAACGTACAAGATTAATGGTATACCTACCCTCGATATATATATATATATGTGTGTTTAATTTACGTTTAATGTAAAACACACTAAATCAGAGAGAAAAACAAGATTAATCATTATCTTGACAAAACTTTTTCATTATCAACCCCCCTAAAATCCTTAAACTAACCTTTTTTTTTAAGTATAAAAAAAGTCCAAAACCTTAAAAAGAGTTCGAGAAATGAATATCTATAAGTATTAGAAATAGAACCTAGTATTGAGAAAATCCAAAATTCTGAAAATGAGTGGATCATTTGAACTAAGTCCTAAATTCAGCGTAATCCCTCACCTTAATCTCTCAGTCTCACATGCTAATTACGTAAAAAGGGAGTGTCGGTTGATAAATTAATGGGAAATTACATGATTGAACAATTAATTATTTGTGATAAAAGGGTAAGGGGGATAGGGGGTATAAGGGTTTGCCAGGGTTCCGCTGCATAATCAAGCAGTTGGGCTGGGTAGGAAATCTGTAAAGTATGAACGTGAAACGTGATTCAGTATTTGGATCATGTGGTTTAGAAGAAACATTTGGAGATCATGTCGTAGATTTGAGGGATTTATGTCATGTGCCAAGCCATATATCAGCTACTACGATACTAATCATTGTTTTAACTTTTTTTTTAATGATATATATATATATATTTATAATTAAATTTTAAAAAAATATTTTTTATTATTTGAATAATAATTCAGGTCCTACTAAAATCAATCTACATCAATCTAAATCATTGATATTCAGATCCAGCTTAATATGAAGCAAACGAGCTACTCTGCGGAGCGTGAAACAGGCCAAAGTCTGACTTGCTAAAAGACCTAATTTTTTCCTCATGATTAACTAACCCGACTAAGGTGCTTTGTCGGGGTGCGCGGTGGGAATGAATTTTAGCCACACCGAAGTACGTTTTATCACTGAAAACTTGCGAGTTGTTGTGTCGTTTTAAGCTTCGACGTCATGAGATTATACGCATCCAAATGAAGCAGTCATATGAATAAAAGAAGATGGTGGACTGAGATACAAAAGAGTCGGACCACTCCATTAACAACTAGCCCCAGGAGCTGATGAGGACGTTCCGGTTGCCTAAGAATGCCAATGTGTCTGCCATTACAGCTAAGTGTGAAAATGGGGTTTCAGCTATGGTTGTTGAGATGTCCCCGCCACCAAAAGGGTTGAATGAAAGCCATGCGTTTGTTGGGAGCAAGCTGGAAATATTGGGCGTTTCCATTCGAGAACAGTGGATGATAGATAGGTTTAGGTCTAAACATTTTTAAAACTCGAGGCCAATATTGTTTAATGAATCGTGAATCTAGAGTTGCGCCTAGCATATATACATACATGTGATAAGGGAATTCCAAAGGGTTTATTTAATAAAGCAGTTTGTCCATTTTGTTCTCTTTTTGTAAGAATATGTTATTTAATCACAAAAACTACCACCTGCCACCAAAATTTCCATCAAGAAATGTTTTGTGTAAAAGATAACAACAATAATATTATAGCATGCAAAAGACAATAAACAAAATATTTCTTACTTCGGCAAATTTCCTTTCCTTCCACTACCTGGGGATGGTGCAAATACTGGAATCGTTTACCAGCTTTAGCTTCAGTCCTGACTCAAAAAGAAGTTCTGAATATTGTTTGATTCCTTCATCCATCATTGATGGAGGGTACAGGTTTCAAGGGATCAATCCTCCAGCACATAATTAAACAATACGATGAGATTCTGAATAAGCTAGGCAAGGCAGGATTCACTTAGATGACTTCTTTTTCCCAGGTTTGGACTTTTTCTTTCTTATAGATTCTTTCTCGGTGGGGCTATCCTCATTTAGCAAATGCTCGTAGTCTTCAAGACTTGCGAAGGGAGATGCTGAAGCCTTTTTACCAGATTTCCTTTTCCTTTTTCTTTGATGAAACTCATCCTCATCAGCGCTAAGATCATCTGCATCTCCAACAGCAATGGTATTGTCACCATCATCATCATTGATCCCGTAATTGCCGGCATCAGCATCAAAATCCTCTCCATCAGCATCTTCTGAGGGTAAGTCCATCTCTGCATCACTGGCATCAGCTATCAAGTCATCATCATCTTCATTGACAACGTGGTCTAGATCATCATAATCATAGTCACCATCTGCATCTAGAGAAGGATTGGTCGAGTCCAATAAATTCTCAATCTCTTCGTTATCACTTTCGTCACCGCCATCCACGTAATCATCATCCGTGTCATTGCCACCGACATCAAACAATTCTTCAGCAGCTTCTTCCTCTGCACCTTTCTTCTTTTTCTTCTTCTTTGGTTTCTTTGAGGAATTCATTTTGTTCACATAAAATTTGTGAAAGACGAGATCTTCTGGTGGAACATCTGTTTCAGCTAATGACAGAATCTCTTGTCCAATCAAATGGTTGTTCATATCTAGCTGAGAAAACACAAAAATGGGTCAGCAAAATTTTGAAGTTATTGGCAGCTGGGCACTTCCACCATAGAGCTAATTTAAGCAATCAATAGCATGGTAAACAGTAAGTTCCACTTAGTGACTGAAACCTCAAAGCAAAAGGTCTTTGAATGAGAAGTTTAGGCTAACCTTTTTAGCAGGCTCAATTTGGGATCCGCCATGCCATGAGCTTGCTTTTGGTTTCTTTTCCATAAACTTGTCCAGAAAAGCAGTAAGTGATAGGTCATTCAATGGGTTTCCATTGTAAACAATATTGGCCCCAGACAGAAGGGTTGCAGCCATGGTGGCAACTGAGGGGTGAGCATGTGCTGACAGTACTGTCAACTCCCACCAGCTTGCTCGATCTGCATTGCTGTTGAGACAGTGATACACACAAAATAAAATCATCATTAAAACGCAAGAGAAAGAAGAAAATCGAAGATAAAATTCCGGTGCAATTTGATATAATGAAAATCATAATAAGAAAGAAAGGCCCATAGACCATGTAACTTTTTTGTAGTTCCTCCCTTCCTTGATTCACAGAAAAACTCTTTCTCAATAATCAGAATGATAATGAAGCCAACTTATATGAAGACCACTTAGTCACACATACTCAGATACAAGCGGTGCAATTGTATAAAACAACAGAAGCTAAAAAAAGATGACAGGAAACAAACCTATAAGAAGGTTCCCTGTGCCTTGGATTATATCCTCCAGGCAGGAAAGACTGGGTAGTGGATGTTGGAGGTTTTAATGCATTTTGACCAGATATTATTTTGGGTTCATGGAGATCCTTTGAACTCTCCTTTATAATCAACTCTTTCGCATCTTCAGAAGCATCATCATCAGAATAAGAGGATGGCAAAACACCTTCATCTTCTGAAGAATCACTATCAGAGTTGGCAGCTTCACCAGCATGGATATCGGCATTACTTTCTTCTTTCTTTGATGCCAAGCTAGGTTCAGTATCAGTTTCCTCTACAATATCTTCAAAATGCTCAAGATCTTCATCAACTGACTCATTCTGGAGCATCATATTCCTGAACAACAGAAAGAGCTTTCTGGTCAGAAGAGAAGGAAAAAAAAAAAAAAAAAACCTTCTACACATAACAAAATTCGATGCATGGCACATATAAATGAAACCAGCCTTACCATAATTGCGGCCTCGCTTTGAGAACTTCTGATATAAGAAAAAGGCAACCACAAGCATACTGGGGTGGTTGTTGAAGTGCAACCTGGCAGATGTTCAAATTGTTAAATTGCAAAGAGTAACACACACCAAAAGCTATATAAAGCAGACAACACCCAGTTCATTCGTGGAACTGGCAGATATTCAAATTGTTAAATTTTGAATATATACACCTACTTAAAGATATAGAAATTAGGCAACACCTAGTTCATTCATAGAATATATGTTATACAAACTCGAAAAATAACATCACAAGACACTCAATAAAGATATAAAACTGCTATGAAAAAATGAGAGCTGTCCTGTTCTGTAGCTATCAATATCCTGCCGCATTTCTTGCCAACCAGAAAAGGCTCAGGCAATACAGGAATATAACTGAAAATTACAAAAATCAATGATGCCAATCATAGCCAACAGGGCAGAAAAGAAAAAGATTATACCAGCATAAATGCGTGTACAACATTCATTCATGGACGAAAAAAATTTTGACAATGAAATGGTAAACAATCATCTTTATATGTATTCCTTCAAAGCATCAACAAACTAAAGGGGCAAGCAAAGAGAGACTGCAGTGCATTGCTTACCTGCAATACACGTTTTGAAAAGGCAGACACGCGTTTCAAATTGACATCGCTTTTCATGGCTCTCAGAAGAAGTCCAATAAACATTTCCGCCTGCAAAGACAAGCCATGTAAACATAGGAAATTTTTTAAAAGTAATAGAATCCACAGAAGCATCTGTATAGTAATATACTATTCAGTGAATTGTGATACAGTTTGAAGAAGTAATAGTAAGAAACAAACTTTACAATCATGTTCCACATTATTACAAAGTCAATCAATAGCCCAACAGTATGCATCAACGTATCCAATTGAAAAAAGCTTTGTAGAATACATTTATTTCCAAAATATTCTTATATATAGGAACACATCAGCCCACAGTTATAAAATCTCAGAAGCACTGGATCACAACCTAATTGCACTGAAACAAAAAAGTACCCAAACTAAACTTCACTTGCCTTAGACGAATTCATAGCAGCAGGAAGTAAGAGTTTTGAGTACAAGGCCCGGTAAAATCGGTCACTGACGACTTGATTCTTTGATGAGATTTTATCAAGAAGCATTAGTGCTTGGACTCCTACATTAAAGTTCTTGGAATGAACCTGCAAATTGTCCACATTGAGATCCAAGATCCATGAATATGGCAATGTTCATCAATGACTAGCAACAAAACATGTATCAATTGCATGTTCTAGCTGTCCAGTAATAGTAAGTGTCATATTCTGTGAGCCTACCAACTGGAAGAGCATTGGTGTTTCTATATCAACTATGTCATCAGCTTCATTGCTTGAAACGTAAGGAAATGCTCTATTAACTCCCTGTAGATATGCAAAAGGAGAAATCATGGAAATTGGAAAAGGTTGCAAGTCTTTTTAGGTCATGTATAGTAAGTTTCCCAGACAATACTGACCGTAAGGAGAGCAGACAGAAGTCTTGAATCCAATTCAACATGAGATTCTCCACCAGCCTTTCTCTTGTTCTCCCTAGAGATATGAGTATTTTCTACTGCTTTGTTGCTTTTGTTATCCAGTGGCTGACTTCTTCCTGCCTCACTAACCAGTACCTAAAATTGTGAAAAACTCACTAATTAGAATACAATCACATGTCTAGAGATAAATATTAAAACTACGTCCAAGAAGTTAAATACATCGAGTAAGACGCAGGAAATGCAGCCATATAAACTCAATCCTGTAAATAAATAGAAACCCACATACCTTAAAAAGTGCAAAGTAAACATCTATCAAACGTTTTGCTGCCTTTGGTCCATCTCCCTTGTGACTCAAACGAATTTGGCTCAAAAAATTGACCTGTACATGACAAAGGGCATATTAGCAAGTTCCCAGCAAAAACCAATCAAAAAATGAATCGCATCATAACTTTGACTAATAGAGTTCAAAACAGTGACTGATAAAACTTAAAAATAAGACCATACATCAACAGTCATAATCCATAAGAATGCAACCAGATCAAACACTATATTATATTGGTAAACCAAAACAATTCATGCATTACAGAGATAAACTTCTAATTACACAAGCAACTCCAAATAAATTGACAGCAATAGAACTTTTATAGCAAGTCAAGTCCAAGCAAAATATTTTGTGGCAAGAAATGTGCTCAATAATTGCTAATAAATACAAAAAACTTTTATTTTTTACTTTCTGAAGACCCCCCTATGGTTTTAAAAAGAGAGATGAAATTTTCTCACTCGACAGACGACTCGAAATAACATGCAAACCTCATCCACTAATTAGCATTACCACAATTTTCATGATTCACACTATTACAGATGGTAAATAAAAATTATGCCAAATAGGTAGAACAGACTGCCTGGTACAAGATTTAAACACCATAATAGCACAAGAACTGGATTGACATACAGCATGGTACTTTGCACGTAGTCCTAAATGAGGCCGAAAAAGAAAAGTATCCACTTCATCAATAACCACAGCCTGCCAAAAAGAAAGTTCTTAGCATAAATATAATGCTATATGCATCAGTAACATGTGAAAGAATGCCTGAAAATTTTTCTTCAGTAATCTATGTAGGAAATAACACCATTTTCCATTAATAATTCCAGTGCATTCATTTCTATAGTTTCAAATGTTTGGTCCTACGATTATGTTTACCATCAGCATCAATAGCCAAGAGGCAAGAGGCAAGGCAAAGGCTCTTATAGACCACAATATCAATTATCTTAAAAAAAAAAATTTGGCTAGTTTTGAAATATGACCCACTTCAAAGAAAAACTCTCACCTTTTAACTTGGTATGCATAATGCAACATCTAAACACGGCACCGAATGACTAAAAACACAAAGCTACAAGAGCTTATACCTTCATATTAGGGTGGTCAGATAGAAGGTTTGATAAATAGAAGTCAGCATTTGATGCACCCTTATTCTGAGGATCTCCAAGCTGTCGATAACCAAAAATATAATGAAACAAAATTAGTAATCTTAAAAAGCTGTTACAATATATACGCTTGAATAGAGGGGAAAAAAATTAGCGCTCAAGTAGTTCAATATCAACTTACTTTGTTAACTAGCGAAGACAGCAGCTTGCGTTCTTGTTCTGATTTGCTCTTTAGCAGTACATACATGGTCTGGAAAATGTTAAGAAGTTCAGACATTATAATATAACCTACTTCAAACAAGAGTGGAAGGAGAACAAACATTTCCAAGTACTCATGTTGGGATATTTGATTCTGTTCCCATAAGCAAAACCTTGACCTAGCACAACTCAGAGCAAGATGCTCAAGACTGATTTATGATCTATTTTCAATCCAACTAAGTTAAATCAGATGCACTTGCAATTAACCGCATCCAGTCAGCTTAAACTACCATGTATATGGGAATTCCAACAAAAGCATTCCATCAAAAGGTCAAAAAGCTTCAATGATTGCACTATTTATACAGGAAAACTCGTTTTTGTTGATCATCCACCAAAAAAAAAAAAAAAAAAGAGAGAGAGATCTGCTAATGATCACAATAATGCAGAGATTGGCAGACAAGACTAACCTTTAGTGCCTTGTCTTTCAGAGCTGGTAACATATCTCTTGATGCCTCCTCAACTGCAATGACAAAACGTTCATACCTGAAAAAGGTTTTTCAAATACGTAAGACATGAATTTATTTGACTAGAGTAGGGGTTGGATCATCTCGGGTTGAAGAAAATTCAAGTTGTTTTAGATTCATGTTGGTTTGAGTTCGGATCATTTCAGGTGTAGTCTTTCAGGTTTGACAGTCAAGTTATTTGAGTTCTAAATTGTTGAGATTTAAAGTCAAATTAGTTTAACTTCGTGTTAGACTTTGCATCATCCGGTTTGGATCATTTTGATGAGTTAACTTGGATTCATGTCCTTTTGGTTTCAGGTAGGATGGGTTCAAGATGTTGACTTATTTCTAGTCAAACTATGTTGGATCAGGTTTGGGTTAGTACAGGTTGAGTGAAGTATGTCATCAACTGCAGTAGAAATTGGCATGAGGGATATGTAGTATAAAGGAAATTTAGGCAGTGCAATTAAGTAAAACAGAAGGTAGTATCATCTTCTCTAAAAGGATACAATCCCCTACTCTCATCAACCACATGAAACCTTTAAAATGATTCTATTAAATGCAGTCTCTCTGATACATTTTAATACTTGACATAGATACTTAATGATATCAAAAATGTATCTTTGACATGATAAAAAGGGACAAAAGCAACGGATGAGACATATACAGCATCACTTCAAAAATATCTTACCTAGCCCATTCAATAAGAGAGAACATAAATAAAAGAGCACCACGCTTTTTTCTTACATATTCAGTTATTTAAAAGTACAGGTAAACCATGCACATGCAAAAATGAATATAATCAACTAAAGCTTGCATAGCCAGCCAACTTATAGGAATCATACACCATACTCGTGCCTAAATTAATGTATTCTAGGTTTCAAGGACCAGCTTAATTAAAATTTACAAAGTGACCAACTTATGGGAGCTGACAAATGCCACAAAACTAACACAAGGTATAAAATGGCGTTAAACATACCTCTGCTTCAAGCAATCCTCCCAATACCAGAAAAGTAGAAGGGAATAGCCATCTTTTGTTTCCGGAAGCTCATTAACAGGACGCTGTAGAAGTGTTTTCAGCTTACGGTCAGGCAATAACCTGAAAAAATTGAGGTGTGTAACCGGTAAATAGGAAAAGTACATAAAAATTTAGAAAAACCATCAGATTATGTCAAAATACACTTCCCAACATGGATTTTGAAAAATATACGCTGACTTCCTAGAATCTAGATACCATCTACAAGCGCAAAGCCATGATTTGTGTCTGTAACGTCATTAGCTTGAAAGACTAACAAAGAATAGCCACTATAGACAGAGGTCACCAATCTTGGGCACATCCTAGCACATAAAAGCTATTATACGTCCTACCCAAGGCACCATTCACTCATAACTTTCACTACTATCCTAAAGTAGTACATGAAAACACATGAATACGCAAGACTGAAAAGAAACTCAAGGAGATTAGGTATACAGGGGGAGAGAGAGAGTACTAACTTTGAAATAAAAAGTTCTTTTAATGCTTCAAATCCGGTAAATGCATATCGCTTTCCCACTTTTGATGTAACTAACCCTGCAATAGAGAATTCCATTTGAACAATAGCAGTTCAGCAAATAAGGGGAAACATCAGGGGGGGCGTTAAATCAAATTCATATAATAATATTGATGTAGAGCAATACAGGACTCAAAGAAATTCATGAAAGATTACTGAACGTGAGACATTCAACATGTAGAACTAAACCCATAGCCACAAATCAGATGCACTGAAAACAAAAAAATTAGCAAACATACTCATGAAAAGCTTATGTAATAACTATAATTTTTAGTTTTTAACTGCAAGAAAAAACATTATCACACTCCTAGTTTTGCAGCCAAACACAACCAAAAGTTCATCAAATGAGCATAAATTGGGCAATGGGTCAAACACACCACAAATATAAATGAAATGCACTAAAACCATAAACTCAACAATCAAAACTTTTCCAAATCCTTAAAAATTAACAACAACAGATAAAGGAAAATCATACCCAAAAGCCCATCAAGTGACTTCAAATTAGCAACAGGATTATCCGCAACGACAAATGAAAAGGAAGAAACTTTATCAGCAGCCGTCCCTGACCTCTGACTAGCCAACACCATCTTCATATCCCCAGACTTCCCTTTCGATAATTCATAGTCTCTCGCGTATTGCCACATCAATCTTTCCCCAAGTTCCATCTTTTTCTCCACCAATCTCTTCCACTCCTCCACGTTTCTAAATTCTACAGCCTTTTTCCCCTTCCCCTCCTCTCCAAACACTTTCTTCTCCAACTCCACCTCATCCTCGTACCATATACTCAAAGCACTCGCTTTCACTAAAGGCAAAGCTGGCAGATTCTTGGACTTATCAGGTTCTCTAAAAAACCTATTATTCTTATTGCCCTCTTCTAGAGACAAAACTGGAGGCTTGGGCTTTGGTCGTTGGTTGTTTTTCGTGTTTTTATCAGTTTTTGAGATTTGGGTAGTGTTCGGCTCCTTCTCAAGCTGGGAACTCTTTTTCTGGGTGTTTGGGGTTTTCGGGGGCTTTGGAGGTTTAACGGGACCAGCTTTCCGAAAATCGACATCGTTGAAGCCCGAATAAGGGACGGAAGAATCTGCGGAGAAGCCGAGAGAGGACGCAAATGAGGCGATATCGGATTTCAGCAGCTCAACATCTTGTGGTTTTTTTGAGTTTGACATTTTTGCTTCTGCATTACGGCTTCAAACAGAGAAGAGAATCAGGAGATAAAAGAAGACGGTTTTAGGGTTTAGGGTTTAAATCGATAAGGACCACTGGGAAAGTTTTTGGGGTTGTTTTCTAATTCTAATGATTTTTTGGGATTTTCTTAGAATTTGACCAGAAAACATCTAACCATTGGGCCTTCTCTTTCCTCGGATAGCCAAAAAACCTTATTGGGCTTTTAGTTTTATTTACTGGGAATTGGCAAATAGGAAGAAACAACAAGGCTATCCCTGTCATTTCATCAACTAGGGTTTTCCTCAGCGTTCGAACCCCTCCTTTATATACAACAGAAAAAGACGCTTCAGCTTCCTTTATCAGTGCTTCGCTTCCGTTTTCATAGTTTCTGCAAAAAAACACATCCGTTTTTCTGGGTTTAGCAGTTAAGAGAAAACAGCGCAGAGTATGGCGACCGCGACAGCCCCAGCAGCCGCAAGGCAGCTATCTCCAAAAGAAGCCGACATCCAGATGATGTTGGCTGCTGAGGTCCATCTCGGCACCAAGAACTGTGATTTCCAAATGGAGCGTTACGTCTTCAAGCGCCGCAATGATGGTAAATTTTATTATTATCAGTTTTTCTTTCTAGCTGCATCCTTTCTTATATCCATTTCTATGTTTGGTTTTTGCTTCTGAAGCTTAAATTTTCCGCCTTTTTTTTTTTAATGTATTTTGTCTGTTGAAATTTGGATTCTTGTTTTCCTCTGTTATAAATTTTGGGGGTTCTATGTTTTATTTTGTTATTAAAGCTTGTAATTCTTTGGAGATCTAAGATCGGTTAAAGCCTTTCATTTTAGTGTTTTTTTTTTCTCATTTCTTTTGTTATATCTTACATTTAAAGAATCTGCTTGCACTTATATCTACAAATTTATGTTAGCTTATCTGATTAAAGTTAGCTTGTCTCACTTCCTACTTAGTAGTACAATATGCAGAATTGATCTGAAACATGAGGTTATTTATGGTAATAAAACTTTTGATTTGGCTTGTGTGTATTTAGACAATTTTGTTGCTTACAGAAATGTATTTGTTAGTTATGTGTTGGATTTTTTAGCTATGTTTGGCGATTGACGATTGGTTACTTCAAAAGTTGCCATTTGAATTTACCATCAGAGAAGCTTGATTTGGATTTGATGTTACGGACTAACTATGACTGACTTGATTGAATCAATGCTTTCATCCTTCGAAGAAGGATTGCTATATGCAATAGATTTCTTAAGAATGGCATGAATTACCATAGTTTATTTGGCTATAAGTTACAGATTAATATGTATTAACTGCTGTTTTTAATGATTGAATTATATTTTTTTGTGATTGACAGGAATCTACATCATCAACCTTGGCAAGACCTGGGAGAAGCTTCAGCTTGCTGCACGTGTAATTGTCGCTATAGAGAACCCTCAGGACATCATTGTCCAATCCGCAAGGCCATATGGTCAGAGAGCTGTACTGAAATTTGCACAGTACACTGGTTGTCATGCAATTGCTGGAAGGCACACTCCTGGTACATTCACTAACCAACTCCAGACATCATTCAGTGAGCCTCGTCTTCTTATCCTTACAGACCCTAGGACTGACCACCAGGTAAGTTGTACTCTGTTGTTGATTTTTATCATTTTCGATATGTGGTAAATTGATTATACTTCCTATAGAAAATGGTTTTTAATTAGCTAATATTATCTGCAGCCTATCAAGGAAGCAGCTCTTGGAAACATTCCAACCATTGCTTTTTGTGATACCGACTCGCCGATGCGATATGTTGACATTGGTATCCCTGCTAATAACAAGGGAAAGCACAGCATTGGCTGCCTTTTCTGGCTGTTAGCAAGGATGGTTCTTCAGATGCGCGGAACTATTGCTCCTGGACAGAAGTGGGATGTGATGGTAATTAAAGAGAGAACACCATGATGATGATGTCTGTATGATTTGGATGTTTTGTAATTTGCATGGTCTAATGCTTGATTTTGCATATAGGTGGATCTATTTTTCTACAGGGAGCCTGAGGAAGCCAAACAAGCAGAAGAGGAGGAAGCAGTTGCTGCCCCTGATTATGGACTCCCTGCTGCAGATTATGGAATGGGTGCTCTAGCAGCTGACCAATGGCCAGCACAAATGGGTGATCAATGGCCCAGTGATGTGGTTCAGCCGCCTATTCCTGGTGTCCCTGCTGTTAACTGGGGTGATCAAGGTAAGATGTTCTATTATGGTGCATATTATTTAATCTAATCTTGATGATTGTCTCCTTTGTCTGATATACATAAAAAAAATTTCAAATGCAGTTGCTGTTGGTGCTGATGTCTGGGATGCTGCAAGTGCTCCAGCACCAATCCCAGGTCCTGGCATTGATCTGGCTGCTCCTGCTCCTGCTCCTGCTCCTGCTCCTGCTCCCACTGGTTGGGAATGAGAGGGATCAAATGTTTTGGTTTTGGTTTTAAAATGAGCTGTTTTAAACTTTCTATCGTTACGATGGAATTGTGTGTTTTGGCACAATTTAGTTAATAGCCTTTTTTTTTTACTGGACATCAATGTTTTAGAATTTTTGTTTTTTGCGTTGATAGCACAAGTGATGAATTATTTCGTTTCTTCTTACTGCATGGATTAATATCATTTGCTTAAAGGGTCGAGATTTAATCATTATCATTATTAAAATCGAGATTTTATCTGTATAATTTTATATGATTAGGCAAAGAAAGTTACAAATTCTACCATCCATTTTTGCTGTGTTTCATTACCTTCCAATCCGTTATGAAGAAGCTTTCTTCGTTACCTATGAAACTTTAAATTTCGAATATTTTATGTTCGAAGAAGAATGTCAGTTATAGGACAAACAGTTTTTGACTCGGAAGGAATCAGTAAAGAACGATTATGAGCTCACATTATTGTATGAATATTACTTTCGTGGAAATATACTTCTTCAAGGGAAAATTGATGTGCCAAAATAACCAACAAGGAAGCCTTACCAAATGAATTTTTTTTCCTTTTACATCTGAATTCCCAACTACTAGCGTCTATGCAGTATCTGAGTTAGTTCGGGTTAGGCTAGTCAAGCTTACTATCATTTGAAATAAGTCTTCAAATTATGTACAGATCTTGCAACATTTTATATTTAAATCCATCTTCATTTATAAATAAATAATTCAAACACATTTAACTTATCTATATTATGTCTAAAGAATAAAAAATATTATCTTTTATTTAACCTTGAATAATTTAAAATTTTTTTAAGTTTTAAAACACAAATAATATATATTAATATTTAAATTGTAATATTATATATTTTTATTTTTATAAGATATAAATTACGTAACATATAAATATAAAAATAATATATTATAAAATTAAAAGATAAAGTTAAACCGAGTTAAAATCAAATTGAAACTAAGACTTAACTTTCAACATTTGTTATCCAAATTTATTTTTCAAATTTAATAATTTTTATCAAATAACGAATAAGCCTTTGGACATCCCAACTTGTGGGCAAATTTATACACAACTAGGGCCAGCCGGTGACAGTTCGACAGACCCTAAAAGCTCCGAAATCCACAACATGATGAGATAAATTTGTGAACGCACATGTATTTCCCAAAAAGTTGGCGTAAAAGGAAATACAAGCACATAAAAATAATGTTAAGGGGGCTCAGTCAAAGGCGGCATCCATCATCTACTTATGAAATATTTACAGAGTTGAACTCGAAATGAACACCTATGGCTATGGGGTTTTAGAATATATTTTCTTTGCAGATTGAGGTGGTCAGAGCTCCAAAAATTAAATTAAGCTATGGTACAGGTGGTTTAGACCAGTTGAAAATTTACCCTTTTTTTTTTTTGGTGCCTCCTAAAGATTTCTTGATTAAAAGCAAATGCTGTCAGTAGAAGCCGCACCTCTTCTAATCTCATCAGCAGCCAATCTCAATCAATTTTTACTTTTGGAAATGAACTCACATCCTTCGGATGGATTCAATTTTTGGTTGTCGTTGAAACAAGTTTTTGTCATGGAATGGAACTACTTCAAAATCAACTTTACCGGAATAAACATATCTCCGTGCGTTACCCAATTCACAAAACTCTCTGAAAATTCATCCATAATACCATCATCGCATGTGAGTTCAGACGCAGTTCGGTCCCCTCCCTAAACAAATAAAAAGAAAAAAAAAGGTAGATTGTTTTCAACTAACGGGCATGGGAAAAATCAAACGCATGAAGAACATAATATAAAAAGGATGCTATATAAGGAATACATCTTCAATATTAACAACTCTAACCTAGTTTATACATACACACACATGTATATATATATATATATATATAAACGTGTGTGTATGTATATATATTGCCCCATTAGAGGATTCATGGGCCGGGCCAAGCCATAGCCTAATTTCTTTCAATTCTCTTACCCTAACATAGCCCGTTGACCAGTTTTACTGTTAAAAGAATATTATTTTTATATTTTATAATTAAATTAAATAATTTTTTTATTGTTTGAACAGTAATTTGAGCTGGATCAGGTCGGCTTGAATAACTAAATATCCTATACAAGCTTCGTCCAACACGGACTAAATGAGCTACATAACCCTTGAACAAGTCTAGTGCCTCTAACATGCGCGGGATGAATTCAAGGAAAGAATCATCCTTGGTGGTGACAAGGGGAGGGCCGAGGTTGGGAAAAAAATATACAAGGACGATGAACCTCTCCCAAACATTTTTGAAAAAGTGCAATAATTTAGTTCATCTCGATTACTATTGTTAATCAATTATAAAAAACAAAGTACTGACCTTTACGCTTGAACCAGACTCACTCGGAGTTGTGGTCGTATCAGTTTTCAGTTCAGCACCAAGATTTTCAGAGGATAGGCCCGTGGTAGACCTGCAGCTGCAAGTAATAACACAAGATTCATCCATGGGATTTCAACAGTCAAATGCAATCTTTGCAACTACAAGGCAATGTGGAAAAGTTTCGGACAGCAAGAATAGAAAAATATAAACTCCCTGCAAAGAACTTGCAGAAATTATTTTTCAACAAATTCAACATTCTTCTACTGACATTAGTACTTCAAGATTCCCAACTTCCATTCCATTTTTTTTCTCCTTTTCAACTCTGTTTAATTTCTTTCTGTGTTTAAGTCCAGAAGAAGATGCAGTCAAAAAAATGCGATTTAAGAATTTAAGCCAAATAATGTCAGTTTGGTATGAGAAAAAATTCGGTGAATTGAATGTCAAAAAGGATATGCATAAAATAATATAAGTTTAAAGATAAGATACGAGGATGATAAAGAGATTTTATGCCAAATATCAATTTCCGGACTGCAAAAGCACTAAAATCCCGACTTTTGGTTTGGGTTTCAAACCCATGATTTCAAATGCAAAAGTCAGTTTCTTTTATCCCTTTAGCATTGAGATGCGGTAAAACACAGCTTTTAACCTCAAAAGCTTTACCAACCTCAATGCTAAATGGGACTTTAACAGTTGAAGGCTGTGCCCAAATTAACTTTTGGGGTGATGGTACTAGGAGAGAATGGAAAAAGAACACATTATTGGTAGTTGAAAAATGATCATCGATTTAAGAGAAAAACATTATCAGGAAAGTTTTTCTGCTTTTTAAAGCAACGTTACTGAAGGTGACTTTAACTACCTGTCAGATATATCATCGTCACATGAATTTCCTGATGAAGAAAGCCAGTCCATATCAAAATTGGTGCAATTACATTCATCCCCGTTTTCATAACAGATGCGATTACTTTCAAGAAAATTGTCCTGAATATCTCCAAAAAGTTGCCTGCAAGACATTTTCGGAGTAAACCTAGAAAACCAAGCCAAAATTTGTTAAGTGAGACAGCAGATGAAGTCCCTGGATCAGTTTAAAATTTATTTAAATGAGGGTGGTTTGTTATCATAGCTCCTTAATACAACCACTGAGAGATTTCAAACATTTATACAATCTTGCTATAAACCTCTAGGAAAAAAAAAACTACAATCTCAGCAGAAATTTTAAGCAAACTTGGAAAACAAAAAAGTTTGTGCACACCTGGAATAAGAAATTTCACAAGTTGGCATCTCTGGAGTGGACTCTGAAGGCCCATGGGTAGCTCCGTCTCTATTTTCAGACAAAGGCTGATGTTGTCTGACATTTGAAGCACCCATGGGAGAGTCAGTTCCAGTAAGAATGTTGCCATCAGACAAAGATCTTTTAAAAGATTTCCTACAGATATTTGAAAGTGACCTGATTAGCCATTATTGCGAGAAAGGTTAGATTTACCATATTAAACTATTATCAGAAAATAACAGGTCAAAAATATTTACTACCTGCCTATCCTATAACAAACAGATGAAAGAATATTGATATTACCATTCAAGAGCAGCATTAAATTCCTGATTGGTTAGAATCCAAATTGTGTAGTTTTTAAAACAATCATTGTGATACAATCATAAAAGTTATTAGATTGATATAGTACATAGAAACATTAGAATATTGCTTAGCATCTGCACATTATATATAGAACTAGAATTATTCGGCAACATGTAGTCTCAAAGAAATCCTTGAAACTAGAAACTTAGTATAACAGTTATTTGCAATTTGGACTCTCAATATACCTAGCATGCTCATTAAAAAGATTAGGACCATGCCTTCCAACGCTATAGTGTTGGTCTGAATCCAACTCCCAGAGTGCTGGTTTACCCTGCTGTGGCTGAAAGTAACCCAAGAACCTGCATAAGATAATGCCAAATTCTAGAAGTGTTATCCACTGCCATCCTTATTCATTAAGAGCACATTTGGTAGCATAGGGTAGTGCAATGGGAGGGACTCGCCATCAAAACTGGACCCTCCGTGCTACCGAGCACACCCCAAATATCATATATCGAGAGCTGCAATTTGCATGAAACTGCAAGCATTTCCTGTCATAAGCTACTAAAGGCATATAAAGAATGAAACTTGTTTTTAACTTACAAATTAATTGCACTTTGCTTCTCTGCATCCACGTATGCATTGCTATAGTAACGTTGCAAAGTTCTAAAGAACTCCTGAGACTGAGTTGCTGCATGCCACTGACCTCTCCTTTGGCAAAATATCTGTTTGACATGACCAATGCGGATAATGAAATGTACTTAGGACCTAATACTTTAAGGTTTCAGTACAAGCAAAAGCGGATATTGATCAATAGCTCTGAAGCCAAACTAAGCTCTCTTGTCATGATACTCTAAGTAACGCACCACATGTTACTACCACCAGGTTTCAAGGTTTACTCTGCCATCTTAAAACCCTAAAAACTAATTTGATGGCCACTAATGGAACAATTATTAAATTTGAAAGATAAGTCTTTTTACTTTCATATCAATTTCTTTTGGGATGATTATAAGATCTCCGAAAATCTCTCAGAACGGTTACCTTGTTGTGTGCTGCAGAGCCACCATATTGTAAAGCAAGTGTGTCACCCATTGTTTCATAAACTCCCATTAAATCGTCGGCCAAAGGACCATTTTGATCAATAGTGTGGGATTCTGTGAACCCCATTGCATGGAGCTGATGTCCAAGAGCCATCAATCCATAGGCATATTGGGCAACATTAGTGCGATCTAGACAGTCGATGCAGTTGGTTCTAAGGACTCCGGTTTGAAACATAGGGGGCTTTATATTCTCAGTAGCTACCAGTTTATCACTACCATCATCCATTTCCAACTTCTCAGCATCACTTTTGTCAGAAGGGATCTGAGCAGTGCACTTATCATTTCGCCTGCAAAAGATTTGCAACCAAAGTAGCATAAGCAATTAAAGCAAATAATTAGAAAAAGCTTCAGCAAAACAAATCAACAAAAACCTACAGTTATGATCAACCTGAAAGGCTATATTTTTCAAGGAAAAAAGCAAATGAAAGAGAGCACAATTAGCACCATAGGTTACATATGCATATATGGTGCGCATTTTAGCACAATTACAAGCTGAGATAATTCATGAAAGAAAGGGCAGAGTAAATAGATATTCTTTGATCAAGTAACTAGTGGTGAAAGAGATTAGGAACTTTACATTTTTATATTAGGAAAAAAAATACTTGACTTATAACAAAGGAAGACAAAAAATGTGGCATCATGAAATATGATCAAACTATATATGAAACTTACATTAAGCAGGTTAAATTCAACAACCCCTCTGGTCTAGAATTTGGTGTTACTTGACAGTAAAAGATGCCCGTCAAGTTTAATGCATAATCAGCCACTCTACCTAGAAGTGCCAACACATTTTTAGCTCTGCGAAACATGATAAACCTCCATTAAGTCAACCATCTTTTAAAAGATTAGTAAGCAAGAATTTTAGATACGCAACTAAAGCAGGGGAAAGTACTTTCTGGAATGTCTGTTTAGGTCCCAGTGAAGAAATCTCAGACGGTTCTCCTTGGTTAAACTTTTATTGATAAATCTGATGGCATTTGCAAACTCAGCACAAAGAATAGTTTCCCGGGGTTTCTTCTCACACCTCTGTTAATCACCAGAATAGAAAGCAGAATGAATCAGGTACCATTGCAGATAGAAGAACATGACAAGTTTATGGAAACTGACAAATAATCAGCCAAGGCCTACCTTTATCAAATTCAATATGATTATTGGATTTCCATATCTCCTTACAAGATTGTCAAAATGTAGTTTTGTAGCCTCATAATTTGGATCCTTCTTTGATACTGGAAACAAAAGGTAAAATTAGAAAAATCTACAGTAGTTACTACATAAAACTACAAATTTATGGCTCTCATTGAGTTATTCAACAAGAAAGAATCCATACATATGATGTCAGGCTTCAAATTCAAGCGTGAAGTTTCCTGGGACCAGAAAAGTGGGATAGAGCCTCTATTCTGCACAACAGAACTTATTTGTGTGGGGCATCCTTCAGGAACATCTTCAAAAATAATTTGTTCTGTCTCAACATCATTTGCTACTCTACCCTTCTCATTCACACCACGTTTTAAATATCTACGCAATAGAAGAGAAATATGGAAGTGAGAGCCGTGTCTGAATCAAGATCAGCAACAAAAGTAGGTGAGAAAAAAGTTCATCTATAATATGACAGGAGCAATCACAGACTAGAACTCAGAATGAAGCAAAGAAAACACAGAACTGTGTCAAATCATCAAAAAGCATTGGACAATGGAAACTAGCACAAAGCTAATTTTCCTAATGAATTGTGTGCCAAAATAAATGGTTAAGGGCAGTTCTAATAATCCAGCAGATATTTCAATCAACATTTTGTAAAGCATCTAAACCTTGTTCCAGCATAATGTCGAGAACGTCTTGCAATGAGAGTTAACTTAAAGTCCCTGGCAGACAGAGAAAGTTTGACCTGGATATCAAAGTAGGAAACAATGAAGGTTAGATCAAAACTATAAAGCCATGCATCAAAAGGAAACAACAATTTTTGCAATCATGTTCAGCAAAGGTTTGGAAGTGCAAACCTGCATTATTTAACTGTTTTAGTTACTTCATTTTAAGGTGGCTAAAGTTATATGACAAAACCTTGTAAATGGATTAGTTTTGCTTATCTATGCTCCTTAAGATTACTGACAAAAGAATTCCATTCAATAAAATAGAACCAAAGAAATTATAAATCTGATGGTCAGTCGCAATTCCCAATATTGAGGATTAAATACATAAAAATACCATTTAGTAAATGCAAAGCAACAAATCAAATTCGACAGCTACTCCATACCAAAAAATTCCACAGCTGTTGAAAATGGTAATAAAGTTCAGGTTTATCTAGAATCTTGTAAAGTAACACGTTTTAAGCATAAACCAGGTATAGTAACTGAAAGAAAATAATATAACTACTTCAACTTAACCAACTTCCTGCAAATCCCTACTTCCATTTTCACTTATCATAAAAATCAATGAATAGGAAGAAGCCTAAAGTTTATCATACGGTACCTGCTTGAAAAAGCCATATACTAGTGCAACAGTCCACAGAGTATTCTTGAGATTATTCCGGATTCCGCGAGTTAAGAACTCATTCCAGACAAACATTGTTTCATAGTTTACTAGTTCTGTTTCATTCTTACATAAATTTCTTTGAAGGCTATTCATGACATTGTATGAGTAGCTGAAAAAGAAGTCCTTTGTGAGATCCACCGAGCACAGAAGCTTCTTGTATCTATTTCAACAAGGAAAAAGAAGAAAGAAAGAAAAGGCAAGCCATGTCAACGCATGTTTAGTTATTATTTGATGAGTAGATGAACTAATATCAACGAAAAAACTGCTTCAACTATAAATTTTAACCAGGAAATTAAAGAGAAAGATAGTAATTTTCCCCCAGAAACCCTGATGATACCTTGTCTCATTCAACATTTACTAATATCACACAGCAATGAAGTTTGCCCCTGTACATATGCAGGAACTGAATTGGCAATAGCCTCTACAAATGGTATATTAACTAAGAAGATGCTACATAAAACTGGTGAGAGCTGACTTAATTGGTTCAACATGAAATAAAATGAAAAAAAAAATAAAAAACAAAAGGAAGTTATTTAACCAGAAAAGTGTTTCAGATAAGTTCGAATTGCATGGGCCCTCATCGACGACATAACATGAAGGCTGTATCAACAAAAATAGTACAGAGATTACCTCCACACCATCGGACTCTTCTACTTTAAAAAGAGAACTCCAGAACTCAAATTATTGTCCCAAAGAACATAATTAATTGAGACAAAGATAAAATAACCACAACATAACACAATTCCGTATAAATACAAATGGAAAATGAATACTTTCAGTGCTAATCTCATATGTTTCCTCATAAATACCAAGGACATATTACATGTACATGAAGAATTGACAAAAGACCTTTTTTCATTCTTAGAATAAGCCATATTTGACCGGACAGGAGAATTGGGAATTGTTATCATCTCGCTCTTGGTAATGGCATAGATAGTATGGCCACAAATTGTACCAATCTTCCTTCTTTTCGTGATCAGCAGCATGTAATAAGGTCCCAAAAATTTTACAAACCCTAAATTAAAGAAGAGAAATTCATTAGCTTATAATGAAAATCACTGCTAGGGGAAGGTGGAGAACCGGACTGATATTACGTACCAATGATTCCATAACAAGCTGTAACAAATTTAAGTCCACCTGTGGACCTGTTTCCTTCATGTATCCGTCTTAACAGATCATAGCATTCAATTTCAGAGTATGTAGTGGAATCTTCAAGAATGGTTAGCTCAGAAGGGTCTAATCGATCAATCTTTAAAACCCTCCAGAGAGTTCTGTTCTTGTCTCTTCCAATCATATAGAAATTCTGTTACACACCAGGAATATACAAATGCAGCATTAATATTGTGTAACGGAGATGGAAACCGCATAATTATAGGCTACAGCTCAAAGAAAAAAGATTTAGACACAACAGGATACTATTCCTATCAGCATCAGAGAGGGGAAAAAAGACAAGATGTCTGATAGATGTAGAACTTGCTCTGAGCGTAGCGCTATTTTTGTGCAGCTTAAACACATTGACAATCACTGCCCATAATCTCCGCTTTATGAGATTAAAATTAAAAAAATACAGTCGAACACTTCATAGGATATGATTGCAGTTAAGGAGAATTGTACACAAAAGAAAAACCAAAGAAGAAAATACCAACAATCGTGACCCTATTTATTACATTAAGACTTTATCGTTTAAGTTGAATTTAGAATACCAAGCCACTGCTGATAACTTACAATTACGAATTACCAGTTCAATAAGCATTCAAAAGCCAAAATATCTGAGTCAACCTCACAAAATAGGACATAAAAAATAAGTAGATCAACATTTCGGCAATTATTTCTTATGCAAAAGAAATCATTCATCCAAAGGTAAATTAATATTTTAAACTTGATTAAAGGAGAAAAAAAATTCAATCATTCCATCCAATATCAAGAATGGTAAAAAACCAGAACAAATCACAGAGCAACTATCAGCTAAAGCTAAAAATCATTATATATACTACGATTAAAAATTTTGGAAAGAATTTGGCAGAAAAATGCTCCAAAAATTAAACAGCCAGGAAAAGGGGAGGAAAATAAAAAAAAAAAAATTTAAAAAAGATCAGAAGAGCAATAGCGCGATCAAAAAAAATCAAAATCCTTAAATCAACAGCCGTATACACGCGAAAACGTATAGACAAGCATACGAGAACATGAAACAAAACGTGTAGATATACATATGAATATACGATTGAAAGATGGAAAATACCGAGCGAGTCTCGTAGAGTCTGAATTTCTGCAAATAACAAGGATTCGGGTCCGGACCACCATCACTGCAATTCTCGGCTGCCATTAGCTCTTTTGGATCCCGAGTTCCCCGAGCCTCAAAGCTCGGGTTCACTCAAGATACAGATCACAAAAAAAACCAGGAGAAAAAAAAAAGAAAGAAAAAAAACCTCTCTCGCTCTACAAAATTCTATACACACACACACACACACACAATATATATTCCCAAAAAAACGCAGAAAATATATTAAAAAAAGCGTCACAAATCACAAAATTCAGAGTTCAACCTGAAAAACAGCTAGGAAAAAAAAAGAAAAGAAATAAATAAAATTAAATGAAATATGGTATTAGGATGCGAGAAAACGGCGCGGCTTGTTGGAAAGAGGAAGAGAGAGATCGAGTAGAAGAAGCAGATGAGAAAAGCACAGCTAATGGAGAATGTAAACCACAAAAACTAACCAAAAATAATGTACATAAATTATGAAACTATAAATAAATATTTTTATTTCTAAAATAAAAATAAATTGCGAGATAGCGGTTTAATTAATTTTTAAATGTAGCGGTGGTGCACAGTAACTTGCGTTTCGATTTTGACTTCGCGTTTATTCTCTTTTCATGATTGGTTTGACAAGTTATTATGGCTCGGACGACATGGTCGTTCTGACTCGGTCACGGGGCAGGATCTGGTGTTTTGCCTAACTTCCCAATGAAACTTAAAAGGACACAGCCATGCCATGCAGGTGCAGGGTCCTTACAAAAAAAATTAAAGCACAACGTAATTTTTTTTTTTTCAAATTATAATGTGTCTCACTCATTATTATAATATTTATATATAATATAAAGCGAAATGAAATATAAATATTTTAACACAAATTTAAACTATATTGTTATGTTTGATTTGCTACAGTGGGAATAACTATTTAAAGGGAATGAAATAATTATTTGTGAAAAATAGAATAAAAGAGAAAATATTAAGTAGTTTATTTGGTTCAAAGAAAATATAGGAGGAATACAATTATATTATTTAATTGCTTAAAATAAATTAAATAATAAGTAAGGAAATAGATATAAAATGATTTTTTTATTTTTGAATTAAATAATGATATTTTATTTACAAATATCATTTTTATTAGAATTAAAAATATTAAAAAATATTTTAATATTATTATAATTAAAAATCAAAAACAAAATATTGTAATATATTATATTTATATTTAGTATGATTTTTAAAATATTATATCTAAAAATAATGCTATAAATTGTAAGTCAGATAAAAAAAGACACTAAATCTTAAATTAACCATTTAGGTTTTTTTTTTTTTGTTACTTTTAGTATCTTATAGGAAAAGGCATTTAACTAATTTTCGCAAGTATAAATTATTTTGAAATGGAAAAAATAAATTGAGAGCCAAACTTGGTAATATAATGTTCTTCCTAAGTCGAGCGTTGGCTATAGAAGGGCATGTGATCTGGATGGGACGCTAAAGAGGGAGAGTTGTTTGCTTGGAATTGGTCAATCATTTTGGTTGTCTTTTTTGAACGATCCTGATAAGGAAGGGACAATTTTATTCAAGATAGGTTGAATATACTCTACTTTTATTATTAGAGTGTAAATAAGATATTTATTTTTATAAATTATTTAAATTTGGTTTAAAAAAAATTAAATTTGATTCAATTATTATCGAGTTTAAATTTGAGCAATTTAATTTATTGAGTGAATTGAATTTGAATATTCAAATAGGTAGTAACCTTTATTTAACTTTTTAATTTTTTATTTTAAATTAATATAAAAAAATTTTATTCAAACTTTGAGCTTAAGCACAAATAATAAAATTTAAAGTCGAAGATAAAAATTTAACTATTTTTTATTAAGAAAACGAACATTATTGAATAAGCTCAAATAATTCAATCTTTACCTCAAACTAAACTTAAACTTTAAATGTAAAACTAAATTAATCTTAAAAAACTTTAAACTAAATTTAAATCAAAAATTAATTTTTATAATTTAAATTCGACTTGACTCAATTACGCTCTAATTCTTACCGTGTGAACCAATCTTTTATCTAACTACTAACAACTTGAATTGGTTCCATGTCAACTCAAACCTTCTTGATGGATTGGGTGCTCTTGCATATATTTTATTTGTTTTCAGTGTTTACGTAGGTGGCCCAATTTCAATCATTGTTTCACTTACGAAAAATAAATCATTATAAAACTGGAAAATATTATCATGATAATCTCATCGTGAATAAGAATATGCTAATATACCATTCCATTGATGAACTTGATGCTCTATATTATACTATATAATAATATAATATATTTTAGTTATGGGAATTTACTGAGATATCCACACTGGATTTTTTTTTTTTCATTTTCGAGTTCTTTTTTTTTCTAAGCATTAGCCACTACAATTTCTACCAACGTACTTGTAAAAATATTTGATCAACAAAAAGGAGAGAAATATGATGAGTGAGTAAATTCGACGTCAAAATGACCGTGTTATAATAAGAAACATGTAGGTAAAATAGTATTTGAAATGCCCTTAAAAAAACTATTAACAAGTGTTCAAACTAAAATTAATTACTATATTATTTATAACTGGAAGTTATCACGGATAATAAAATATTTTCTGAAAAGAAAATATTTTATTAAAAAAATAATAGATTAAAATACAAAGTGAGTTTTTATTGTCTAAAAATATTTTAAAAAATGAGTATTTTGAGTACATAATTATTTTCTAAAATTAAAAAGCCAAATAACTTTAATTTAATTTAATTTAATTATAATTTAAATTTGATTTTTTATTTTTTTCTAATTGAATTAATATTATTTAACTCATGAAAAAAACTTAATTAATCACATTGTATGATATAGATAATAGTATTATATTAAATTTAATAATTAATTATTTTATTCGTCATTTTGAATGTAGTAGATGAAGCTATAAGAAAAAAACGATGTAAATGTTACACCTATACAGGTATTTGGTGTGCTCATTGCTAACCAATTACCTTGAACAAACACTTGTTGAGCTCCCTAACATCCAACAAATATATATGTATATATATACACACTAGAATTTATCACAACTACTTATGTGGGTAAAAAAATAATTTTTTTAAAAATTTATTTTATTTTAAAAATAATAAGTTAAAAAATAAGAGATGGTTTGTTTTAAGTGAATTGTAATTTTTTAAAATTAAAAAATAAAAAAAGTTTTTTTTAAGTAAGTATTTTTTCATATTAAAAAAATTTAAGATAAAAAAATTTCACAAATAAAATAATTAAATGATATGTATCTAACACAATATATTTAAAAAATAATAAATAAATAACATGACCACATACTATTTCCCTAAATCTTAATTGTGAAATTCTTTATCCTATCATTTGTATATAAAATAATTATATATATATATTTTAAATCTCGTGAACTCCATCTCGAAAAAAAAAAAAAAAACTCAA